>QXEO01001808.1:0-322864 GCA_007115705.1 Dactylis glomerata
CGCATAACACGGTAAGAGTTAATTTGAAGAGAAATAAAAGCAAGTCAAATTTACTTGGAATAGCAAATTGCTAGTAGGTATGTATGGTGGACACTTTGGAAAACTTTGGCTTTTAGGAGTTGGATGCACGAGTAGAGCTCATACTCAGTACAAGGTGAGGGCTAGCAAAAGACTGGAGCGACCAACTAAGAGAGCAATAATGGCCATAATCATGCAAAGCGACAAAGCGACATTAAAAGAAGCATACGATGGCATCAAAAGTCAAAAACTAAATGATCATGAAGGCTAATGGCGACTTTGTAAGAGTCTAACATGTGTGAGCATGCACCAAGTCAACCCAAATAAAGCATCAAGGAGAAAACCAAAATAATGCTTCCATACAATAAAAACAACGCATGATTTTTTCAAAGGCTCATTAAGCAATCTCAGTTATTTGAGACAAGTCATGCTACAGCAAAACCACTAAGCATACTATCAAAAGACATCAAGCATGACACAAAAAGCCTAAGCCGCAGTCTACACAAGCTCCTTCTTGTACCACTATTTTGCACAAAGCTTTTTCTCTTTTCCAACACCATTTGAAATTTTTATAAACACCTCTTTTGATGAAAACCAATGAAGACCAGAGGCAAAAAATACACCTTGATGAAAAGATATGACAAGATCTGAACGCAAATCAAGGCGAAAACGAAAACCAAAAGCAGTAGCAGAAAAAGTAGAGCGCTCGATTTTTAATAAGAGTGAAAACTAGAGCGTTCTTGGCAAATGAAAAGCGAGTTCATCTCCTCCAAAAGAAACATGATGTGATCTAACCATTTATTGCAGCAAACAAAGCAAAAGAAAACTAAAAACAAAAGCAACTGACGCTCCAAGAAAAACGCATAGTGCATGAAGCAATAAAAATATAGTGTTTTGAAAGGTGACCTGATTTTTGCCGATGAAGAAGGGGTGCCTCGGGGGCATCCCCAAGCTTTGACGCTTGTACTTCTTGGATATTTCTTGGGGTGATGCATGGGCATCCCCAAGCTTGAGCTTTTGTCCATTCTTCAACTCATCTCATCATTCTCCGATCCCTACACTTGAAAACTTCCTTCATACAAAACTAAACACAAATCTATTAGCAACATTAGTGTAAGCATAACATATATTCAACCCTTTTCAGTTCAGATTTCAACACAAAACACCACATATATAGCAAATACTACTGTAGCAACTTCCCCAAAAGTTCCATGATCAAAAGAACTCAAAAGAAAGCGATAAAGCGGCAAACACAAATATTGGCAGAAATCTGTCAAAACAGAACAGCTGACAAAGGTCGAATTTTTGAGGGATTTTATGTTGCTCAAATCAAAAAGTGTTCAACTAAGAAAAGTTTGGATATAACCTGGGGCATATGCACAAGAAATCGCAGGTCCAAAAGATATACAGAGAATTTTCACGAATTTTTACGGTGCAGCACCGAAAACAGTTTCAGGACAACAACATCCCCAAATCTTTACCTCACTCAAATTAGAGGCTTCTCTTGGCACAAAAACGAAATAAACAAGATAAGGAGCGGTCATTACAGTAGTAATGACTTCCAAGACTCAAATAAAAGAAAAAGTACTGAAAATAAACAATGGGTTATCTCCCAAGAGTGCTTTTCTTTAACGCCTTTGAGCTAGGCGCAGTAATTTGCAAAGATGCTCATGTGGGCGCCATATAAGAGCTTGAGACAAAGGCGCCATATAGGAACTTAAAGCAATAGAGAGCATCAAAAAGCAAATGTGAAAGACATTTATATCTGAACCACTTCCTATGCATAGGAATCTTGTAAGAAAATAAATCAACGAGGCACATAGTAGCAAGCATGGATAGATAAAACAAGTGCCACTTCAAGAATTGCAACATAAAGAGGGGAAACTCAATATTGTTGAGATCCATCAAACCATGTTTCCCTCTCTCATAATAACTTTCAGTAGCATCATGAATAGAATTAACAATATAACTATCACATAAAGCATCCCTATCATGAGCCACATGCATAAAAGAATTAATAGTCACCACAGGAACAATAGTAGTAGGAGCAGATTCAACAGGATAATTATTCTCATCACCATAATCATCACATATAGGAGGCATATTGTAATCATAACTAATTTTATCCTCAATAGTAGGTGAACTGAAAATATTATACTCATCATCATAGCCATCATAAACTAGAGGTTCAGTATCATCACAAGCTAGAGAGCAACTATTTCGCAAAGCATATTCTTCAAACATATCATCATAAGAAGGAACATCACATATGGGAGATAAAATATCATCAGAGCAAACTTTCTCCACTAAAGCTGGGGGACTAAAAATATCATACTTAACAAAACCAGCTTCCCCAAGCTTAGACTTTTCTATAGCATTATCAACAACGGTGTTCAAAGCATTCATACTAACAACACTATTAGCATGCAAATTAAGCTCCAAAGGTTTTTTAATTTTCTCTTCAAACACTTCATATCTAAACTCAGGAAAAAGACTAAAGAACTCTTTGTTTTCCATTAAGCCTAACTAGTGAAAATAAAAACAAGAAACAAAAAGATGTAATTGCAGAATCTAAAGGAAATAACTTCGAGCACTCACACAGGAGGATGCGAGTACCTTTTACCTTACCTCCCCGGCAACGGCGCCAGAAAAGAGCTTGATGTCTACGCACTTCTATTCTTTGTAGACACTTGTTGGGCCTCAAGTGCAGAGGTTTGTAGAACAGCAGCAAGTTTCCCTTAGTGGATCACCCAAGGTTTATCGAACTCAGGAGGTTAGAGGTCAAAGCTATCCCTCGCAAGCAACCCTGCAATTACGATACAGAAAGTCTCTTGTGTCCCCAACACACCCAATACACTTGTCAGATGTATAGTGCACTAGTTCGGCGAAGAGATGGTGAAATACAATCGGTATAGATGATTATAGTAGTAACTGTGGTATGAAATAAATATCGCTGCGAACAAACGAGTAACAAAACAGCAAGTAAACGATGTGCAATGCTTGGAAACAAGCCTAGGGATCATACTTTCACTAGTGGACCACACTCCCAACAATATAACATGAATGAACAAGTAACTTCTCTTTGCTAAGGTACTCTGAATTACTCTCCTATTGAATAACACTAATCATTGTGTAGTGGCTACAGAAGCACCCCTTAAAGTTCATCAAGTACTTGACAACACCACTCATAGAGATATCCAAATCAGATCACAATTCAAGATAGAAATCATTGCAACTTAAACCAAGTACTAACACGGTGCACACACTATCAACATTACACCATGAAAGGAGGAATAGATCACTCAAACTATCATAGCAATAATTATTCTCATAATCCACAAGAGATACAATCATAGCCTAAACCAAGTACCACCATGATGCACGCACTGTCACCGTTTACACCATAGCAGGAGGAATAGATTACTTTAATAACATCACTAGAGTACACAAAATATCTGAATAATAACATGTACTTGTTCAACATGATACAAAGCTCACGATCACATAAAGATCACATCATGGGAGAGAGAGGTGAACCACATAGCTACCGGTAGAGCCCTTAGCCCCGGGGATGAACTACTCCCTCCTCATCATAGGAGACAGCAAGGTTGATGGAGATGGCGGTGAGGGTCGATGGAGACGGCGGAGACGGCGATGGAGACCGATGGAGATGGCTCCGGGGGCACTTCCCCGTCCCGGCAGGGTGCCGGAACAGAGACTTCTGTCCCACGAAATTCGTCGACGGTGGCGGCGGAGCTGCGGAACTGCTTCTGGAAAATTGCCGAATCCCCCAGGGTTTTCCGTCCCGAGGCTTCTTATAGGCGAAGGGGCGATGTCAGGGGAGGGGCCAGGTGCCCACACGCGGGCCCCGCGCGGCCAGGCCCCTGGCCGCGCCGGGCATGTGTCTGGGGCCCTGGTGGCCCCCCTCTGACACCTCTTCGGATGTCTGGAAGCTTCCGGGTAAAATAAGGCTTCAGGAACTTGTTTCGTCCAATTCCGAGAATATTTCCTGTGTATCACTTCTGAAACACAAAAATAGCAGAAAACAGGGAACTGGCACTGTGGCAACTCGTTAATAGGTTAGTTCCGGAAAATGCATAAAAGTGCCACTAAGTGTAACGAACAATAGGCAAATGGTGTAAAAACAAGCATGGAGCATCAAAAATTATAGATACGTTTGAGACGTATCAAGCATCCCCAAGCTTAACTCCTGCTCGTCCTCGAGTAGGTAAGTGATAACAAAAGAATAATTTTTGAGGTGACATGCACCTACACAATCTTGATCATAAATGCAAGCATTGGTGAGCTGGGATCAATAGAACTTAAAACATGGGCATGAAAGATATAATCATGACAATAAGAACTTAGCAACCATGTTGTAAACATGCAAATGAACACAAACAAAAGATCATGATAATGAAACAATGAAAGTCAAACGTGTGTTCAAATCATAAGGAAAAACATACAAAAGGTTTTCAGCTTGTCCTTCAAAGAGAGCAAAACATAAATGCATAGGACACCTCAAAGTTTAAGACATATATTTAATTACTGCATTATCGATGGTAAAGTAAATAACACATCTAAAAAATGATGAACGCACTTTCATATCCATGAAAATTTGTCGATGGATGGTCGGGTGAATGTCCGACCACTTTCTCACTCCAATGAGTGGTAACTTTCTTTTCATTAGGACTTACTACATCATCCAGGAATGAGCGGTAGTTCATTCCTACTGGACCACCCAAATTTTCAGAGAATGTAATATTAAGCTTTTCTGCTCCATTGGCATAACGCTTCTTAGATGCTTTAAAACCCTTGAGAACACCTCGCCCTTTCTTCTTCTGTCCATCATTTTCTACAACCCAAATCACAAGAGAAATATTGCGTTACTTGATATTGATTGCAATAGACTAGGAAACACATATGAACCAAATTGCATACCATTCTGTAGTAGTTCACGGTTGCGGCGAGCATGGGATGGCCATTCAGCCAGTGCACACATGTCATTACCAGACACTGGAGTGTTACATTCTTCTGGAGTTGCTGTAGAAGGTTTAATAGTTGTTAAGATTAAGCAATTCAGGAATTTCTGCATTATAGCAAATGGTAGAGATAGCTTCAAATTTAGAAAGTTTTTACCGGATCCATGTTCATTTATGTATGCTGTTATACTTTCCATCCTTGTTAGGAGAACAGATCCTTTCTCTACTGAACACAAGAACAATAATGAACTTAGGTCTATCAAGTGCACCATTCAGTATAATGATTAAGAACTAAGGAAGTTGTGTATCATGCTGAAAGGAGTAGTGTGAATCATCTCTTTCCTCTGAAGCTTGTACTCGGCGTCGGTGTATTGCCATCGGTCTCCCACCAGCACGGTGTTGCGTTGAATTCATTGTTGCGCCCTTGGGTATGTAATATCAGAAATATAGTTAATTTCAGATGAAACGCAATACCAAAAGGCACACAAACATGCCGTATAGATATAAGCTAATGACAGATAGGTTGTATTTCATGCATACAGATATAAATAGGCATGCTTTACAGCAAACACAACCCAAATGGCACACAAACATGCCACACATATCTCTTTCTATATATGTACTATGAACTAACATAATTGCATTTGTACCCATAACTAATATCTTCCTATAACAGAAAATAGGAAACTAGCATTTATACAGAGAGATGAACCATGAAATTCGTAGCGTTACAGTACATAATTAGGTATGGATGACCAAGATAGTTGTTTGTAAAAAGTCACCGAGGGTGGGATGAGCATGTATCAACAGTGTAACTAGTCATCATTTCATGATGCATATGATGCAGATGTACAGACTTGCTTAGCACTAATTTGTGTTGGCAGATTTATTATACTACAGTACTGCACAGATAAGTTTTCTGAATTTGATACTACACCACTGCCCACTTCCTAAAACAAGTATATTCAGATAAATAAACCTGAAGCAACCACTGCCCACTTCCTAAAACATTTTCCACCGCACTGGTATACAGAGAGTACACAGTAACCAGTAGACTGCAGTAATATTTGAGTTCAGGTTACAGATCGAGAGTTCCTTAGCTAGGAGTCCAAAAATAACAGACAAATTTAGCCAGTGATTAGGGTCTTTTTGGGTTCAGACCACCTCACTGCCGGACCAAAAGATTCAGAGTTTGAGTTAGACCTTTCTTAGTATCATCTTATTGACATAACATTACCAAAGCATCTCCATGGATGTCTTCAAGCAGCCTAATTTTGGCGGTTGCATGAACTTTTTTGGCCTAATCCATCTTGTAAAATCTAATCAGTTTAGAACAAAATTACCACCAAGTAACAATCTAAATAAATCTGAACGTGATTGGTTCTTATGGAGTGCTTGGTTCCTAAGAGAGGATACATTTCATGGGAAAGGAAAAGCTACTGTGAAAGATACAGTCTTTTTCCTCAGGAACTATAACCAGAAAAAAATAGTACTCGTACTCAGTGGCGGAGCTTGAAAAAATTCTATCAATCCTCCATCCTATCAAATTAATCAAGAATTTAGAGAAGAAAGAAAATACATGAGCACAAAAATTGGAGAAGGTTTGGCGCTCGATTCCATCTCTGCATCGCTTGCCGGCTCGTGGATCTTCGGCCGGTGGCCGCATCTACAGCGTTTCTTTGGAAGCCCATGGCTACGGGTGGGGGCGTGGCGCTAGCTGCTCTTCTATGCTGCTAGCTCCTGCTCCATTGATTCCCCCCTGAACAACTTTCTTTTCATCCTAAATTGCTAGAACTAGCGATACAGAGGCACCTCCCAATCTTCCATGGCTGTCGCGATTTTGTCCATGCCGGAGGCGAGAGCGAGGAGGGAGGAGCGCGGGGCCAGGCTGGAGGCGAGAGCGAGGAGGGAGGAGGGCGGGGCCATGCCGGAGGCGAGAGCGAGGAGCGAGTAAGGGGGCTGCGCTTTGCTTCTATTCGATGGAGATAGGGGAGCAAGGAGAAGGACCAACCTGAGACGCTGTCCGTTCGGTGGACTCCGGCGTGTGCCGCATCGTCGACACCGCCGTCACGACGCCGTGAGGACGGAGAGGGCTCTCAGATCCAATCTCACAAATTGTTTAGACGGAGAGATAATAGAGATAACGAGGACTATTTATTACCAGGAATTTTTAGCGGGAGTTAACATAGAGTTAAGCGGGAAAGGCAAAAATTAGTTCAAGGTTAAAAAAATTTAGATGTTAGCGGGTGATTTTACCGGGAAAGATACTAAATACCTCTAGTACACGATTAATTTTAGATGAGAATTAATTTGGATCAAATATGAAATACATGTGGTGTTAAAATAAAATTACTGCTAATTTTGTTGGTAAAACATTATTTTGTTCTATCAGTCATACGTTGTGGTCTATACCGCACCCGATAATTGTCGACGAGTGAGCCGGCACCCTTCCCTCTAACGTTGTCAATACTAGTTGTAGCTACTTTTTATCCTCCATCGACCATCGTACTGAGTCGTTTATGATGGCAATGAGTCTGAAGCCGACACACGAACATGAGTTGAGTTGGCCAATCAAGCACGCACTAGTCAAGATCAATGTCCACGTCGTTTCCAAATTGGACAAGCCTATAGTCGGCACACGAATAAGAGCCGACCCCACTGGGGTAATGGTGGTTTGGGCTATGCTCATTGGCAGAAATCTCATCGCAACCCCACCCTCATTTTAAGGCTACTAGGTTATACTAAGTGAAGTCAACTAAACTTTCAAAAAAAAGTCAAATCAACTAAAGGAGCATAAAGAAATGCTTGTAACTACTCCTCATCCTTGCTCGACCATTCTTGCTCGACCATTCTCTCTAGCTACTTCATGGGCGAAGCCACTGACAGCGGGCGCACTACACGAGATCGATGTCCGCGCCATTGCAAATCATATGAGCCTGTAGTCGGCACACAAACAAGAGCTGACCCCACCAGGATAATGGAGGTGGTGCGGACTATGCTCATTGATATAAACCTCATGTCACCCCCACCCTCATTTTAAAACTACTAGGTTACACTCTTGCGTTGGAACCTAGGTAGATGTCGTAAATAATGAACTTGACAAATCAAATGGTGCGCTTTGGTTGGTCCCATGGTCATCCAATCAAACAACTGTTTGTGTATGTGTGGAACCAACCTATTTTAGTCCTACCGACTCAAGTCAACTAGAGGAGCGGAAAAAATGACATATCCGACAATCGTGGAGGTACAGTCCGGCGTCCTCCCCTCTAATGTTGTCTCTGCTAGTCGTAGCTACTCGTCATCATCGCTCAACCATTCTCTTTCGGCTAATTGTTGGACGAAGCTAACGGTGGCGAGCGCACACTACACAAGATTGATGTTCGCGTCGTTGCCAATTGTAAAACAACAAAAACTATGGAGCATCAAGCTTGCTACCTAAGACGCTATGAGACTAAGGAGACCTAGGCTCCACGACAATTCCCCCAAGGATGTAACGACGCAACAAGGTATAGGGTTTTCACTAGCTAGGAGCCTAATGTGGATAGGGTAGCCACAACAACGCCCTCAAGAGGGTCACGACACCCACATGCGTCGATGTCGTAGGCACCGAAGCGCTGGGATTTCGCCCAAAAAAACCCTTGCCACTCTTGGTCCCTTATACAACAACTCTTCCCTGAGCCGAGCTTCTACCACACGATATGGACACTGACCATGCCGAGACGCCGCCAACACCAGACACTCCCAACACCCACTCCTCGCCACCCTCATGGCTCCAAGAGAAGGCCATCACCACTGCCACGTCGCTCGTCGTCGAGCCGTCCGTGCAGTCCACCTTCCGGGGCCGCCGTCCCAGCATCCGTGATCTCGCGCCCCGAGTAACCAACACACACACACAACACACACAAAAATATTATCAAATCATGTTATATGTTAGTACTTCATCCAAACCAAAATAAGTGTTCCGACTTTTGTTTAAATTTGTCCATTTGAACTAAAGCGACATTACATTTATAGAGAAACTAGAAGGATACCCCGTGCGTTGCAGCGGGGACCTCTTTAAAGACTCCGTTGTATAATGAAATAGCATACGACACTTCAAACATGAAGTTGTCTAAGAAGAATATATAAGATTCAATTTTCCATAGCAGTCGAGAGGCTAATATAGTCGATGTTAAATGGTTCTGTATTTGACCAACTAAATTCCTTGTCATTTACAATGAGTATGCAAGGTGTGCATTCTAGCTTACAGGTCCATGACAAAATGTAATAATCATCGAGTAGGAGAATATTACCAAGCAAGATTTTCATGAAGAAACAGACTGAACGTTCATATGAATTTTCAGTTGGAGTAGTTGCATAAAACTCAAACTTCTCATCCATCGGTTGTGATCATGTCAAATAAAACGTTAGGGAATAGAATACCAATCCTGCAGCTATATACGTACCAATAAGAAATTAGCTTTCTAATAGTAATATAACCAAGGTATTATTCAGTTCCACGTGCAATTTCATAGAACATGAACTTCTGGCAACGCTACACTAATATGTGGAAGATACCTGGCAATAATATTTGTTACCAATGAGCAAAAAGGGGATAATTTCCACGCCACTTCGGAAAGATCCAATCGCAAGATCATAGTCAAAAAAAAATTGTTTGATATTGCAAGTTGGATAAGATTAATTCATTGCGAAATCAGTGCAATCTAGCAAAAAAAATGGAGGAAAGTTGAGTTACCTCTCATCGGTGATAGCGTGGGATTCCTCAGACCAATCAGTTAAAGCAAATTAGATCCATGGACGTCTTGGTATTTCGGGGTGTACCTAGAATCCTAGATCATTATCTCTTTGTTGCAGACTTGTAGTCACCATGATTTTTTTCCAACCGGTCTTCAACGTGCAGTCACCATGATGCTTCCGCAAACTGCTGCTAATGCTTTCTGTAGTGTGCAGTCAATTAGATTACCGGATTTAGGAGAGAAGGGGTTGCTCTCCTTGGTGGCATGAGTGAGCGAACTGGGAGGGAAGGAAGGGGAGAGGTTGAGACCAACTATTCATCACCATGAATTTATTGGCTGATGACAGTTTGGTGTTTGGGGAGTCAAGCAGCCGGCTGATGTGTTCTTGCTTGTTGCATGTTGGAATTAATGGTGCATGCCTCGGACTGCTCTACTTCTTTACGTTGGAATTTCATTCCTTTTTTTACATGGGAACCTTAAAGACATGTTCGCATGTCACGATAGAGACAACATAGTGGACGGATGGTGATGAGAATTGGACGGCACCGATTTGATGGTGATGTGGCTAGTCTGCATGTTAAGATAGACAACATAAATGATCTCTTAGTGGGGTTTTACTTTATAAGAAGTACTAGATACCTAAATACCAATAGGGATAGCACAAAGAGGATTTGTTGTAACGATCCTGTGCAATATAAATGATATTCTAGAAAAAATAAAACAATTGTCATATGAAAAAAAAAGAAAAATGAAGTCAATGCCAAGTCTCCGCCCCCACGGCCCGACCCCTTATCTCCCTTTCCAATCCCTTTCAATCCCCATCTCTCTGCTACGAATCTCACATTCTCGCGACGATGGGAGACCACCGATATGTGATTGTCATCCATGACAGCGACGACGAGGACCGTGTAAACGACGGTATGCCTGCGCCTCTGTCCCCTCCTCCGGCCGTCTGTCACTTCTCCGCCCGGCGCCTCTGTCCCCTCCTCCGTCGGCGCGTCCGTCGCGAGCGAGATTGGGCAAGGCGGCCGTCGCTGGAGCACACAAGCTGCGATTCGGCTTGGCCTTGCTTCGGATGGATTCAATCCCTTTGGGCTGATGAGTATATCGCACACTACATGGCCTGTCATTCTTATCCCATATAACTTGCCACCGTGGATGTGTATGAAACAACAAAACTGGATTATGTCGATGATTATTCCAGGACCAAAGTCAGCAGGAAATAACATAGATGTGTACTTGCAGCCTTTGGTAGATGAACTCAATATTCTGTGGGAGCATGGTGCTTGCACGTATGATGCCGCAACTAAACAGAATTTCCAGATGTATGCATGCTTGTTGTGGACCATCAATGACTTCCCGGCTTATGCAATGCTTTCTGGTTGGAGCACAAAAGGCAAGCTAGCATGTCCTTATTGCCACTCCAAGACAGATTTTTTATGGCTCAAGTATGGTCGCAAACATTGCTACATGGGACATCGACGTTTTCTGCCAATGAGCCACAGATGGCGGCGAAACAAGGTTTTGTTCAACAACAAGACAGAACTTAGAGAAGCTCCAGAGCCACTTACAGGTGAACAAGTTGTACAACAACATGAAAACATTGAGCATGCACGCTTTGGGCGAACAAATAAGAGAAAGCGACCAGAAACTAATAGTTGGCATAACTGGCGGAAGAAAAGTGTATTTTTCCAACTACCATACTGGAAGCACTTGCTCGTTAGGCACAATCTGGATGTTATGCATATCGAGAAGAACATTTGTGACAGCATTCTGGGAACTTTGCTTGAGATGGACGGGAAATCAAAGGATGGTATGAAGGCTCGTCTTGATTTACAGGACTTGAAAATTAGGAAGGATCAGCATCCAAAGCCCGGTAAGCATAAGTACGAGATAAAGAAAGGTTGCTACACTTTAAAAAAGGAAGAGAAGATAATGCTCCTCAAGTTTCTGCAGAGCATTAAGATGCCTGATGGCTATGCTTCACACATTAAGCGATGTGTGAACCTCGAGCAGTGCAAGATTAGTGGACTCAAAACTCATGACTGCCATGTTATATTTCAGAAACTTCTTCCTATTGCATTGCGCAAGCTTCTGCCAGAGAATGTTGTCAACCCGTTACTTCAGCTGAGTCAATTCTTTTCTGATTTATGCTCTAAGGAATTAAGCGATGAAGATTTGGTGAAGTTGAGAAAATCAATTCCAGAAACTCTATGTCAGCTCGAGATGATCTTTCCACCAGCATTCTTTGATATTATGATGCATCTCCCAGTTCATCTTGCTGAAGAAGCCCGGTTGGGAGGGCCAGTCTTGTACAGATGGATGTACCCAATTGAGCGATACTTGCGTACGCTGAAAGGATATGTGCGTAACAAAGCTCACCCAGAAGGTTCTATTGCAGAGGGGTACATCCTTGAAGAGTGCATGACTTTTTGCAGTCGATTCCTTGATGGCATGCCTACAAAGCAAAGTCAGTCCGAACGTCACGAAGATAAAGGAACAGATCAACAAACAACAGGGATTAGCATAATGAGTACCGTTGATTACTCCAAGAAAGGTTTTGTCTATGAACCGCTCTCTTTGGCTGAGATTAATCAAATGAGGCATTTCATAATAACAAACTGTGAGGAAACCGAGCCATGGATCGAGTAAGTAAACCTTTGTATTTATTTCACATCATGACGTGCATTAATTATTTCAGTTCAACTAATAATCATTTATATCTTTGAAGTGAACATCTTGAGGAGCTCAGAAGGAATAATTCTCGAAATCCTAATAAGCAACACAATGAAGAGTTTGTTGGCTGGTTCGAGAGACGGGTAAGTTCCTTTCACATTTTCACTAACGTTACTCATAGTATGTTCATGATTCATACATATCCTCTTCCATGAAACAGATCACAGAGCTCCACAATGATGGGAAGGTCAACAACCTTATTTATGCACTTGCTAAAGGACCTAATCACCGAGCTCGTGTTTACAACCGTACAGTTCTGAATGGATATTTCTATCGGAATTCGTATATTGAGAAGGACTTGAGTACCCAAAATAGTGGTGTCATAGTCAAGGGCGATGACAGCATAGGCAACATTTATTATTATGGAGTGATCAAGAAAATAATATTTCTTGACTATCCTCCTGATAAGGAGGTCGTTTTATTCCAATGTCACTGGTTTGACGTGCCTCCGGCCCATAGATCTCAGAGTAGGGGGTATAAGAAGGACAAATACGAAATTATTGACATTGACACTACTCTAGCCCGATTCACTGGAGACCCTTACATTCTAGGCCTCCAAGCTCAACAGGTTTTCTATGTCAAAGATGTGAAGAACCCTGATTGGGCAACTGTGATTAAAATGAATCCACACAATTTGTTTGCTCCTTCTGCTATAAATGGCGTAGGCCTTGATGAACCTGCTGAAGCTGACGAAGGTGAGGCAGACATGCAGGATGTCGTCGACACATACATTACAGTTCCAAACATACCTGAAGGTATCACTAGTTGGTGCAGAAATGATGTCGAAGGATACAACGTTGATGTTTCGGTCATCGAAAATATAAGACCCGCTGAGTTTGAAGAAGTTCAAATCAAATCCGATGATGATACGGATGACGATGAAGCTTACGTAAATGATGGCCATGTTGCTCCTTTCGGACAAGAAGGTTTGGATGACGACGAGGGGTTCTTTGTTTAGGTTTGGATCTTTTGGTAAGTTGCATATTGCTGCTCATACCATCTTTCTGTAGTGCCTGGCACATGATACTGCACTCTTGCAAGCAGCAAGCTTGATCTCTGCATGAGTGGTGCATAGGCGGGCACAGGCTTATTCATGGGTATTCAGCTGAATACCTATTATTTTGGATAAGAAAATATCATGCAGTATTCAGCCAACCTAGCATAGTAAAATTACCTATCTTTCATCTTCACTAGTTCACTGAATGAGCTTCTAGCCCAACAAAATCTAGTCATTCTGTAGTATGCGTGCAGCCTCCTAGTTCGCTCTAGCCTCCATTAGCGACTAGGGACTTTCAATGAGGAGGTAGGCCATACAGAAGTTTCATTTGAACACCTAACAGAGAGATCAAGAGGAGCAGTGTTGATTTTATTTTTTACTTTGAATACCCATGGTCAACAGCCTGTGCACGCCCATGGAGTGGTGGAGTATCTCACGTGCTTTGTTAGTTTCAAATTTATGCATCTTGACCAATAGTACTTAGTAGTACTACAGATTGTTATTCATCAATGTCCTAGCCTTATACTTGCTCTTGATCTTCAACATAGCTAGTCTGCACTTGCTTATTTATTTTCCTGATGACCTACACTAGTTATATATCAATTAATAGATGCATTGTATTGAAATTTCAGTTTGGCATCTGCCTGCACGCCGGATTGGTTCAGAGGATGTTCGTACGTGGAGTTCCAACATCAATGTTTAGTAGTTAGTTGCTTCTACACTTCACAATTGATAAAGTCTGATGGATGTAATATGAATCTTTGCAACCTTTATTACATAGCACCTGGCAACAAGTTTTTAAGATACAGATAGCACCTGGCACTTGTAAGATGGCATCAAAGTTCAGTTTGACAGTTTGAAAAGAAATTCAAAGTTTACTGAAAAATTCGAAATTGCAGTAATCAAGCACACGTATGTAAGCTATCTGGGAAAGTTTCATTCGTTTTCAATGATATCTATGTGAGAACAGTCGATTTGAATGTAGACTTCCAATTTTCGACCAAAAATTCAAAGTTTTCAGAAATATTTATAAAAATTCCAGTAATTCAAATACATGTATGTAAGCTATCTGGGAAAGTTTCATTCATTTTCAATGAGTCATTTCAGAGAACGGTCCATTTGAATGTATAGTTCCAAATTTTGACCGAAAATTCAAAGTGTCCAGAAAAATTTGCAAAAATTCCAGTAATTCAAATACATGTATGTAAGCTATCTGGGAAAGTTTTATTCATTTTCAATGAGTCATTTCAGAGAACGGTCCATTTGAATGTACAGTTCCAAATTTTGACCGAAAATTCAAAGTGTCCAGAAAAATTTGCAAAAATTCCAGTAATTCAAATACATGTATGTAAGCTATCTGGGAAAGTTTTATTCATTTTCAATGAGTCATTTCAGAGAACGGTCCATTTGAATGTACAGTTCCAAATTTTGACCGAAAATTCAAAGTGTCCAGAAAAATTTGCAAAAATTCCAAAAATTCAGATACATGAATTTAAGCAATCTGGGAAAGTTTCATTCAATTTCAATGAGTCGTTTGAGAGAACGGTCGATTCGAAAGTACAGTTCCTAATTTTGACCGAAAATTCAAAGTGTCCAGAAAATTTTGAAAAAATTCCAATAATTCAAATAAATGTATTTAAGAAATCTGGAAAAGTTTCATTCATTTTGAATGAGTCGTTTGAGAGAACGGCCAATTTGAATGTACACTATGGGAAGAATATTTCTCATACCAAACCCAATATCATCGTACACAATAAAAGCCCCGCACCAGCCCGTGACTACCGTGGGCCTTACTAGGGAATTTATAGTGCTAGCCCATGTATTACTCGTCTATTTAGCCCATGCATATATTACCTCGGATATACAATTTGTCGCAATATGTAAAACCTATTGCAACAAAGTGAAATCAGAGCAATAATTTGCTGTTGCAACCACGTTGGCTTTTGTTGCCATATGAAACCAAGTTTTTGCAACGACATCTGCAGGTAAGGCAACATTAATAAATTGTTGCAATATGCATGCGGTTATTGCCACGGTGCTTTATTTCGTTGTAATATCTAACCTCTATTGCAACAAGATGCCTTATTGGTGCAACGGAGCTTAATCGTAGCGATAATGTTACTATATTACAACGCCCATGTAGTTCGTTGTAATATGTGGACCCTATTGCAACAAAATATGGGTTTATCGCATCTAACCTAAGTTGTGGCAATATGTGGGTCCTATTACCACAAATGGAAAATTTGTGGTGATATTGTGCCTTATTGCAACGAAATATGGTTGTTGCAATAAATTTTGTTGCAATAGACCGGAATCCTTGTAGTGACTGTGGCAACTCGTTAATAGGTTAGTTCCGGAAAATGCATAAAAGTGCCACTAAGTGTAACGAAACAATAGGCAAATGGTGTAAAAACAAGCATGTAGCATCAAAAATTATAGATACGTTTGAGACGTATCAGCCTCTTTTAACATTTGGCTGGCACAGCTTGAAAGGTAGTTGAACCACAGGCCACTGTGACTGGTCTGTGCAAGGAGGGACGGCACCTGCGTAGGTAGCTCAAAATCTAGCTAAAGAGAAGTACTCACTCATATATTGATCAAGGTGTGGCAGAGTTCTTTTGTGAACCAAGAAGATTAACGCGTGTGGGCATGGCTTCCCAGTATGCTGCCACTCTAAGCAGCTGCATTCTCTACTGTCAATCTTCACGACATGCCTCAGGCCATTCCGACTCAAATCTCTCACCTCACAGCTGTGGTCGTTAGACTCTCCAACTCTAAGGTAACCAAGACCTCGACTTCTCTGGTTTATTTGCTGAATAACAGCGGGTAGAATGTGCCCTCTTAGTCTGTCCCCAATATCTCTTCTTACTTTTATCAGCCTCATCAACATACCTCGTATGGTGTCCATCAACATATGAACTGGAAGGTCTTTTGAGTCTTTAACCCAGTTATTTACGGTTTCAGCAAGGTTGTTGTTTATGTAATCACACTTTATTGCGGGATTAAAAGCACTCCTCATCCATAAAAGGCTATGATTCCTTTCCAAGTATACGGCAAAATCAGAGTTCTCAGCATGTATCTTGTCCATAAAAAATTTGTAGGTCTCAGGCTTGTAGGCCCTAGCAGCAGTCCACATGTAGCGATATACAGTGCCTGAGTAGTGCCTGTACAGGTTCAGCATCAAATGAGCATGGCATTCTCTTTGTTCAGCATGTGGAAATACTGTCCGAACTGCATTTGCCAATCCTTTGCATGCATCAGTGCTTATGGCCAGTGGTGAAACATCACCTATTGATCTATGCAGTTGCCTCATAAACCACTCCCAGTTCGCCTCTGATTCCGACTGAAACAGGCCGAATGCCACCGGGAACATCCAGTTGTGCCCATCCAGTGCTGTCGCTGATGCTAGACAACCATTCCATCTGCCAGTGAGGACAGTGGAGTCTATACTCAAATATGGCCTACAACCCTCCTTGAACCCTTGAATACAGGGCTCAAGGGCCATAAAAAAATGGTTAAAATCTATGTTCCCCTCCTCCTCTTTTGTGTCAATCTTGACAACACTACCTTGAGACCTAGATTGTATTTCAGCCTTGAAGCTGTACAACAGCCTGAAACTATTTTCCCAGTCCCCGTATAGTGTTTGCAAAGCTCTCTCTTTACCTTTCCAAACTATGTGATACGGTAGCTCGACGTTGTAATCAGTCATAAGCTTTACCTGAATCGCCTTGGCAGTCTCATTGGGCGTTTTCTTAAGAATGGCCAAAGCATGCTTCTCAACCCATTCTTGAGTTGCACAAGAAGATCTTAGTTTGCAGCCTGTTGGACACCTGTGTGCAGGTCCCATCTTGTTCACCTGCATCGGAACATTCATTTTATACATTAGTTGCTTCATAATAATTCCTAAACTTGCTTCACATATGAAAACCCGAACCCGTCAGTTTGAAATAGATATTTATGTGCGAGGAAAGCTTGTCAGTACCCTAACTGTTTCTCCACCAGGAAGTATCCTAACGGAGATCTTCCATGGGCATTGATCCTTCACCCTCTCCCCATTGTAGTAGTCTAATCTGCACCTCGCCTCATACCGTTTCCTTGTGTTTCTAGTTCTGAAGACGTCAAACTCTCCGATGATACAATATTACGCAAATGCTTTCCTGAATTCTACCATGTTGGCGAAGTATGTGCCCACCATAATTACAGGTACCATTGGATCATATGTTATCGCTAACTCGCTAGTGACCTCATCATCTACCGGTATGGCAGCTTCCTCCATTAGTGATTCATCGATTACATCATCACCTGTTTCTTGTTCCAGCACCTCTATTTCACTGTCCTCATCTTCCCCTATGTCCGAAACGGGAGGACCTTCATTGTCATCCTCTACATCATCATCACTAGGTTCATTAGCGATGCCAAGTACATCACACATTGTTTTCTCTGCCATGGGTTTGTCGACGCCATCACCTCCCATGGGTTTGACATTGACAGTCTGCCAATCTACTTGCTGTGCTGAGAAATTTTCTCCCACATCTGTCTCTACTACTGATGGTGGTTCTGCCCTTTGTTCATAAAAATCTTGCTCCATTTGGCATTCCCGTTGACAAGTATCATCGTTATCTGAGTCTGCTAACGTCCAGTCCTTCTTGGGGGTGGACTCCTTGTTGGTATACTTCTTGGGGGTGATCTTCTTTGTGGTTGACTTCTTGGGGGTGTTCTCCTCGGTGGTCTTCTTTGTGGTTGACTTCTTGGGGGTGTTCTCCTCGGTGGAATTCTTTGCGGTTGACTTCTTGGGGGTGTTCTCCTCGGTGGTCTTCTTTGTGGTTGACTTCTTTGGGGTCTTATCCTCGGTGGTCTTCTTTGTGGTTGACTTCTTGGGGGTGGTTTCCTCGGTGGTCTTCTTTGTGGTTGACTTTTTGGGGGTGGTTTCCTCGGTGGTCTTCTCTGTGGTAGACTTCTTTGGGGTGTTCTCCTCGGTGGTATTCTTTGTGGTTGACATCTTGGGGGTCTTATCCTCGGTGGTCTTCTTTGTGGTTGACTTTTTGGGGGTGGTTTCCTCGGTGGTCTTCTTTGTGGTTGACTTTTTGGGGGTCGTTTCCTCGGTGGTCTTCTTTGTGGTTAAGGGGGTGTTCTCCTCGGTGGACTTTTTTGTGGTTGACTGGGTGTTCTCCTCGGTGGTCTTCTTTCCGGTTGTCTTCTCGCGGGTGTTCTCCCCCTGGGTGGTCATCAACCACTCTGCCATAGACTGCGCCGAGGCGTTCTTTCTGGGACAGGTCCTCTTGCATAGGAGCTTGCGGTCCCGACTCACACTATCTGTTGGAGTAACCTTTGCAGTATTCTTTGGACTATAATTTCGAGTGCCAACCTTACTAGGGCTGATCCAATCCATGTAAGAACTAGGAATGTTCCCGTTACCTTCAGTTACACCATCCCCCTCTGGATCAGCACGGGTGCCTACGCAAGCGAGAAACAGTATATGGTTGCCCCCTCCATATTTCTCCAATGCCGCATCTAAATTAGGTTGACTGTTAACGCCTATCTCAATGTAATCATTGATTCTTCTATTCCACCACATATATTTTACTTTTTGGTGAGATCCCAGCAGCAACTTTTCACTAAACTTTCCAATCAGTTCAGCTACTGGTATCCCCTTCTGGCGATCTATGTAGACATCAACATCGTGTTTTTCAACGAGAACTTCTGAGCCATCATCCAGTTCTGCAGTGTAGGGGTCGAATGTGGCCACCATTCTCAAAAGAGGAGGAGGTTCAGCGGCAGCAGGTTTTTCAGCACCAGCAGCAGCAGGTTTTTCAATACCAGCAGGAGGTTCAGCAGCTGTATGATGTTTACCAGGAGCAGGTTTACCAATAGCAGCAGATTTACTGCTAGGATGTGTAGCAGCTTGAACACCAGCAGCAGATTTTCTTTGATTACCAGCAGGAAATTTCTTGGATGCCCGGGCAACAACACCATCTCCTGTTCCACCAATAATTTTAGCATGTAAAATGTGGCCAGGAGAGTCTGCAAACCTTTCCAATTGATCTTCAATCTTTTCCATGTCCACAGGTGTAACAACCCCCCGCGGTGATACCCATTCGAATTCTGCAGTTTGTGCGGAGCCCATTGGAACAATTCCACGAACAAGTTCAACCATCCCAGATAAAGACTTGAAGCTTCTTTCTGCAACGAGCAAGGTTACCTTACAACCCTCCACAGCTACGGAGTTCCCATTGTCAAACATACCAACGTACTCATGAATTTGTAGAGTGACGCTGTAATCTTTGCAAATCCTACTCGACACAAGGTTGGGGAAATAAGAAATGCTTGTTAGTGTTTGACTAACAAACATCTCTCAACGAAATATATCTTGATTTCCTACATCCAGCTAGCAGATACGATGAAGAATGGTTAAATACATAAGAGAAGACAAGCTCACCTCCTCCGCCTGCTCAGGGTGAGACATGATTCCTGATTTGCAGGCCCTTCCATCCTCTGTGCTGCTCAGCTCGTCTCCCGGCGATGGCGATCTATCTCTGCGCAACGGCTCGCTCGACATTCGGCATCACCGCGGGCCGTCGGGCGCGGGCACGCGAGCTTTAAGCAGCGCTATCTGTCTGTGTCGCCGCTGCCTCCGCCGCCGTCCTAGGGTTCAGGCAAGGTTAAGGGTGGGGGAACGAACTAGATCTTGACCGTACACCGCTGCGTACTGAACTCGGTTACATCGAATTGCCACGCAGATTGACACGCTGGAACTAACATGAAATGGAGAAATACTAACATGCGGGACCGCAGTGGGCCCAAAACGGGAGAAGTCACGGCAATATTTGGTTTGCCCTCATTTCGTCCAGAATGGGCCCTCTGAGGAATTACCTACCCAACTTTTCAAATAGCATCTATTACAAACAACAAAGGCACCTGTGAGCCTGTACCAAACAACTTGGTGACCGCAAACTGAATCGCCCGCAGGAAACCTAGCAAATACGTATTACTGTACAAGTACAAGGAGTAGAAAATTGGGGGCTCCAGGAATTTGGGGGCCCTGATCAGTCGATCACTTCGAACATGGCCATCGACGCGCCTGGGAATCACGTGGAGGCAAGGTACAGGGTTGGACTCCTGAAATCATGCAAGGGTGTGGGAATTGAACCAATCATTAGTTTCCACTCCTGTTCGCAACATGTTTCCGTAAGATTCAGTTTGCAGGTCTAGAATTTTCGCCTCTGACAAGGCTTCATGACGGCAAACATCACGGGCTTGTGTCTAGTCCCATGGGAGGTAGGCCACCTATGATCCCTGCCAGGTTGTCATCTGTTGTGATATGTTTTGTTGTTGTGATTTTGTATTTTTTTCTTTTTGTTGTGTTTGCTAGATATTTTGCTTTGTATAATTGTTTTGTCAATCTCTTATTTTTTTTATGTAGACATATTGCTTTTGTTTTAATCTAGAACATTTTTCTTCCAATATTATTTGGTCTATTTTTTGGGCTGGGTTTTAAGCCCTAATGACGCAAATTTTTCTTTTCTTTTGTTGTGTTAATAATATTGCAATGCTGGAAACTCTAAAATTTTTGTTGCATAGGTTTACTGTTAGTTTAACTTTGTTGTATAAGTATATAATATTATTGTGATGGTACAATCGATTTGTTGGAATGCCAAATACACCCATCAATTCGTTGTATTGCAAATCAGCATGTGTCATTGAAATTCATAGCTTGAAAAGAGGAGGAGTGAATGAAGGAGTTGAGGTGCGAGATTTTTTTTGTTTCCTTTCAAAGGACATTGAATCAAGCAGGGCTTCGACTTAGCTGATCAATCAGCCATCTGCCTACGGGGAAATGAGCAGTTCATTCTCTGTACAGATAACATAAATACCAAACCACACACCAAGGAGGGATCTTCCATAATTTTGAGTCGGAGGGCCAAGACTACATACACAACGCAAAGAGTAAAGTAATCAAACAAAATCGGCATGAGTACAAACACTAGTATTTTAGGGAAAAGCAACTGAAGAACCTGATCAACATCGCTCGGAGCTGAGAGTACAAATCACCATTGTCGAGAACGTAAGAACCGGGATAAATATTGCAAGGACCATCCACGTCTAGAAAAGTTCCTAAATTAATCTGGCTAAGCAATATTTGAAGGACCATACCTAGAGTAATTTAATCTCCTAACACCACCATTGATGCTCGAAAGAAGATATTATTGTCGAATTAAGGGCCAAAGATCACTTGTTATAGATGATGACGTATTTATTAATGCGATGGCCAAAAAGAAGAAGACTACCAAAACCCTAACCTAATCTATACTTTAAAAACTCTACTCATAGATTGGGTTATCTCACCCCTTTTGATCTAGGAAAGACTGACCGGAGGAGGCACTCGTAGGAAAACCTTTATAGGAGACATTACGTTAGTGACACATATCTAAACTATTATCCCACCAAAATTTGACCAAACTACTGGTGGCGTGGTGAAATACATGTACATCACAGGTAATTAAAAATCGGTGGCACGCTAGCACCATTGTGTGGGTCCAGTTGGCCCGGCATGCCCCCAAAAACCCGTGGTGTGGCCTAGCAGCTACTCCACTAGTGTCAGTAATACTCGCGTGCCAGCTGTGCTACGCCACAAACATACTGGTGTCATGGTTTAGTGGGCCATGCCACAAGCCTCCAATGCGGCCCAGCCCACACACACGTCCACAGGGATGTGCCTATACATACGACATCGCCCCGCTATGCTGCCGTCTCCCGCACCAACCATCCGTACCGCGCCAACTCGATCTTGATTTGTCAGTTTGCTCTCGGGGGACAGGGGATCTTGCGCGGCCTCATGCATCTTACTCTTCATGACGCCGCCACATACCACAATTTCATTCACTGAGGCGCATGGCAATGGCAAGGCGGCACGGCATGACGCGAGGGATCAGGAGAAGCGATTGCCGCTGCGACCGCTGGCATTGCTTCTCTTGATCCCTTGCGCCATACCGCCTCACCAACGATGTGCACCTCAGTGAGTGATGTTGCGGTATGTGGCACCAGGTTAAGAAGCATGAGGCCGCGCAAGCTCCCCTGTCCCCGAGAGCATCAAGTCAGTGGTGGTGGAAGTCTTTGCTTCTCCTCTCCCATGCCATGCTGCTTCGCCGATGCCATTCGCCTCAGTGAGTTCCTCCATGGTGCATGGTGCCGTCATGGAGATGAAGATGCAAGTGGTCGTGCAAGCTCCCATGTCCCTTGCGAGAATCAAGTCAGCGGTGGTGGTGGCCTTCCCTTCTCCTCCTTTGTGCCATTCCACATCATCGTCGTCATCTGCCTTAGTGAGTGACGCTGCAGTATGTGGGGTTGTCATGAAGATGAAGATGCACGAGGCCATTCAAGCTCCCATGTCCCCCGTGAGCATCAAGTCAACGGCTATGGTGGACTTCACTTCTCCCCCAATTTGGCATTTTCCATGTACCGCAATGTCATTCACTGAGGCGCACAACAATGGCGAGGCGGCGCAATGCGATGGATCAGGAGAAGCGATGGTCGCTGCGACAGCTGA
The DNA here is from genome assembly GCA_007115705.1 of Dactylis glomerata. Taxonomy (NCBI): domain Eukaryota; kingdom Viridiplantae; phylum Streptophyta; class Magnoliopsida; order Poales; family Poaceae; genus Dactylis; species Dactylis glomerata. Next base: position 23,014 of record QXEO01001808.1, read on the forward strand.
CTTGCTGCTCACAGAAGATATGGGATCTTGCGCACGAAGCTAAAAATGAAGATGCATGAAGCCGCACAAGATCCCATGTCCCATGTGAGCATCAAGTCAGTGGTGGCACTAGACCATCAGTATTTTAGTTACTGGTGGCATGAGACTGATACAGGCTTATCTGATGCCGGGTACATGCCACCAATAGCTTTTCTAAACTAGTGAGTGGAACCGGTGCATGCACAAGCGGCGGCTAGTTTTTCTTAGAAATGCGGTGGATGCGTTCGTTAACATGTACTCCATCTGTTTAGAAATATAAGATGTTTTAGCTTTGTGAAGTTAATGTATCTAGACATCTTTTAATCTATAAATTTGAGCGAACCTATACACTAAAAGATATCTAGATACATTTACTTCACAAAGCTAAAATATCTTATATTTCTAAACGGAGGGAGTAACAACACATGAGCGAGCCGCGGCGATCTGGAGCGGTGGCTGCGCGGCGGACGGCGTGGCGGTTGGAAGGCACGGAGGAGGCAGAGAAGGTCGTGGAGAAGGCCGGAGGCGGCGGCGCGGCCTGCCCTTCGTAGCAGCTTCGTTGCATCTCCTAGGCTCGATTCACGGGCCTGATCTAGGGCTACCTTAGGCTCGTCTGAGCCGGAGGTCGCTCCGCTCGATCCGTTCGCCGGGAGCCGGCCAGCGGTGTGGGGACTGCTGGTTTGGTATGAATAAAGGAGGTGGTCCTATGGTTCCTCCTCGCCCCAAGATGAGGATCTACCGGAGGCCCTTCTTCATGGATCTGGTAGGAGTGACGTGTTTCGGAAGGCTTCGCCGGCGAACTCCATTGGGCAATCATGCCTGGAGATTGCTAGATCGGATGGGATTCGGCTGGGCGCACCCATGTTTTTATCTGACCGTTTGGTTTCAGAGGGAGCGTTGCGAAACTCTGCTGGCTGTTACCATCATGCGATGTGATTTCTCGTTCCATGGTGAAGTCATCTAGCGGGGAATGTCATGGATGTCGAGTCCTGGAGAATTGCATTGGTGGTTTGAGTCTTTGTGGCAAAGAGAAACTTACTTCGTGATTCGTGACTCGTAGCAGCGACATGGCTAGTGGGGGCGACAGTACAGGAGAAGTTCAAGGTCCGACCTTGCAGGGTGAAAACCCAAGGTCTGGCCTTAATTGGTTGTGCCTGGCAATTGCCTTGTTGTAGGCATTGTTTTGTGAGCACGGACTTTTCTCCAGGGTGAAAACCTACGATCTATGATCGGGCGACGACGGTGTTAGTGCACTGTTCCCTTCTTGGAGGCGTTGATTTTTGGAGATGTTGGACTTTTGGTGCTATCTTGGTGGTGTTAGTGTTGCTACTACAAGGAATTTATCACGGGCTTTTTCTTTTTCTATAATTCTTTTTTTTTGGCTGTGTCATCCGTATTGTCACTAGTGCGCGTTGCCGAGCCTGGATGTAATTGGTATCGGCTTGATATTAATATATATTCTTTATCTAAAAAGGTGTATATATATTCGAGTAGAATTTAGGGTCTAAATTATGAATAATCTTTTTGCAAAATATTACTGTCAGATTGCACAAATTGAATTTTGCTGCATGTAAAAGCAGAGCTTGACGTTGGTGACACAAAGTTCCGGGTGCACACGATTTCCTTCTTTATTGCTGAAAGGAATCCAATCGTGGAGGGCAGCAAAAGGCGGCTTTATCCCCACCCACGAGGCCACGATCGTCTAGTAAATCGCATCGCGGTCACAGTGGCGGCCACTGCCTCTTCCGACAATTGCCAGTAGTCAGTAGAATGGCTACAAATATCTCCCCCAAATCGAGAAATCATACTATTTCCCTCCTCGGGTACCAGCCTACCAGGGATCAGGAAGACGAAGAAACCAAATGAGGTTTCTCAGATGAGCTCGCTTCTTGCCTCTTTGACTTCTCAGCGAGCCGTTGGTAAGCGCCAAATAATCCTAATCTTCTCTTCGGAGAAGCAAATCGATTAGCTCAGTGGGCAATCGAGTGATTGGCTGATGGCGCGTTCCTCTCTGCTGTTGCAGATGAGCTCCGCCGCCATTTCGTTCTGTTGAGCATTTCGTCAAACAGTTGGTAGGCGGCCACCCCGGAAGAGCCCAATTCATTTCCATCACTGAAGTGCTCCTGCCTGTTCTGTTGAGCATTTCGTCTAGATCGAGAAGGCAGTATTCGTCTTAGCTTCTAGAGGTCAAGACACCACTTGTGCTTTCTTGCTTGGTGGGGATGGGGATGGCCTCTGCTCAAGTTTCTTCCATTCTTCTCTATGTCTGCATTATTGCCGGTGGAGCCATAGCAGATAGCCAGAATGGCACCAATGACATCTCGAGGCCGACTGAGGTGCGCATCGGTGCGCTGTTCACATTTGATTCGGTTATCGGGAGGGCAGTGAAGCCGGCTATTGAGCTCGCTGTTGCGGAAGTCAATGCTGATCCAAGCATACTCTTTTTTTTTTTTGAGGCAAAGCAACGGAGGGCGAACAGCCCACCTGAATTTTCGTGTTAAATCAAAGTGAGGACATTTTACAACCACAGAGGAGAGAGGGGGTCACGCCTTTTGAGGCAAGGAGAGGTACAAACGGAGAGGAGAAAAGTACATAGGGGAGGGTCACGGAGCGAGGGACGCACACCATGAGACTAGGGGATCACAACTGACCCCACGGGGAGCCCTAACCACCCACAATATCAGGTGTCGCTGCATCAAGGTGAAGAATTCAGAGTCCGTCACACGTACGGCGTCGAAGACTAGGCGGTTCCGAGTCTTCCATATAATCCACAGGAGCAGGGCAGTCACCGTGTTGCGTAGGATGGGCGGCCAGTTCTGAAGAGCGTCGGAGAAGACGTTGATCATGTCCTCGAGCGACGACGGAGTCACAGTGGGGGAGGCAGGGGACGCACGCGCCCAAATGGAGAGGAGGCGGGGAAAGGCAACGAACAGGTGGTGCACGTCCTCCGGCACACCCGCACAGAAGGGGCAGTCCGAGGAACTCGGGATGCCGAGGCGAAAAAGGCGCGCACGCGTCCGCGTCCGCCGATGCCGAAGGATCCAGATGAACACCTTCACCTTCACCGGGGCAAAGTTATCCCAGTTCAGGTCATGCAAGGGGGGACCACATCCAGAGCTGTGGAGGAGGCGGTAGGCGTCCGTGGTCCGAAACCCCGGAGTAGCAGCCCCAATAATTGAGCGCTCGTCAAGGACGGGAGTGGGAGAGAATCGCTCGAATGCCCCTTCAACGAGTCGGAACTCAGCAGTCGCAGCAGGCGAAACGCGATCACGCCTGGCAAGAGTAACGGCGCCAGAGAATTCATCCGCCACAGTGGCTCGCGGGGCGAGGCAGTGAGAGAACGCCGACAGAAGAGCGCTTGACAGCGCGCCAATGGAGGTCCAGTTGTCGAACCAGAAGGATGTCGTCACACCATCCCCCACCCTTACAGTGGAGATCGACCGCATCAAGGGAACTAGGGATGCGTAGCAACCCCAGAGAGGGGTTGCTGGTGGTGCGCCATCATGAAAGTACCATCGACGAATCCACACCGTCCAGGGGTTGTCGACGTCGGACAGTAGCTTGTAGACGTTCTTGAGCATCAGACAAGTGTGAATCAAGTCTATTAGTCAGGGTTGGGTTCTCCGTATTTGCTTGAATTCTGTACTAAGGCACTTCATCATCAGTGATGCACCATTCCGGCATTGCTACTGAATGTCTAATATGTTAACTTCTTAGTTGGGATATTGACATTTGAATAATCTGCACTGATACTGCATGTTCAATCTGTTAACTCTTTAGTTGGGATATTGAAATTTGAATAGTCTGCACTGCTACTGAAATGTCCAAGAGCTTGGACGGAGTATTTTTTTTTAGATCAAACACGAGGAGCTCTGGCAATTCATTAAGAAGAGGAAAAATGATCCAGTTTATAGCAAAATCAGATCGAAAAACCATACAACATTTTTTTTTTGAAATAAAGGGGACTCACCCCCTGTTTCATTAAGGGAACAAGCGAGCTACAGAACATCCAAGTTTTAGGATTTGAAGCCTTGCCTCAGCATAGGTTTCGTTATTACAAACCAGAGAGTTTCAAACTCAGACAGCGGCCAAACAACTGAAATAAACTCACGCAACAGATACCAGACACACACGTTCCTGACGAAGACTATCCACTGGTTACCCTTCGACATAGCGGCGCCCAACCCCTCGATCGCTCAAAGACCTCTCTGATCACCATCTTCAGCATCTCACTGCTTCGCCGTAGCATTCTTTGCACTCCTGGTTTCTGCAATTCACTCCAAAAATCAATCCAGTGACAAATCTGATAAATGATTTCACAAGGATCATTTGGAAGTATATTCTCAAAACATGCTTTATTTCTGGTTTTCCAAATGGACCAGAACATTGCTGCTAAACAGATTTTAACAGTAGCTTTTTCTGTTCCAACAAATTTATTCACCCAACTTCCCAGGTCACCACTATTCCTAGGTTGAATAGGAGAATTAAAGGTGCATTGGAAAACAGACCAAATATATCTAGCAACTGGGCAATCAAAAAAGAGATGAGAAATACTTTCATCAGATGCACAAAACATGCATTGAGTAGAACCTCCCCACCCTCTTTTCCCCAAATTAACTTTTGTTAATGTTTTCCCCCACATCACTACCCATAAGAAGATCTTGATCTTCCCATGCAATTTCATTTTCCACAAATCTTTAAAAACCTTAACAGGTTGTCTCACCTGTAAAGCATTATACAAAGATTTGACTGTAAAACCTTTATCACTCAATTTCCAAGTTACTTTATCATTTCCCTTCCTCAACACCACATTGTGAATGATTCCCAGCAGGTTAAACCATTCCTCAGCCAATTCACCCCACAAAGTCCTTCTGAAAACTAAGCAGGACCCAAATGACCTCACAACCCTATCCACTGTTATATCTTTATTAAAAGATAAATCATACAATTTATTAAACCTTTCACATAAAGGTTTATGCTGATACCATGCATCTTTCCAGAAACTGGTTTTACTGCCAGAGACCAACACCCTATCACAATATTTGTAAAAGATGTTTTTGACTTGCATCAAACGAGACCAAAACTGGGAACACCCAGGTTTGGCTTCCATATGAGCTAAAGACCCATTTTGAAGATATTTATTTTTAAGCACACTTTGCCACAAACCTTCCTCATTCTCCAATTTCCAAAGCCATTTACATAATAAACTAATGTTCATTAGTTCTAAGTTCAGAACACCCAAGCCCCCAAGATCCTTGGGGGTACAAACAGTTTCCCAATTGACCAAATGATACTTCCTTATCCCTTGTTTTCTTGCCACAGCAACCTCCCTCTATAAAGTCACACTTTTTCCTAACCCCAACAGGAAGTCTATAAAAAGACATCATGTAAAAGATAATGGAAGTGAGACAAGAGTTAAGAAGAATAACTCTAGACCCAATATCCATCATTTTACCTTGCCAACATCCTAATTTATTTTCCATCTTTTCCTCAGCAGGCTTCCAATGTTTATTGAGAAGTTTTTTCTTATCAATAGGAATCCCTAGATATTTCAGAGGTAATTCACCTGAATGGCAGGTGAAAATCTCTTCATACACATGAGCTTCATTTTTACAAGCCCCCAGACAGTAAACTTCACTTTTAAAGAAATTTATCTTAATCCCAGACATTTGTTCAAAAAGACACAGTAGAAATTTCAGATTCCTAGCATTTTCATGCCCTTCCTCTAACATAAAAATAGTGTCATCTGCATATTGCAGAATAGCAAAGCCATTCTCTTGCAGATGAGGAGCTAGGCCTCTAATCAAACCATTCTCTTGGGCATTCCTAACCAAAGTACTCATTGAATCAACCGTCAGATTAAAGAGAATTGGAGACAGAGGATCACCCTGTCTCACCCCTCTTTTTGTGTTGAAATAAGCACCCAGTTTGTCATTAAGCTTTATGTTAACTTTCCCACTGGAAATGATACTAAAGATAAGATCATTAAGCTTATGAGAGAAACCTTTCTTTACCATAATATTATAAAGAAAGGCCCAGTTCACATTGTCATATGCCTTTTCAAAGTCTACTTTGAACAGCACACCAGACATCTTCTTCTTTTTAACCTCATGCAAAATCTCATGTAAAACTACTACTCCCTCCATGATAAATCTATTTTTCATGAAAGCAGTCTGAGTTTTATCAATTAAATCCTCCACAACCCCATTAAGCCTATTGTTTACCCCTTTTGTGATAATTTTTAAACTCTCATTCATCAAACAAATAGGTCTGTATTTTTGAATTACTGAAGTATCTTCACATTTAGGAAGCAGGGTAATGGTGCCAAAATTTAGCCTACCAATATCCAAAGTCCCACTTGTAAAGGCATCAAACAATCTTTTTAAAGGATTTTTGACCTGATCCCAAAAGAATTGATAGAATTCCCTAGGAAAACCATCAGGACCATGGCTTTTATTATGTGCTAAAGAACAAACAATATTCTTTATTTCCTCCATTTCAAAATCTTTGGTCAAATCCCTATTCTCTACCTCTGACAAGGTATGTGGGAAATCAATATCTAAAGAAATCAGATTTCTATCTGACTCAGCAAAGAGTTTTGTGTAAAACTCAGTTGCATGAGCCAGTAATAGATCATCACCCTCTAATAAAACATTCCCATGCCACAGATGTTTAATTCTATTTTTCTTTCTCCTTCCACTAGCTTTGGCCATAAAATACTTAGTGCATGTTTTACCTAGTTTAAGGTCAGCACTCTTAGCTCTTTGAAACCACTTAATGTTATCTTCTTTTACCAAAATATTTAGGAGTCTTGTTGTATCTAAATACAACTCCCTATCATTTGCAGTTAAACCATGTATTTCAACCTTTTTATCAATATCCTCCAGGATATCAGATAACCTTTTCTTCTCTTTCTTGTATTCACTCTCTACATTTTTATTCCACCCTTTCAAAATCCTCCCAGAATTACCTATCCTCCAGTTCCACTCTTCTATTGCACTTCTACCACCTGCTAGTAAAGCCTAGATAGGATCAACCACAGAGTGGATATCCTCCCTTGCCAACCAACAAAGTTCCATCTTAAATTGACTATTTCTTTGAATCCTATCACCAGTGTCCAACAAAAGAGGAGTGTGATCAGACTGGTATCTAGTTAGGGCAGTGACTTGCACTAACGGATACACATCCATCCACTCTGTTGTGGCCAAAAATCTATCCAATTTTTCATAAATGGGATTCTCATGATCATTAGACCAAGTGAATTGTCTATTCCCTAAGTGCAGTTCCATAAGATTATTGTGTTCAATAATCGCATTGAAAATCACACTCCATCTCCCAATGTTACCCCCATTACTTTTTTCACAACTTTTCCTTATTATGTTAAAATCACCCCCAAAGAGGGCAGGACCTTTAAGTCTTTGGCATAAACTAGAGAATTCTCTCAAGAAGATTTCTTTTCCTGAGACTTCCAATTGGGTATCCTGGATTCCAATGAAATCCACCCCATATTCCTCTACTAACTCTCTCACATGTTTCCTTTTATCAGAAGAGCCCATGCCCCTCCCATTCCAAATTAACCCTAACATTTTTTCTTTCATTTCCTATGTAATTTTACTTTTGGCTTCACACTGATAGGTTCAGTGAGTTTGGAAAGAAAACTATTTTTTGGAGGAGATAACATTTGCAATGGTATCTCCATATCATCTTCTAACTCCCCAATCCCCATATCATCATCAGATAACAGAGGTTTAAGAGTATCAAAATCAAGCTGTGCTTGATTAAGCTCCTCCTCCTCCATTCTATTACTATCCCTAGCATTTTTAACAGACTCAGCATAAATGCTATATCTAGCATTTTCAAGTTGTTGAATAATGTCAATAGTATGCATTCTCTGCTCAATAGAATTTCCAATATTGATTTTCATCTTAGAAGCTAAATTAACAAGTAAAGTAGGATCTGAATTAACAACAGAAGGGATGAAATTACCTTTTGTCTCCAGATTCTTCTTGCTTGCCAAGTCCTTAGCTTTGTCCATCATCTTGGCATCATTTTGAGGCCTCAGCCTCTGCCTAATATTGTCTTCCTCCATTGCTTTGGCTGCCTTCTCCTTCATCATATGCTTTTGAGCTTCAGCCTCACATTCCTTGTAGATGTCAGTAGCTTTCTGAGAAGCAGAAGGAGATGACTCTTGATGTCTACGCACTTCTATTCTTGTAGACACTTGTTGGGCCTCCAAGTGCAGAGGTTTGTAGAACAGCAGCAAGTTTCCCTTAAGTGGATCACCCAAGGTTTATCGAACTCAAGGAGGTTAGAGGTCAAAGCTATCCCTCTCAAGCAACCCTGCAATTACGATACAGAAAGTCTCTTGTGTCCCCAACACACCCAATACACTTGTCAGATGTATAGGTGCACTAGTTCGGCGAAGAGATAGTGAAATACAAGTGGTATAGATGATTATAAGTAGCAAACGTGATGTGAAATAAATATCGCTGCGAGCAAACAAGTAACAAAATAGCAAGTAAACGGTGTGCAATGCTTGGAAACAAGGCCTAGGGATCATACTTTCACTAGTTGTAACGACCTCAAATTTGATAGCAAATTCGAAGTGCCCGTTATGTAATCCATCGCAATCCCAGAATCATTGTTGCGATTTACATAACGTAGTTGATATCACAGTCATAGCTATTAATAGTAAATAAAGGGAATTACATAGGTGGTCGCACAGACCAAACCTTACAATACATCAACAGGCAGCGGAATAACACTTTGGGTCCATATTGTCAAGCTTCAACCGCACAGGCAAAGCAGACAGTAGGAAACGAGCCTAATTCGCAAAGCCGTCAATGAGTCCTTCCTTCTTGATCTTGCTCCTTCAAGTCTGGCCAAGTTAATAGCCAGGGACACAGCCATGAGTACATTGGATGCACTCGCAAACCATCTTATAAACAAAGTGGTGAGAGAGATATGCATGGTTGATATAGTGGACTAAGCACTAAGTTTATTTGCAAAAGCTAGTTTTCTTTCCCAAGAATGCTCATTGGTAGAAAAGAGGTTTAGTTCTCTAAGTTCATTCTAAAGAGGAACTTCAATGTGTCAAGATCACGGTCAAGTCATGTCAATTCAAAGTCATGTCAGTCACCAAGTTCACCCTTGTTATTTTTAGTCTTGACAAAAGCCAGGTAGAGTTTGCCAACCGTCCATGACCGAGGACTCGGCTATTCGAATAGTTTGAAAACCTCTGCAGAGGGGTACACTTTACCCACAAGATTCGATACATCTGCCGGGAGAAATCCACGGTTCGCTATACACAAAGGTATGCGGCTTTCAGATAATCAAACAAAACCTTTCACTTGCTCATCCTAGTATAGGATCCTTCCCTAGAGCCCGGGATACGGAATTCCCGCTCCGGCGCCTCTAGTTCTGCCCATCCCGGGTACCGGGTTAGTGGAAACCACTTGGTCAAGAAGTATCCGCCCGTGGAGTCCTTCCATGAAGATTTGATGCAAGACCTCCCATACTAAGATAAACAAGCTACGGATTTAGCCCCTTCCCATATAGGGGTAACGTGGTTGTACGTTATAATTGGCACCCATGTACATCACTCATTGTCAATTGAGAAATACATTTCATAGTTCTTAGTCAAGATTATTTTCTTTCATAAAGCCATCATGTAGGAGCAATCTCCCATTTCATGTTTCAATGTCAAGTCACCACCTTTCAAATGGGGTTCCTCCAGAGATAGCCTCAACTTTTATTAGCGACTAAGCAACTACATTGAGTGATAGTACTACTACTATGGTTGGATAAACTCAGCTTGATGCTCTTGATAATCAAGACATCAATATGCCTCTATCATTCTACTCTAGCAATTCAATCATGCAATTTACTTAAAACAAGTAGAATGCAATATTAAAACTAGGTAGTGGGAGTATGAATCAAAAGATGGCTTGCCTGGCTTGGCAAGGTTAAAATAGTCTTCATCTTGGATTGATTGATCTCCATCTCCATATCTTGGTGGACTCCGGGATCCATTCTCCTCACTCTCGTTATCGTCTAATCGTCGCAAATCAAATAAGCATACAATCACCACACAATTCACAAACAATACATATCTACTCAAATACACATGCTGGGGTAAGGGAAGTGATCTAGGAAGTCTATGGAGAGGGGTTTCGAAGATCATTGAGTTCCGATGGATGAGATGATTGAGTTGTTGTATCTAAGTAGGGTTTATTTATTTTGGATTACGAAAATATCTCCTGCAAGTCCTTATTGACCAAGGTCATGGTCAAATGTAGATACTCAAGATCATGGTTCAACCAAAGAGGATTCATAGAATTTATAGTATTTCTCTTTTATTGAAGCCATTTCTAGTTTGCAACTATTTAGTAATCAAAGTTGAATCTGCAAGTAGGGTCTATAGATCCTAGTTAAATGGGATCAAAGGTTATAGATCAATATTTAGAAATGTGGTTGATTCGAATTGGTTTCATATCATTTCCATATTTTGAGATTGGTGTGCAAGTTTGAGTTTTTAATTACTATCATGTAGGATTAAATTTCCAAATACTTCCCACAAGTACACATGGACTAAGATCAATACCTACAGATGGTATTTGGAAATATGATTTAACAATAAGAGTTCCATAAAAATTTTGATCATAGATTTGAGTTTAATAAGATCCTATAAGGCAAATGATTATTTAACCATATAGGTAAATAGAAGTTATTTTAAAAGGTTCAAAAATGGGATCTAATGCCATAGACAGATGGGTATCACTAATTGTGAATTTCCAAAGTTGGATTTATATTTTTAGGAATTTTATTCGAATTGATATGAATTTTCTAAGGTGAAAAAGCTCCTGTTTTGTTATTTTTACTGCAACCATTATATAAATCTAATTGTGTTGAAACCACTTCTAATGGATAGCTTATATTCTAAGGTTTCCAGAACATTTTCATTTGCTAGATTTGGATCGGTAGATCTCCGGGAAAATTAAATATACGTAAGCATCTGAAAACAATTTCGGAAATTCGCAAAATCGGAATAACCCTTTTTTTTTATACCCGGGCCGAACACACAGACCACGCTGGGCCGGCCCGTTCGGCTGCAGTGGCGGGTGGCAGGGAAAAAAAATAAAACGCTGACAACGGGGGCCCGCTAGTCAGAACTAATTGGACCGAATCGGTACGGGATCATCTTCTTCCTTGCTACAGCGAACGTAAACGAGAGCGAGCTACTGGGAGCAGGGCGGCGACGGGGAGCTCACCTGCGGGGGTGCAGGGCGGCGGCGAGGGTGTCTAGGCGGCGGAGGAAGCTCTTCTCGTCCACCTCCAGCAGGAACAAGCACGGGAGGCGGCGTGGTTCGCTGGGAACGGCTGGCGTCCTGGAGCTCGGCCTACTCCGGCGAGCTCAAACCGGCGAGCAACTAGCGAGGAGATTATGTCTAGGAGGTTCCTGGTGATGGCGGGGTTCTTTTCAGGGAAGAGAGGAGGTCCTTTTATAGTCAGGAGAGGGAGCACGGGGCGAGTGGATCTGGGGAGAGAGCGCGGCCCGTGTCGGCTGTGGGAGGGAAGAGGGGCGGCGTTGGCGGGTGCTGCGGGCTGCGGTGTGCTGCAGGAGCATCCTGGCGCGATGGGAGAGGTTGGGACGGTCTGGTTCAGAGGGGGACATGGGAGGGGTCCGGTGTGGTTTTCCTCCATGCCATCCATGTCTCATGGCCGTGGTTTGTGCAGGGGAGACAGGGGATCGACAAGGTAGAGGCCAGGGCACTGCTGGGAGGCCAGAGGCTAGGGCTAGGGCTGCCCACTACTGTTGCCAACAGTTGATCCGATTTTGTTAGATTTCTGCCCACCAAGTGTTTGTTGAAATGCCCGCATGAAATCAAAATTCGAATTTTTGAAAACGGCCACCGTGGGTCTTCATCATATTGGACAAGGGTTCCAGGGATATTTTTGTTTCGAAGAAATAACAAGTTTTGCAAAAATTTATATTTCAAACTTGGGCATTGTCACTGTTTCAGATTCAAAGTTTGGCTGATGATTGCGTGGGTTTCTAGTTTGAGTTTTTGCTGGAAACTTCCTGGTTGAGTTAGTATGTGATGTGGTCAAGCTCAACTAACTGACCACACCTTTGCTTGAGTTACAGATTTCTTATTCTAAGTGTCCAAAGTAGGGTAGTGGTTAACTTTTTCTAGATCATCTTTTCTTCTCTTTTTCTTTATTGCTCTTGCTTCGGGTTCTCTTGATCTTTGTGGTTCTTCTCTAATGCTTCTATTGGTTAAGTTTGAATTAACTAAACATTTCCCAACAAATTAAAAGGCACATGAAATCATAAAAGACTTATATTGAAATTCTATGCATACATGCAATATGAAGTGCAAAAAGTTTTATCTTGGTCCAAAGGTGTTGGTTTTCTTGGAGATGACAGGGAGTTGGGAAATGACCTCTTATTTGAATTCAAACTTTGGTAGAAATTTGAATAGGGTTCCAAGTTGACTTTTGTTTCAAACGTTATTGTATTTGATTCTTTGTAACTTGTCCTTATTTGTGGTGGAGAGATGCATGATGGTCTAGTTCAGATTTTTCTTAATATATAAGGGTAAAGTAGTGTAATCATTAATTTCTTTAAGATCACTACTTCCTCTTTTCTTACTTAGGTTTTTGTGTTGCGGTTTATTTTCTTGATTCCTTTCTATTTGTTTGTGATTGCTTGACTTAATTTTGGGTTTGGCAATTGACCCAAATGGGTTTAGCATGTAACCACGCACAAAATTTAATAGTTAGAAAACTATTTCAATTTAACAAAAACATTTTACAGGTATAATTATTTGTTTTAAAACCCTTCCCATACTCTTTTTATTTGAAGCATGGGAGCAAATGCTCAAATTCAGAAGTTTCAAAAAGGCAAGAAATTAATCTTATATTCAAAATAAAAGTTTTTGTTGGCTCCAAAATTTGGGATTTTAATAAATTCCATTTATTTTTATTTTCAAAAAAATTGGGTTGTTACAATCTTCCCCCCTTAAAAAGAATCTCGTCCCGAGATTCACAAGTTAAGATTGAGATGGATTGGGAAATGAGATTACCAGATAAGAGATAGAGTGTATATTGATTCCTATCGAGATAGAAAGATTGGATACACCCAAAATGTGATAAGGCCATACGGGCCAAAAACACATATTCACCAATCACATAGCAATTTCAACAAACAATCACATTTTCAAAAACGAAGATCTTCTCGGTTTAAACCATAGGATTTTATTAAAAAGGGTCTTGCGCATTACAAGTCTCGCTCTTGATTTACAAAGAAATAAACAAGCCTACTAGTCCCAAACGATGGTGACTAATGCTTCCTGATTGGTGCTCCAAAATATTGATCCAACTTGTTCCTACTAGCTTTGTAGCTAAGTGCAACTTCCGGGTAGCTAGTGGTTGATTCCTGGTTTTCCTTTCTTTGTGTCTTCCGATTGATATGGTTAGAGTGTAGTTTGGCGAGAAAGACGAAAACATTTTTGAGCAAACAAGTTTTTGGAGTGGTTGCTACATGTTGCCGGATGGCGTATGAGCAACACATCTCACAACAAATCAATCATTCAAACACACAAGGCACTAAGCACACTTAATAATCGTGAGGTAAGGGTAGCTTAATCACAACAACTAAGCATTTCCTATAAGTCCTATGGGTCAAAAGGTTGCTGGGTCTTCATCTTTTCTGATCACTCTCTATTTGCTCTTGTAGTCTTTGTCTCACAGGGTTGACTCTTGTTGGAAGATTTCTGGATCAGGTGAAGAGTCTCTCTTTCGATGGTAGCGGTCGTAGTTGACATCCAAGGGTGAAGTCTTGAAAAATATTGAGTCCCTAATCTTTTGATCCAAAAGTCCTTCGGTCATAGGTATATCGTCCATAGTGTATATATTTGAAGTAGATGAGGAATAGAGTAAAACAAATCTTTGGAAAGACTTTGCAATTAAAGAGGTCAATAAATTCTTTGTCAAAATCTCTTGAGAGTATAAGTTGAGAGTGTAAGATATTTGAAGGGAATAAGATGGGAGTATAAGATTGGCTTTGGATATCAAAGCAAATAAGTTTCTTTTGTAGAAATAAGTGTTTGACAAAATACCACTTTCTTAGCTAACGACTATACTAACTAAGGTCTCCTAAGGTCATGATAGTCCTGATACCAAACTTGTGATATCAGAGATATCATTTTCTAACGACCATGCTAACTAGGGTTTCCTAGAGTCAGCCTAGGCTCTGATACCAACTTGTAACGACCTCAAATTTGATAGCAAATTCGAAGTGCCCGTTATGTAATCCATCGCAATCCCAGAATCATTGTTGCGATTTACATAACGTAGTTGATATCACAGTCATAGCTATTAATAGTAAATAAAGGGAATTACATAGGTGGTCGCACAGACCAAACCTTACAATACATCAACAGGCAGCGGAATAACACTTTGGGTCCATATTGTCAAGCTTCAACCGCACAGGCAAAGCAGACAGTAGGAAACGAGCCTAATTCGCAAAGCCGTCAATGAGTCCTTCCTTCTTGATCTTGCTCCTTCAAGTCTGGCCAAGTTAATAGCCAGGGACACAACCATGAGTACATTGGATGCACTCGCAAACCATCTTATAAACAAAGTGGTGAGAGAGATATGCATGGTTGATATAGTGGACTAAGCACTAAGTTTATTTGCAAAAGCTAGTTTTCTTTCCCAAGAATGCTCATTGGTAGAAAAGAGGTTTAGTTCTCTAAGTTCATTCTAAAGAGGAACTTCAATGTGTCAAGATCACGGTCAAGTCATGTCAATTCAAAGTCATGTCAGTCACCAAGTTCACCCTTGTTATTTTTAGTCTTGACAAAAGCCAGGTAGAGTTTGCCAACCGTCCATGACCGAGGACTCGGCTATTCGAATAGTTTGAAAACCTCTGCAGAGGGGTACACTTTACCCACAAGATTCGATACATCTGCCGGGAGAAATCCACGGTTCGCTATACACAAAGGTATGCGGCTTTCAGATAATCAAACAAAACCTTTCACTTGCTCATCCTAGTATAGGATCCTTCCCTAGAGCCCGGGATACGGAATTCCCGCTCCGGCGCCTCTAGTTCTGCCCATCCCGGGTACCGGGTTAGTGGAAACCACTTGGTCAAGAAGTATCCGCCCGTGGAGTCCTTCCATGAAGATTTGATGCAAGACCTCCCATACTAAGATAAACAAGCTACGGATTTAGCCCCTTCCCATATAGGGGTAACGTGGTTGTACGTTATAATTGGCACCCATGTACATCACTCATTGTCAATTGAGAAATACATTTCATAGTTCTTAGTCAAGATTATTTTCTTTCATAAAGCCATCATGTAGGAGCAATCTCCCATTTCATGTTTCAATGTCAAGTCACCACCTTTCAAATGGGGTTCCTCCAGAGATAGCCTCAACTTTTATTAGCGACTAAGCAACTACATTGAGTGATAGTACTACTACTATGGTTGGATAAACTCAGCTTGATGCTCTTGATAATCAAGACATCAATATGCCTCTATCATTCTACTCTAGCAATTCAATCATGCAATTTACTTAAAACAAGTAGAATGCAATATTAAAACTAGGTAGTGGGAGTATGAATCAAAAGATGGCTTGCCTGGCTTGGCAAGGTTAAAATAGTCTTCATCTTCATCTTGGATTGATTGATCTCCATCTCCATATCTTGGTGGACTTCGGGATCCATTCTCCTCACTCTCGTTATCGTCTAATCGTCGCAAATCAAATAAGCATACAATCACCACACAATTCACAAACAATACATATCTACTCAAATACACATGCTGGGGTAAGGGAAGTGATCTAGGAAGTCTATGGAGAGGGGTTTCGAAGATCATTGAGTTCCGATGGATGAGATGATTGAGTTGTTGTATCTAAGTAGGGTTTATTTATTTTGGATTATGAAAATATCTCCTGCAAGTCCTTATTGACCAAGGTCATGGTCAAATGTAGATACTCAAGATCATGGTTCAACCAAAGAGGATTCATAGAATTTATAGTATTTCTCTTTTATTGAAGCCATTTCTAGTTTGCAACTATTTAGTAATCAAAGTTGAATCTGCAAGTAGGGTCTATAGATCCTAGTTAAATGGGATCAAAGGTTATAGATCAATATTTAGAAATGTGGTTGATTCGAATTGGTTTCATATCATTTCCATATTTTGAGATTGGTGTGCAAGTTTGAGTTTTTAATTACTATCATGTAGGATTAAATTTCCAAATACTTCCCACAAGTACACATGGACTAAGATCAATACCTACAGATGGTATTTGGAAATATGATTTAACAATAAGAGTTCCATAAAAATTTTGATCATAGATTTGAGTTTAATAAGATCCTATAAGGCAAATGATTATTTAACCATATAGGTAAATAGAAGTTATTTTAAAAGGTTCAAAAATGGGATCTAATGCCATAGACAGATGGGTATCACTAATTGTGAATTTCCAAAGTTGGATTTATATTTTTAGGAATTTTATTCGAATTGATATGAATTTTCTAAGGTGAAAAAGCTCCTGTTTTGTTATTTTTACTGCAACCATTATATAAATCTAATTGTGTTGAAACCACTTCTAATGGATAGCTTATATTCTAAGGTTTCCAGAACATTTTCATTTGCTAGATTTGGATCGGTAGATCTCCGGGAAAATTAAATATACGTAAGCATCTGAAAACAATTTCGGAAATTCGCAAAATCGGAATAACCCTTTTTTTTTATACCCGGGCCGAACACACAGACCACGCTGGGCCGGCCCGTTCGGCTGCAGTGGCGGGTGGCAGGGAAAAAAAATAAAACGCTGACAACGGGGGCCCGCTAGTCAGAACTAATTGGACCGAATCGGTACGGGATCATCTTCTTCCTTGCTACAGCGAACGTAAACGAGAGCGAGCTACTGGGAGCAGGGCGGCGACGGGGAGCTCACCTGCGGGGGTGCAGGGCGGCGGCGAGGGTGTCTAGGCGGCGGAGGAAGCTCTTCTCGTCCACCTCCAGTAGGAACAAGCAAGGGAGGCGGCGTGGTTCGCTGGAAACGGCTGGCGTCCTGGAGCTCGGCCTACTCCGGCGAGCTCAAACCGGCGAGCAACTAGCGAGGAGATTATGTCTAGGAGGTTCCTGGTGATGGCGGGGTTCTTTTCAGGGAAGAGAGGAGGTCCTTTTATAGTCGGGAGAGGGAGCACAGGGCGAGTGGATCTGGGGAGAGAGCGCGGCCCGTGTCGGCTGTGGGAGGGAAGAGGGGCGGCGTTGGCGGGTGCTGCGGGCTGCGGTGTGCTGCAGGAGCATCCTGGCGCGATGGGAGAGGTTGGGACGGTCTGGTTCAGAGGGGGACATGGGAGGGGTCCGGTGTGGTTTTCCTCCATGCCATCCATGTCTCATGGCCGTGGTTTGTGCAGGGGAGACAGGGGATCGACAAGGTAGAGGCCAGGGCACTGCTGGGAGGCCAGAGGCTAGGGCTAGGGCTGCCCACTACTGTTGCCAACAGTTGATCCGATTTTGTTAGATTTCTGCCCACCAAGTGTTTGTTGAAATGCCCGCATGAAATCAAAATTCGAATTTTTGAAAACGGCCACCGTGGGTCTTCATCATATTGGACAAGGGTTCCAGGGATATTTTTGTTTCGAAGAAATAACAAGTTTTGCAAAAATTTATATTTCAAACTTGGGCATTGTCACTGTTTCAGATTCAAAGTTTGGCTGATGATTGCGTGGGTTTCTAGTTTGAGTTTTTGCTGGAAACTTCCTGGTTGAGTTAGTATGTGATGTGGTCAAGCTCAACTAACTGACCACACCTTTGCTTGAGTTACAGATTTCTTATTCTAAGTGTCCAAAGTAGGGTAGTGGTTAACTTTTTCTAGATCATCTTTTCTTCTCTTTTTCTTTATTGCTCTTGCTTCGGGTTCTCTTGATCTTTGTGGTTCTTCTCTAATGCTTCTATTGGTTAAGTTTGAATTAACTAAACATTTCCCAACAAATTAAAAGGCACATGAAATCATAAAAGACTTATATTGAAATTCTATGCATACATGCAATATGAAGTGCAAAAAGTTTTATCTTGGTCCAAAGGTGTTGGTTTTCTTGGAGATGACAGGGAGTTGGGAAATGACCTCTTATTTGAATTCAAACTTTGGTAGAAATTTGAATAGGGTTCCAAGTTGACTTTTGTTTCAAACGTTATTGTATTTGATTCTTTGTAACTTGTCCTTATTTGTGGTGGAGAGATGCATGATGGTCTAGTTCAGATTTTTCTTAATATATAAGGGTAAAGTAGTGTAATCATTAATTTCTTTAAGATCACTACTTCCTCTTTTCTTACTTAGGTTTTTGTGTTGCGGTTTATTTTCTTGATTCCTTTCTATTTGTTTGTGATTGCTTGACTTAATTTTGGGTTTGGCAATTGACCCAAATGGGTTTAGCATGTAACCACGCACAAAATTTAATAGTTAGAAAACTATTTCAATTTAACAAAAACATTTTACAGGTATAATTATTTGTTTTAAAACCCTTCCCATACTCTTTTTATTTGAAGCATGGGAGCAAATGCTCAAATTCAGAAGTTTCAAAAAGGCAAGAAATTAATCTTATATTCAAAATAAAAGTTTTTGTTGGCTCCAAAATTTGGGATTTTAATAAATTCCATTTATTTTTATTTTCAAAAAAATTGGGTTGTTACACTAGTGGACACACTCCCAACAATATAACATGACTGAACAAATAACTTCTCTTTGCTAAGGCACTCTGAATTACTCTCCTATTGAATAACACTAATCATTGTGTAGTGGCTACAGAAGCACCCCTTAAAGTTCATCAAGTACTTGACAAACACCACTCATAGAGATATCCAAATCAGATCACAATTCAAGATAGAAATCATTGCAACTTAAACCAAGTACTAACACGGTGCACACACTGTCAACTTTACACCATGAAAGGAGGAATAGATCACTCAAACTATCATAGCAATAATTATTCTCATAATCCACAAGAGATCACAATCATAGCCTAAACCAAGTACCACCATGATGCACGCACTGTCACCGTTACACCATAGCAGGAGGAATAGATTACTTTAATAACATTGCTAGAGTACACAAAATATCTGAATAATAACATGTACTTGTTCAACATGATACAAAGCTCACGATCACATAAAGATCACATCATGGGAGAGAGAGGTGAACCACATAGCTACCGGTAGAGCCCTTAGCCCCGGGGATGAACTACTCCCTCCTCATCATAGGAGACAGCAAGGTTGATGGAGATGGCGGTGAGGTCGATGGAGACGGCGGAGACGGCGATGGAGACCGATGGAGATGGCTCCGGGGGCACTTCCCCGTCCCGGCAGGGTGCCGGAACAGAGACTTCTGTCCCCCGAAATTCGTCGGCGACGGCGGCGGAGCTGCGGAACTGTTTCTGGAAAATTGCCGACCCCCCTAGGGTTTTCCGTCCCGAGGCTTTATATAGGCGAAGGGGCGATGTCAGAGGAGGGCCAGGGCCTCCTCACACATGGCTGGCGCGGCCAGGGGCCTGGCCGCGCCACCTGTGTGTGTGGGGCCCCTGTGGCCCACCTCCTACTCCTCTTCGGATCTCTGGAAGCTTCCGGGTAAAATAAGACTTCTGGCTTTGGTTTCGTCCAATTCCAAGAATATTTCCTGTGTATCACTTCTGAAACACAAAAACAGCAGAAAACAGGGAACTGGCACTGTGGCACTTGTTAATAGGTTAGTTCCGGAAAATGCATAAAAGTGCCACTAAGTGTAACGAAACAATAGGCAAATGGTGTAAAAACAAGCATGGAGCATCAAAAATTATAGATACGTTTGAGACGTATCAACTCTTCACATATCTCATCTTCCTCATTGAACTTTTCATCCCCAGTGCAACCTTGCCCATAATCTTCAGACCATGTGAGATTCTCTTTGACAACTCTATCAATTTCAGATTTCAGCTCCTGCCTGATCTGCATGTTGAGCTGTATTTGACTAGCTAAGATCCTCTCCTCCATCTTGAGAACATGCTGTTCCATCCTCTTCTCAGTCTCCTCCATAATGTAACTGTTCAACTCTTCTTTCATAAAGAAGACCCCTTCTTTTGCAGCACCAGATTTCCCATGATCCTCAACCCTTGCTCTCTTGCTTGGGCTATCCTCTGAATTGCTCATCACTTGACTTTCAGAAATTCTAGGAATTATTACCCTATCCTCATCCAGTAACCCACCCTGCTCCACTACTTCCTCTACCTCATAGAAAGCATCATATATGTAGGGGTCAGTTGTGATTTCAGTGGAAGGAGGGATGAGACTAGGGTCCCTGACCCCCACTTTCACTCTAGCAAGCTTGAATTTGATCATTGTAGGAGTATCAATCTCCTGCACCACCCCCAAAGGAGAAGCTGCTTCACAAATTCCTTTGTAATGCACCAAATCATCAGGAATGCCATTGATCTTCACCCACACTGAAAACAACTTTGCCTTTGCTAAAGAAGCTGCACCCCACTTATTAACTGACACAGATAAGCCAGTTCCTTTCAGAGTGAACTCCTCAAAGCCAAGCACTCTCTCCAACATTTCATGACTAGGAAACTTAACAACAAATTTATTGTTATCCATAGGCTTGACCTTCCAGTCCCACTCCCCTTGAAAAGATCTCTTCAGGCCTTCTTCAAGAACAGACACCACAGGAGACCCTCTTTTCATGCTTATCAAAGCCATCACACTGGCCCTCCCTCCAGAATTATACTTAGTGTTTTGAGCATAGAAACACCCTAGCCCTTTTGCAGCAAAACCAACCAGCTGCACCACAGGTTTGGGCTGTGAAGGCCACACACAAGCACCAGTGACATGGGTAGTATTGGAACAGATGTCACACAGCATCTTAACTTTGCAGTTTTGAGATGTGTGTTCATTGCTGGTGCACTTCTGACAGAAAATTTTCTTGGGAGGATTTTCAGAAGCTACCAGAGGAAGACTAGTTCCAGAATCAGACCTTGGCGCCGAAGCCTGTGGTGATGTGGCAGTTGAAGGACTAGCTGTTGTAGCACTTGCTCCACTTCCACCTGAAGCAGAAGAAGCAGCTTTCTGCGCTAGATCACTCATAGCCTTCTGCTGATAATTCTCCTTGTTTCCCCCATTCTGAGGACGCCAATTTGGATTCCTCCAATTGGGATTATAGGGAGGCCTAAAGTTGTTGAAACCAGGGCCCCTCCCATAATTTTTTCCTCCCCTGACCACCACCATAGTTGTTGTTGTTGCTCATCCTCTCTTCCTTCCTCAGAACACCGCCGCCGCCAGAGCAAACCCTAGGCCACTCCTCAACAACCCTAGGACTAGAACGAGCAGACTCCCATATATGGCCAAAGAAACCCTCAATGCCACCAACTTCCAGAGGTCTTATCGAACTGACCATTGATGTATAACACGTGTTAACATCCTCATTGAGCAAACCACCATTTCTCCTTTTCCCATCTCTCTCCTTGCTTTTGTTCACCTACCCCCACTTTCTCTATTTCTATCCTTGAGTTTGTCTGGCAACAGCAAAAGCATCCTCCAAGCAGTGTGACTTTGGTGGCCTGTGGTCCTTGACTGCACTCCCCAAATCAATCCATCTGCGAGTGGGTCACCTCTAGCAACCATCAACCACCAACAACAGTTTTTGCTTTGTCCTCCTGCTCTGCATCATCCTTTTCTTCCTACTTACTGGAGCACTCCATCCACCTTCATCAATTACATCTGTAATTGTGACAGAATTACATGGTGACAGAGAAGGAAGCGATTGCACCTCAATGGTAGAATCAGAGTCCTCTTCCTCATCACAAAGCACCCAGAATTTCCCCCCAATAGAACCCAACTTATTGAACTTCTGGCTGTGAGAAAGCAAATCACCAAAACCATCATCACTGTTATTGATACAGTCCATACCTGTCACTTTCTCTTGGCCTTGACACTGTTGATCATCTTCCTCAACCCTTTCTGCATTCCAACCAGAATTGAAGCTGTCGACAAATCCCTTAGAGCTTTTCTGAATCTCTTCTGTGCTACTCTTGGCGTCGGAGCAGGTTCCCTTGAAGAAGAGTTCTGTGACCTCCGAGGTGCCGCCAACGTCATGATCGGCGTCAACACCACTCCTTCTCCCAGACTCCGAATCCCTTCCATGGCTTCCCGCACCTGAGTGGCTTCCCTCTCCACCTCCTCTTGATAGCTCAGCTGTGTCACTTGCGTTGATGGAGGAATAGTTCTCAGAGCGCCTTTTCTCTGACTCAATTTCCCCATGAACACACTCACGAGAGCTAGCAGAATCATGGTGTGGAAGATGAGCTGTACGCCCATCCTCCTCCTGTTTATCTCTTCCCATCAGAACCCCCGTGAATCCACAGTGCCGTCGGCGCGAGTGAACAGCACCCTGGCATCTGTTCCCCAGCGGATTGACGGAACGAAACCAATCGAAGAGATTCGATTCAGAGCTGCCATACCTTGCTGCCGATGCTCTGCTATCCAAATTCGATCCTCGACAAACACCCGCATACTCGTGAAGCTTATCCTCTGCATCGCCGGCAGTGACAGCGACCTCGACAGGGCCCGTACCCACACCGGACTCCACCTGAGATGCCCTGCCACCGCTATCCTCCTCAGACCTCAGAAACGAGGTATCCCCTTGCCCGCTGATACGTCCAAAACGTATCTACTTTCCCGAACACTTTTGCTATTGTTTCTCCTCTAATTTGTGAGTTTTGAATACAACTAACACAGACTGACGCTTTTTTCAGCAGAATTGCTCTGGTGTCTCGTTTTTGTGCAGAAATCCAACTTTCAGTAAAAATTCGGGAAAAATCATGAAAAATCCTATTTCACCAGAAGACCCACGGAGCCAGAAGACAGGAGGGAGAAGAGGCTTGAGGGGCCGTCACGCATAGGTGGCGCGGCCCAGCCCTGGCCGCGCCACCCTGGCGTGAGGGGGCCCCAGCACCCCTCTCGGCCTCCCCTCTCGCCTACATATACCCCCTGACGACATAATATCAGGGAGACGGTGTTTTTCCCAGATAGACTTTCGCTGCGCCGCCGCCATCAGAAACCGCGATTCGAAACCAGAAACTCCATTCTGGCACCCTGCCAGGCCGGGGATTCGGAAGAGATCTTCATCACCATCACCACCAACGCTCCTCCATCGACCATCCGTGACTCCCCCATCCATGTGTGAGTAATTCCCCTGCGGTAGGTGAGGGGATGGTAGGGATTGGATGAGATTGTTCATATAATTTGATATGAGATTGATAGGGCATAGTGCCTAGTATCTTTATTTAGTGCCTATGATATTGTTGCAACTTGTTGTGCTTAATGCTTGTCATTTTGGGCCCGAGTGCCATGATTTCAGATCTGAACATGTTATTATTTCTATGATGATACTTGTTGTTTATGGTCTTACCTACAAGTTGTATACACATATTGTTGTCCGGAACCCGAGGCCCCAAAGTGACAGAAATTGGGATAACCAGAGGGGATGGCTATGATGTGAGGATCACATGTGTTCACCGAGTGCTAATGCTTTGCTCCGGTACTCTATTAAAAGGAGTACCTTAATTACCAGTAGTTTCCCTTGAGGCCCTGCTGCAACAGGCTGGTAGGACAAAAGATGTCGTGCAAGTTTATCCTTGTGAGCACGTACGACTATATACGGAACACATGCCTATGATTATTTATACTAGGATGCTTTATCATTATTTATCTGCAATGGCTTTGTCTCATTGATTTCATGAATTATCTTATCCATGCAACGCCCGTAATCCATCCCTATGCCTACAGTATTTGTTTCCTACTGTTTACAACTATTACTATTACCGCTGCTATTTTACTACTGCTGTTACTATTTCACTACTGTCACCACTATAAAACTGTTGCTACTGATAAACCACTGTGAGCAAGACTGTTTCCAGGTGCAGCTGAATTGACAACTCATCTGTTAAGGCTTACATATATTCTTTGGCTCCCCTTGTGTCGAATCAATAAATTTGGGTAATACTTCCCTCGAAGACTGTTGCGATCCCCTATACTTGTGGGTCATCAAGACTATTTTCTGGCGCCGTTGCTGGGGAGCATAGCTTTATTTATAAGTTCACTTGGTATTCATATTGTTCGCTGTAATCTTTTCATCATGGGTAAACCTCGTGATGGAAAAGTTCCTATATTGCCATCCACTACAAGAAGAGGTACGACTCTCGACACCTCCGTTGCTCTTGATTCGCCATCTGTTATGAGTAAGTTGCTTACACCACCACACCCACATGCTACTGCTACTACTTCTGCTGAGATTGAAAATGCCACTGATAATTTAGATGATGCTTCTACTGTGCTTGATGAGAGTGGTTCACTAGGCTCCTTTTTAGATGCTACTATTGCTAGAGCTAAGTTGGGAAACACCACTGTTACACCTGTTAGTTCACCTGAGTCTAGGGAATGTCCTAGTGATGATTATGATGATGATGCTTATATTGAGCTTAATGATGATTTTATTGCTGAAGCATGTGCTGCTCGTAATGCTGGTAATGTTAAAGAACTTCTTGCAAGACGTTCTGTTAGATATAATTTGTCTCCCGATCCTAAGTTTGCTGCTTCTCCCATAAATATTAGAGACAAGGATTATGATTTCTCTTTGGATTTATCTTACATATCTATTGTTGAGAAAACTCCTTTTTGTGGTACTAAAGATGAGAGTGCTATGGAGCACATGAATGAGCTTTCTACTTTGAGTAATTTGTTTTCTGATGATATTAAGCTCCGCACTTACTTTGTTGCTAAGATTTTTCCTTTCTCATTGAAAGATGCTGCTAAAACTTGGTTTAATAGCTTGTCTCCTGGATCTCTTACTAGTCCTATTGCTTTGGTTAATGCTTTCTTTCAGAAGTATTTTCCTGCTAGTGCTCAACATGCTGCTGTGCAGAAAATCTTTGATTTTGAACAGGGAAAAGGAGAGATATTGCCTGAATCTTGGACAAGGTTTTGTTCTTTAATTAGAGCTTTGCCTAAAGAACCATTGCCTAAAAAAGAACTTCTTGATATATTTTATAATGGACTAACAGATGAATCTAAGTCATATTTGGATAGTTGTGCTGGTTGTGTTTTCAGGGAAAGAACTCCGGCTGATGCTGAAGAATTAATGGCTAAAATAAGCCGGAATCATGATGATTGGACTTTAGTTGAGCCAACACCAGCACCAACCCCTGCACCATCTACAGAGCCTACGCCGAAGAAGAGAGGGATGATTGAATTAAATGATGAAGTTATGAAGGAAGCTAAGAAATCTCTTAAGGAGAAAGGTATTAAGGCCGAAGATGTGAAGAATTTACCTCCTATAGAAGAATTATGTAAGCCAATCCCTCACTCATCTACTATTGAGGTACACTCTCTCCAACGCTTTGATGAAAGAGATATTCCTAAACCTCCTGATCAATGCTTAGATGAATTTGATAATTTTATTGTTAAGCAAGAAAATTTTAATAGAATGGTGCATAATCATTTGTTGGAAAATTCTAGAGCTATTAACAAGTTGCAGGATATTGTGGAGAGAACCGCCAATGATGTGAAGATACTTGCTAAACATTTTCAAATGGTTCAAACACAAATTGATCAGCTTACCAAGGTGCAAAAAGACTTGCTAGTTAATGCCGCAAGAGAGAAGCAAGCATGTGAAATATGCATAAGAAGTGGTGCTGTTACTCAAGATCCATTATATCCTGAAGGACATCCTAAGAGGGTTGAGCAAGATTCTCAACGCATTTCAAGTGATGATATTCCTTCTAAGAAGAAGAAGAAGCATAAAACAACTGCAGAATCCTCTGATGCAGGTAAAGATCCTAACAGTGTTTCTATTTCTGATGCTGAAACTAAACCAGGAGATGCTTCCGATAAAGAAGAAGATAAAGAAGAAGTTGAAGAAGAACCAGAAAAGAGTGCTAAAAATGCAAAGTACACCAAAGAAGACTTCATTGCCAACAAGCATGGTAAAGACAGGGAACCTTGGGTACAGAAACCAATGCCTTTTCCTAGTAAGAAACACAAGTCCAAGGAAGAAGAACACTACAACAGGTTTTGTGAATGGATGAGACCTCTATTTTTGCAAATTCCTTTGACTGATGCTATTAGAATGCCTCCTTATGCAAAGTACATGAAAGATATTGTCACTAACAAAAGGAAAATTCCTAGTGAGGAAATTTCCACTTTACTTGCTAACTATTCTTTTGATGGTAAAGTTCCAGAGAAGCTTGGAGATCCAGGTATACCTACTATTCCTTGCTCCATTAAAAATAACTATGTTAGAACTGCTTTATGTGATTTGGGAGCTGGAGTTAGTGTCATGCCTTTTTCTCTTTATAAGAGGCTTGATCTAGAAAAATTGGTATCAACTGATATATCTTTGCAGATGGCTGATAAGTCTACTACTATTCCTATTGGTATATGTGAAAATGTTCCTGTTCAAGTTGCTAACAGTTGTTTAATATTAACTGATTTTGTTGTGTTGGAAATGCCTGAAGATGATAACATGTCTATTATTCTTGGGAGACCTTTTCTAAACACCGCAGGTGCTGTTATTAATTGCAATCAAGGAAAAGTCACTTTTAATGTTAATGACAAAGAGTATACGGTTTATTTTCCCAAGAAGATTGATAGGAAGAATGCTCTAAATTCAATCAAGCATGTTGAGACCATCAAAGTTGGTAAAATTATTTGTTCAGAGCGAAAGCCCAAGGAAGAATATCAAATTGTTATGGTTGGGGCTATACCTATCAAAGTTGAGGTAACATAAGCATTAAGTGAAATGCAAAGTTTTGCCTCATATAAAGTTAGTTTGCGAACAAGACTTGATCAACCTTGTTAACAAAGTGATTTTGTATGAACGAAACTTTGTTTTCACCGCATCCACTACACCTCACTTGTATTTACTTTCATCAAATTTTATTCCTTCAGTTTAGTTGCATGATTAAGAGTATCTCAGAGCTACTGCTTGCTTAGTTTTGATTTGCTTGAAATCATTTTATCGTCGTTTTTCTGAGTTTTTATCGATGTGTCAATTTCTGAAAAATCCTCGAAAATAAAGTTTCTTGAAAAATTCCAGAAAATTCTTTATAAATTTTTATGTTAAAAATGGGGTAGAGAGACACCTGGGAGGCACCAGGTGGGGCAGCCACGCCACCTCACACACAGGTGGCGCGGCCCAGCCCTGGCCGCGCCACCCAGGTGTGAGAGGGCCCCACCAGGCCCCTCACTCATCTCTTCTTCCCCTGCTCTTTCTCTCTCCCGAAAAACACCGCCCCATTTGCTCAAGCCCGAGTTCTTGCTATTCTTCACCTCAATTTTTCGATCTCCTTGTTCAGCCCAACATTTCTGCTGAAATTTGGAGCATTTGTTCTCCGGTATGTGACTCCTCCACTTGTCCAAGTAGAATTTCTTTTGGTGGAGTATTTCTTGAGTATTTTAGCATTGTAGGTGACAGTATAAATGAGTATGCATGTTTGTTCTATTGCTTAGAATTGTTATTTGGATGCATGTTAGCTCTCTAGTAACCCACTATAGTAGTTTCCTACACTTTCTTGTCTTTGAATCACTTTTTACGAGTTTGTTGAAAAATTTCAGAGAAGGGAGATGGACAACTTCACATATGGAGAAGTGTTTGAAAGTGATGCACCAAGGTCATCAAGGCCCTCAAGATCCACTGCTCAATATAGGTTGTCTTATAATGAGGATCTCATGTCACCAAACCTTGAAGGGGACGATGGAGATGCACATCCATCCACCTTCCCTTGTATTAACTTTTTGAGTGATGCAGGGATTCTTGATGATTTCTTGCTCCTTATTAACAGGGTTGGGTTGACTGCTTACATGACAGATGAAAGTGACCAATATGCTATGCTTACAAAGATTTTTGTTGAAAGTTTTAAATTTACTAACGCTCATTACAATCCTTCCATTGCATTTAAGATTTATGATAAGTCTATCACCATGCCTTTGGGGAGGTTTTGTTCTATTTTAGGTATTCCCATGTTTGGAACGGCCAAGAGGATACAAAATCACCCCGCTGATTTGTTGGAGCTTTACCGAGGGGTGACCAATGATGACGACCGCACCGCACAGCGTGGCAAGATAAGAAATATTCAGCTCCCAGCTATTAGATATTTTACTTACTATCTTGCAACTAGTGTACTTGGTAGAGAAAACACTAGCAATATCTCCAACTATCATTTAGCTTTTCTAGCTACCGCTCTTGATGTTGGTAGGAAGTATAACCTTGGTGCTGTTATTGCTCGTCGCCTAGCCGCTAGGGGACCTATTTATGGAGGTATTATTGTCGTGTGCATTGTTGCTGAGCTAGGACTTTCTATTGCTCCTAATGATGTATTGTTGGCTCCACAGAGGCTTGATCTTGCTGCTATGAAACTCCATCATTTTGTTACTGCTAACTCTTGTGCAGGGAAATTAGTTTACAGGATGTTATTTATTGATGGAGAGGAAAGGAAAATTCTCTTGCCTCAGCCTAACTTGTTCAGCATTCACATGAGGCCATGGTCGCGCACGAAGGTGGAGTTGGACGATCGGCTTAGGCTGCTTGGTTTCAATATCCAACACGGCGCGGTGGTCCAGGAGGAAGAGGAGGAGCCGGCCTATCACTTCACCACGTACCACTCCGGGGCATCCTCGAACTCATATCAGGACGATGGTGCTTCTTTGTCACACTACGGAGGCGCCACCTCATGGCCGAGTTGGCCGAATTGGGATTGATCTCCACTTAGGCCAAAAGCCTAAGCTTGGGGAGAGGTACACCGACGATTCACTCATCTACATATCATATTTTGTCGGACCTTTGTATATCCATGTTTCGCCTTCTTTATTGTTCTCGTTCTTGTTTCCACTTTTCCAAAACACAAAAAGACCAAAAATATTTCCATTGTTTCTCTTTGTTTGGTTCTTTAGTTTTCTACCTTTGGTTTGCTTTACTTGCTATTTTCGGTTTGCCATTTGAAAAATCCAAAAATATTTTGCTTTGTTTGCTATTTCCTTCTGCCTTTGTTTCAAAAATCGAAACCCCAAAAATATTTGTTGTTCTTCTTCGGTTTTGTAAAGTCTGTTGCAGAGTTCAGTCTCCCGTTACTCCATTGGAGCTTGGTATTCACTTTATATTATTCAAGCCACACAAGTGAAGAGCAATAATGACGACATACGATAATCCGAGATGTGGTAAGAAGCTGGTATGAACTCTATTTGTTTTCATTTGTGTACATATACCCATTTATGTGGACATGCTTAGTCGGTTCATGTAAGGTATTTATTATCTAATGGATGCTTTGTAGTTCTTGCTCTCATATGATTAGTTTCAATTTACTACTAGCCTGTAGCATGTCATGTAGACGCTTGCATGCATTGTTTTATGCATAGTATGGTATGATATTGTGGTATCCACCTCTGAAAGCTTCATTTGAATCGACTTGGCACATGCTCAAGCATGCATATGACTGAACAAAAAGTCAATTAAGCCTCGATGATCTAAATTGCCTCAGAGTTCTTGTATCATTTTTATGCCTATATTAATTTTATTTTGTCGCAAGCATGATTATGACAGTTATTGCTCTCTCGATTGTCGCTTCCCAGTCTTTTGCTAGCCTTCACTTGTACTGAGTATGAGCTCTACTCGTGCATCCATTTACCAAAAACCAAGTCTTCCAAAGAGTCCACTATAAATTCCTATGCATGGTATTTGTAAGCCATTCCAAGTAAATTTTCATGTGCTACCTTTCAAAACTTTTAACTACTTCTCATTTTGTGCCACTGTTTTTAGCTCATGGGGACATAGTGGTCGGAATTGCTATCTTCCATATTAAATTAAGTACCCCTCGACTAGGCAGCTTCATCTGCTCGTCATTAATTTTGCAAGGGAGCTGGTCAGACCATTATAATCTTAATTCTAAAAGAAAGAAAAAAGGCACTCCTCCAAAGGAATGTGAAAGTTGGTAGGCACTCGATGGAATCGGTAGCCATGGTTTGAGAAAGGAAAAAGGTGGGGAGGAGTGCCAAAGCTTTATAAAAGAGCACCAATGTGCCAAAATTTCAAAGAACTCAGAACCGCTCTCACTTGTTTATTATGGAAGATAGCAAGTCCCCGTTGCTAGTCGTTGACATAGAACAACCACCTCTCAAAATAAATTTTTATCTTTGTTTTACAAATGAAAAGCTCTAGCACATGTTAAATCCCTGCTTCCCTCTGCGAAGGGCCATTCGTTTACTTTTATGTTGAGTCACCATCTTCTAACTTTAAGCACTTCTTGAGAGCATAGCTGTTATTCTTAGTGTAATATGCTTGTCCCAGAACATGGTTAATTGTGGTATAACTTTGATGCTTGTATCTTTGATATTTCTACTTCTAGTCTTCCCTTGGACTTCAGAGGTGCCTCAGCATTTATGTTTTGCTCCACAAATAAAGGCAAGCTGGATACTACTCTTTCATATCATTTATGCATATTACAATCTTGTAGCTTCCCATGTACATGTTAATTGTTATTAGTGCATTGGCACTCTTTCATAGCTTGCTTGACTATGAGGTGACATTAGTTGCATATTTCTTATTATGAATTGCCTGAGTACTTGATCACATAGTTAGTATATATACATCATATGAACAAATGTGTTCGTGAAAGTTTCTTTTATCGCTCTCAGTTGTTAACTGAATTGCTTGAGGACAAGCAAATAGCTAAGCTTGGGGGGAGTTGATATGTCCAAAACGTATCTACTTTCCCGAACACTTTTGCTATTGTTTCTCCTCTAATTTGTGAGTTTTGAATACAACTAACACGGACTGACGCTGTTTTCAGCAGAATTGCTCTGGTGTCTCATTTTTGTGCAGAAATCCAACTTTCAGTAAAAATTCGGGAAAAATCATGAAAAATCCTATTTCACCAGAAGACCCACGGAGCCAGAAGACAGGAGGGAGAAGAGGCTTGAGGGGTCGTCACGCATAGGTGGCGCGGCCCAGCCCTGGCCGCGCCACCCTGGCGTGAGGGGGCCCCAGCACCCCTCTCAGCCTCCCCTCTCGCCTACATATACCCCCTGACGACATAATATCAGGGAGATGGCGTTTTTCCCAGATAGACTTCCGCTGCGCCGCCGCCATCAGAAACCGCAATTCGGATCCAGAAACTCCATTCTGGCACCCTGCCGGGACGGGGATTCGGAGGAGATCTTCATCACCATCACCACCAACGCTCCTCCATCGACCATCCATGACTCCCCCATCCATGTGTGAGTAATTCCCCCGCTGTAGGTGAGGGGATGGTAGGGATTGGATGAGATTGTTCATGTAATTTGATATGAGATTGATAGGGCATAGTGCCTAGTATCTTTATTTAGTGCCTATGATATTGTTGCAACTTGTTGTGCTTAATGCTTGTCACTTTGGGCCCGAGTGCCATGATTTCAGATCTGAACATGTTATTATTTCTATGATGATACTTGTTGTTTATGTTCTTACCTACAAGTTGTATACACATATTGTTGTCCGGAACCCGAGGCCCCAAAGTGACAGAAATTGGGATAACCGGAGGGGATGGCTATGATGTGAGGATCACATGTGTGCACCGAGTGCTAATGCTTTGCTCCAGTACTCTATTAAAAGGAGTACCTTAATTACCAGTAGTTTCCCTTAAGGCCCTGCTGCAACAGGCTGGTAGGACAAAAGATGTCGTGCAAGTTTCTCCTTGTGAGCACGTACGACTATATACATAACACATGCCTATGATTGTTTGTACTAGGATGCTTTATCATTATTTATCTGCAATGCCTTTGTCTCATTGATTTCATGAATTATCTTATCCATGCAACGCCCGTAATCCATCCCTATGCCTACAGTATTTGTTTCCTACTGTTTACAACTGTTACTATTACCGCTGCTATTTTACTACTGTTGTTACTATTTCACTACTGTCACCACTATAAAACTGTTGCTACTGATAAACCACTGTGAGCAAGACTGTTTCCAGGTGCAGCTGAATTGACAACTCATCTGTTAAGGCTTACATATATTCTTTGGCTCCCCTTGTGTCGAATCAATAAATTTGGGTAATACTTCCCTCGAAGACTGTTGCGATCCCCTATACTTGTGGGTCATCACCCGCCCCGCCTTCCGCGAGCCTGGCTCGAAGGAACCGAATCAGCCTCTGCGGATCCATCGGAGGGATCTCCGGCCGCCACCCCAGCGGCTCCACCATCATGATCTGCTCCTCTGGAGACGCCAATTGAAAATATAGGAAGTTGATCTTGTATCTCAGCCGCTCCTGCAGCTCCAGATCCACAACCGCTCGACGCCGATCCCCTTCCTGTTCCCACGAGCTCAAATCTCCGGACCTCCTGGACTCCGCCATCGCCGCGCGACTGAGGGGAGGTCGAGGAAAGGGGCGGGAAGCAGCTCTGAAGCGGTGGGTGGTGGAGGAAGGATCGCGGCGGTGGCGGTGGGTGGAGGGTGGAGAGTGATGCTTTAGGTGAATGTGGCAACAGACAGTCCTTGTGCGTGGTGAATGACCAGCCCGTTGGGAACCCCAAGAGGAAGGTATGATGAGTGCAGCAGCAAGTTTTCCCTCAGTTAAGAAACCAAGGTTTATCGAACAGGAGAAGGGAGACGATGACGACTGAAGGTGTTGTGGAACCTGCACACACACAAACAAATACTTTGTTCCCAACTTGCGATGAGGTTGTCAATCTCACCGGTTTGCTTGAAACAAAGGTTATGAGTGTATCGAGTGGAAAACAGTAGTAATATGCGAGTAAAGTAAACAGTGCGGGAAAAGTAAACAGGTGATTGCAATATGATTAAAATAGGACCGGGGTCCACAGTTCACTAGTGGTGTCTCTCCATAGATAAAATAACATGCTGGGTAAACAAATTACAGTTGGGCAATTGATAGAATAAAGATAACGTGATATGTCAAGAAGATCACTATGAGATTTACTCTGGGCATTACAACAAAATACATAGACCGCCATCCAACTGCATCTATGACTAATAATCCACCCCCGGGGATATCATCCGAACACCCTAGAAGTATTAAGTTGCAAACAACAGATAATTGCATTAAGCAAAGTGTGTAATGTAAACAAAGCATATGCCCTTGAGCATATGAATGTTGTTTTCTCTCTAGTAGCAACAGCACATCTACCACCTTAGAGGTTTCTGTCACTCCCCCAGGTGAAATAGAGACATGAACCCACTATCGAGCATAAATACCCCTTCTTGGAGTCACTAGCAACTACTCGGCCAAGATAGCTACTAACAATGGAGAGCATGCAAGATCATAAACAACATAGAGATAACAAAAGATATAATTCAGTAAAGCAACTTAATCATAAACACCAATATTCATCGGATCCCAACAAACCAACATCATAGAATTACATAATGGTGATCTCAATCATGTAGGGCAGCTCATGAGATCTAAACATGAAGCACATGGTGGAGAAGACAACCATCTAGCTACTGCTATGGACCCATAGTCCAAGGTAGACTACTCACTCATCGCTCCGGAGGTAAGCATGGCGATGAAGAAGACCTCCGGTGGCGATTCCCCTCTCCGGCAGGGTGCTGGGAAGAGCTTCTGGACCCTCCCGATCTTCGGGTCGACGGCGGCAGCGGATCGCGATGTATTCTGGAAAACTGATCGGGCCCTTAGGTTTTTCTCGTCGGGGGGTACTTATAGGCGAAAGGGCGATGTCAGAGGGGAGACCACGGCCCCTCACGTGGGCCCGCGCGGCCAGGGGGGTGGCCGCGCCGCCCCTGTGTGTGGGGGCCACATGGCCCCCCTCCGTCAGGTCTTCGGATGTTTGGGAGCTTCCCCTTAAAATATGACTTTAGGAACTTGTTTCGTCCAATTTCGAGAATATTTCCTGTGTATCACTTCTGAAACACAAAAACAGCAGGAAACAGGAAACTGGCACTGTGGCACTTCGTTAATAGGTTAGTTCCGGAAAATGTATAAAAGTGCCACTAAGTGTAACGAAATAATAGGCAAATGGTGTAAAAACAAGCATGGAGCATCAAAAATTATAGATACGTTTGAGACGTATCAAGCATCCCCAAGCTTAACTCCTGCTCGTCCTCGAGTAGGTAAGTGATAACAAAAGAATAATTTTTGAGGTGACATGCACCTACACAATCTTGATCATATATGTAAGCATTGGTGAGCTGGGATCAATAGAACTTAAAACATGGGCATGAAAGATATAATCATGACAATAAGAACTTAGCAACCATGTTGTAAACATGTAAATGAACACAAACAAGAGATCATGATAATGAAACAATGAAAGTCAAACGTGTGTTCAAATCATAAGGAAAAACATACAAAAGGTTTTCAGCTTGTCCTTCAAAGAGAGCAAAACATAAATGCATAGGACACCTCAAAGTTTAAGAGGGCGACTAGATACAAATAATTTAAGAACAAGTGAGACCAACAATATGAGTCAATCAATGAACTTTGGGACAATGCATATCACACTAAGAATGACAACTATGCTCTCTTAATGGTGCATAAAGAAAGAAGGTGGTGACTCAACATAAAAGTAAAAGAAAGGCCCTTCGCAGAGGGAAGCAGTGATTGCAAGTTTTATAACCTTCAAAAATTATGGTACTTACCGGCTTTGAGCTCTCATTGCCCCCATCATAAGCATCTTGAATGGTTAAAGTTAATGCGAGAACAATTATGATGCATATGCTTGACAAATCATAAGTTGAAAACCTCGTGTCCCGTGAATACGAGTACCCAAACCATGCTAATTTACTTAGAGTCCCAAGCAAGGCTCTTGTCATTGTAAGTATATGCATATCATTGAGAACCGCCAATGGGGTACCTCTGTGCCCGATGACATGGAACAAGCCCACACCAAAATGACAGGACAAGCAGACAATGAACACCTCGACATCTCTTTTATTTGCTATATTGTTTAGCTTTTTATTGTGAGATGCGTCGTCGAATGTTCACCATGGGTATGCTGCAAATTTCCACCATGAATTATGCATGGCTTAGATTGGCGGCCCGGCGTTTCCCTAACACATATAAAAACTCCATGATCCTCACAAGATTCCCAATTCATTTCACACAGCGGGCATCCATAAACAAAAGATCACGATATCAACTCAAATAGAAGTGCAATGTTGAAAGCTTGCCCCATGACAGCATGGCTGGGCTAGAATCCAACTTACAACTTGCAAGCATAACAACTCAACATAAAAGACCACAATGTCAAAATTTTAAGAACAGGAAAAAGTAAAGTGTGCCTTCCTGTTCGTGAGAGCTTTACTAACCGAGTTTCGCATAACACTGGTAAGAGTTTAATTTGAAGAGAATATAAAAGCAAGTCAAATTTACTTGGAATAGCAAATTGCTAGTAGGTATGTATGGTGGACACTTTGGAAAACTTTGGCTTTTAGGAGTTGGATGCACGAGTAGAGCTCATACTCAGTACAAGGCGAGGGCTAGCAAAAGACTAGGAGCGACCAACTAAGAGAGCAATAATGGCCATAATCATGCAAAGCGACAAAGCGACATTAAAAGAAGCATACGATGGCATCAAAAGTCAAAAACTAAATGATCATGAAGGCTAATGGCGACTTTGTAAGAGTCTAACATGTGTGAGCATGCGCCAAGTCAACCCAAATAAAGCATCAAGGAGAAAACCAAAATAATGCTTCCATACAATAAAAACAACGCATGATTTTTTTCAAAGGCTCATTAAGCAATCTCAGTTATTTGAGACAAGTCATGCTACAGCAAAACCACTAAGCATACTATCAAAAAGACATGAAGCATGACATGAAAAAGTCTAAGCCGCAGTCTACACAAGCTCCTTCTTGTACCACTATTTTGCACAAAGCTTTTTCTCTTTTCCAACACCATTTGAAATTTTTATAAACACCTCTTTTGATGAAAACCAATGAAGATCAGAGGCAAAAATACACCTTGATGAAAAGATATGACAAGATCTGAACGCATATCAAGGCGAAAACGAAAACCAAAAGCAGTAGCAGAAAAAGTAGAACGCTCGATTAACGATAAGAGTGAAAACTAGAGCGTTCTTTGCAAATGAAAACGAGTACATCTCCTCCAAAGGAAATTTGTTGGGGTCCAACCATTTATTGCAGCAAACAAGCAAACTAAACCAACTAAGAAAACTAAAACAACTGACGCTCCAAGAAAAACACATAGTGCATGAAGCAATAAAAATATAGTGTTTTGAAAGGTGACCTAATTTTTGCCGATGAAGAAGGGGTGCCTCGGGGGCATCCCCAAGCTTTGACGCTTGTACTTCTTGGATATTTCTTGGGGTGATGCATGGGCATCCCCAAGCTTGAGCTTTTGTCCATTCTTCAACTCATCTCATCATTCTCCAATCCCTACACCTGAAAACTTCCTTCATACAAAACTAAACACAATTCTATTAGCAACATTAGTGTAAGCATAAAATATATTCAACCTCTTTTAGCTTCAGGTTTCAACCCAAAACCACCACATATAAAGTATATACTACTGTAGCAACTTCCACAAGAGTTCCATGATCAAAAGAACTCAAAAGAAAGCGATAAAGTGGCAAACACAAATATTGGCAGAAATCTGTCAAAACTGAACAGCTGACAAAGGTTAAATTTTTGAGGGGTTTTCTGTTGCTCAAATCAAAAAGTGTTCAACGAACGAAAGTTTGGATATAACCTGGGGCATATGCACAAGAAATTGCAGGTCCAAAAGATATACTGAGAATTTTCACGAATTTTTACGGTGCAGCACCGAAAACTGTTTCAGGACAGCAACATCCCCAAATCTTACCTCACTCAAATTAGAGGCTTTTCTTGGCACAACAACGAAATAATAAGGATAAGGAGCAGTCATTACAGTAGTAATGACTTCCAAGACTCAAATAAAAGTAAAGGTACTGAAAATAAAACAATGAGTTATCTCCCAAGAGTGCTTTTCTTTAACGCCTTTGAGCTAGGCGCAGTAATTTGCAAAGATGCTCATGTGGGCGTCATATATGAGCTTGAGGCAAAGGCGCCATATAGGAACTTAAAGCAATAGAGAACATCAAAAAGCAAATGTGAAAGACATTTATATCTGAACCACTTCCTATGCATAGGAATCTTGTAAGAAAATAAATCAACGAGGCACATAGTAGCAAGCATGGATAGATAAAACAAGTGCCACTTTAAGATTTGCAACATAAAGAGGGGAAACTTAATATTGTTGAGATCCATCAAACCATGTTTCCCTCTCTCATAATAACTTTTAGTAGCATCATGAATAGAACTAACAATATAACTATCACATAAAACATCCCTATCATGAGCCACATGCATAAAAGAATTAATACTCACCACAGGAACAATAGTAGTAGGAGCAGATTCAATAGAATAATTATTCTCATCACCATAATCATCATAAATAGGAGGCATATTGTAATCATAACTAATTTTATCCTCAATAGTAGGTGAACTGAAAATATTATACTCATCATCACAAGCTAGAGAACAACTATTTCGCAAAGCATATTCTTCAAACATATCATCATAAGAAGGAACATCACATATGGGAGATAAAATATTATCAGAACGAACTTTCTCCACTAAAGCTGGGGAACTAAAAATATCATGCTTAACAAAACCAGCTTCCCCAAGCTTAGACTCTTCTATAGCATTAGCAATAATGGTATTCAAAGCATTCATACTAACAACACTATTAGCATGCGAATTAAGCTCCAAAGGTTTTTCAATTTTCTCTTCAAATCTAAAATCAGGAAAAAGACTAGAGAACTCTTTGTTTTCCATTAAGCCTAACTAGTGAAAATAAAAACAAGAAACAAAAAGATGTAATTGCAGAATCTAAAGGAAATAACTCCGAGCACTCACTAGCAACTAAAAGACTTAGTAACCAAAGAATGTGAGTACCTTTTACCTTACCTCCCCGGCAACGGCGCCAAAAAAGAGCTTGATGTCTACGCACTTCTATTCTTGTAGACACTTGTTGGGCCTCCAAGTGCAGAGGTTTGTAGAGCAGCAGCAAGTTTCCCTTAAGTGGATCACCCAAGGTTTATCGAACTCAGGGAGGAAGAGGTCAAAGCTATCCCTCTCAAACAACCCTGCAATTACGATATAGAAAGTCTCTTGTGTCCCCAACACACCCAATACACTTGTCAGATGTATAGGTGCACTAGTTTGGCGAAGAGATAGTGAAATACAAGTGGTATAGATGATTATAAGTAGCAACTGTGATATGAAATAAGTATCGCTGCGAGCAAACATGTAACAAAATAGCAAGTAAACGGTGTGCAATGCTTGGAAACAAGGCCTAGGGATCATACTTTCACTAGTGGACACACTCCCAACAATATAACATGAATGAACAAATAAATAACTTTTCTCCACTATGGTACTCTGAATTACTCTTCTATTGAACAACACTAATCATTGTGTAGTGGCTACAGAAGCACCCCTTAAAGTTCATCAAGTACTTGACAAACACCACTCATAGAGATATCCAAATCAAATCACAATTCAAGATAGATATTATTGCAACTTAGACCAAGTACTAACACGGTGCACACACTGTCAACATTACACCATGAAAGGAGGAATAAATCACTTCAATACTATCATAGCAATAATTATTCTCATAATCCACAAGAGATCACAATCATAGCCTAAACCAAGTACCACCATGATGCACGCACTGTCACCGTTACACCATGGCAGGAGGAATAGATTACTTTAATAACACCACTAGAGTACACATAATATCTGAATAATAACATCTACTTGTTCAACATGATACAAAGCTCACGATCACATAAAGATTACATCATGGGAGAGAGAGGTGAACCACATAGCTGCCGGTAGAGCCCTCAGCCCCGGGGATGAACTACTCCCTCCTTATCATAGGAGACAGCAAGGTTGATGGAGATGGCGGTGAGGTCGATGGAGACGGCGATGGAGACCGATGGAGATGGCTCCGGGGGCACTTCCCCGTCCCGGCAGGGTGCCGGAACAGAGACTTCTGTCCCCCGAAATTTGTCGACGGCGGCGGCGGAGCTGCGGAACTGCTTCTAG
The DNA here is from genome assembly GCA_007115705.1 of Dactylis glomerata. NCBI lineage: Eukaryota > Viridiplantae > Streptophyta > Magnoliopsida > Poales > Poaceae > Dactylis > Dactylis glomerata. The sequence goes on from QXEO01001808.1 coordinate 62,187, forward strand.
AAAATTGCCGACTCCTTTAGGGTTTTCCGTCCCGAGGCTTCTTATAGGCGAAGGGGCATCGTCAGGAGGCGACCAGGGCCTTCTCCCACATAGCTCGCGCGGCCCAGGCCTGGTCTGCAATGGAGCGGGCTCATCTCGGCCATCCGGACTCGGAATCAGGTGAATTTTATGTCCAGAACGTTCGCCGTGAAATTCCCTACAACTTTGTATTTGAAGAGTTCGCCGTCTTCGACCCGTAACGTGACCATCTTTGAAAAAAGTTCTGGTACAGATTTCTGGAAAGTCCCAATTTGACTCCAATAAGGTTTCCACTTGTATTCTTGGTAATTCCTACACATCAAAGTGTAAAACAAGAACATTGTGCACTTTTGCAACTATTAGTAGGTTAGTCCAAATAAATCATAAAAGTATCACAAAGTGTAGACAAAACATATAGCAATTTGTGTAAAACAAGCATGGAGTATCAAAAATTATAGATACGTTGGAGACGTATCAGTCCCAACGAGGCATTGGTTGAAGATCCTCCGACGGTCGGCCGGTCCTCCGATGGTTGGCTGGTCCTCCGATTTGCGTGGTGTTGGGGCTAGATGCGGTGAGGGAAGAGTGGAAGGGTTCTGGGTCATTGGGGATCAGACCGGAGGACGGGAGCAGAGATTAGATAGCGTGTTGTGTGGTGAGTGCGATACGTGACGGGAGCATGTCACGAGGGAGTCGATAGTGGCCTGTCAGATACATCACGAGAACAAACCCAAAAGTTGGCTCATACACCTTGTGGGATGCGACCACCGTGAAATAAACAGTGACTAGTTCCTAGGTAGAGAGAACAAAACAGTTGAAGATTCAAAACAAAAGGACGGATAAGTAGAGATTTGGAAAAGAAAACAAAAGTGGGCAAGTCGAACGAAAACAAAAGCACTGAGGAGACCGCATGCATGGAATAATAGGCAACAAGCAGTGAGCACGTTGGAAAAGTTTTCAAAACTTGGCATAGGACCGAACCCCCACGCACACCTGCATGCACATGCAATGTGAATGAAAACAAAACCAGACCAACATCTCTAGTGCCGTGATGGAGGAAAAAAACATAAATAAATGATATATGTTGTGCTCCCTATATAACGCCGTTAGTAGTGGCAGTGTTAGACTTGGAGACCACCATGATGCATGTGCCAGATCCAACGGTGGGATGCATATGCACAGCTATCATGGTGACTATCCCACTATTTCCCATATACATATACATATATATATATATATATATATATATATATCGAAAATTACTGGCTACAACAGAGGGTAGCTACATATGTCTTAAGAATACAACACATGTCTGACGCCGTTCAGGTTAAATAACGGGCAAGAGCTGGAAAGCGGCCTGCTGCTGCTTATCAGGTCCACTTGCATCTATATTTTTGTTAGAAATCAAGAAGATTGAGAGTGAAACTTGTGTCTCTATTGATCTGGGCAAAGCCCTTTTATACAAGGATTTTGGGGTGCCAACAAGAGGCGCCTGTTTACAGAGAGATGTCTCTTGGCATATGAGAAGGCGTCCGTATGGACACATGCGTCCGTACGGCGCTTTGGACATAATTAACACGTGCCTAAACTAATGACGGTTGCTAATGACGGTTGTTCAGATTAGGGGCGTCTGTTGGGCTTTAACACTCCCCCTTGTACAAAGCTGCTTCTCTTATGTCTTGTATTCCTTGTATAATCTTGAGAAAATTGATCTTGATCACAAGCGCATATTATCTTGAATAAACTCCCCCAAAAACCCTGTGGGAAAAATATGAGGAGACTAGAATTTGATATGTTGTCAAAAACTCCTTTAAAACCCAGTGGGAAAAGTAAGAAGAAAATAGTACAACATATAATGATTATTGTCTCTTTGATAACTTATATGAGAAAACCTTAAAAGGATAAAACTCATTGGTAAGTTTGGAGAACAATTAATATGTCTTGTATACATCCGTTAAAAACCCCGGTGGGGAAAATAGGAGGTATGACATATATTCTTGTGTTGATATTACCTCATTAAAAACCTTGATGAGAACCGTGAGAGTAAACTCATAAAGGGAAAAAGAGTGTAATATAATGTTTGAATGGGTTATGGTTCAGAGGGATACTACCCCTGATCCTTTCAAATCTCGAAGTCGTCTCATACCAATTCCATGAACATACTTTTCAAATGTTGAAGTTGGTAGTGACTTTGTGAATAGATCAGCGAGATTATCACATGATTTGACTTGCAAAATGTTTATATCTCCACTTTTCTGTAATTCATGGGGATAAAACAATTTAGGTGCAATATGTTTAGTGATATTGCTCTTTATGTAACCCGTTCGCATTTGAGCAACACAAGCACTATTATCTTCATAAATAATGGTCGGAGATTCGATAGAACCTTTTCCACATGATTGTTGTATGTGGTTTATCATTCTGCGAAGCCATACACATTCACGTGATGCCTCATATAATGCAATTATTTCAGAATGATTGGTGGATGTAGCCACTAAGGTTTGCTTAGAAGACTTCCATGAGATGGCTGTCCCACCATGTAGGAACACAAAACCGGTTTGCGATCTGGCATTATGGGGGTCTGATAAGTAGCCAGCATCGGTATACCCAATCATATCAATGTCCAGATTTCTCTGAAATTGAAAGAATAGGCCAAGATCCTTTGTGCCTTGGAGATATCGAAAGATATTCTTAGCTCCCGTCCAATGTCGTTTAGTAGGAGCTGCGCTATGTTTAGCTAGTAAATTTACTGCAAATGCAATATCAGGCGTGGTGCAATTTGCAAGATACATAAGCGCTCCAATAGCACTGAGATATGGAACTTCGGATCCCAGTATCTCTTCTCCATTATCCCTTGGTCTGAATTGATCTTTCTCTACGTCTAGAGATCGAACAACCATGGGAGTTTTGGATGGATAGGATTTGTCCATATTAAATTTCTCCAATATTTTCTGGATATAGGCGGTTTGATGAACCAAAATACCTGAGGGAAGGTGCTCAAGTTGTAATCCTAAGCAAAATTTGGTTTTACCCAAATCCTTCATCTCAAATTCCGTCTTTAGGTGATTGCGTGCTTCATCAATATCTTGTGTGTTGCCAATGATATTAAGGTCATCAACATACACTGAAATAATGCAAAATCCTGTTTCAGACTTTTTGATGAAGACACATGGACAATCATCATTGTTGGAGTATCCCTTTTTCAATAGGAACTCACTAAGTCGGTTGTACCACATGCGTCCCGACTGTTTTAAGCCATATAAAGACTTATTTAGTTTTACACAATATACGTTGCGTTTTGCGTTTGGATTCGGAATTGGTACTCCATCAGGAACCTTCATATAGATGTCCGAATCAAGTGAGCCGTAAAGGTAAGCGGTCACTACGTCCATCAACTGCATAGATAGACGATTTTGTACTGCCATAGATATGAGGTATCGGAATGTAATACTACTCATTACTGGAGAATAAGTTTCATTGAAATCAATGCCTGGTCTCTGCGTGAAACCTTGGGCTACAAGCCTTGCTTTATATCTCACCACCTCATTGTTTTCGTTCCGCTTACGAACGAAAACCCATTTAAATCCCACAGGGAAAACTTTGGGAGGTGTAGGTATTGCTTCAGTGAATACCTTTCGTTTATTGAGCGAGGCTAATTCTACTTGGATTGCATCCTTCCATTTAGGCCAGTCGGAGCGTTTCTCACACTCTGCCATGGTCTTTGGATCATGATCATTTAGAAGGTTGTTTGCAATTGTAGTAGAGAAATTTATGTCGACAATTGTAGACTTACGGTTGTAAGATTCTCCAGAGTCTATATAGTTTGTGGAAATTTCATTTACCCTTGTTGACTCATCGTGATTTCATAATATGGTTGAGTCTGGGTTTTCCGATGTCCCAGTCATTGAGTGCACAACTGAGCTGGCTTGTGGAGGTTGTCCTTCCACTAGATTATCAACGCTAGGTTGATTTACATTTACTTCTTCAGAGGGTTTCTTCCTCTGTTTCCTTTGTTGCTTGCGAGGAGCTGAATCCTGTTTTATATTTACTTGTTCAGAGGGTTTCTTCCCTTGTTTCCTTTGTTGCTTGCGAGGAGCTGAATCCTGTTTTATGGCCGTACTTCTCCCCCTCTTATTTTGAATAGGGGGTTGAGTGGTTTTTGTTGGTACCTCCACTCTTTCAGGCGCATTTATTGCAGGATTGTAGGATTTAGTGACACCTTTATAGTCAGTAAATGAATCTGGCAGATTATTTGCTATGTGTTGCAAATTAATTATTTTCCGAACTTGAAGTTCAGTTTCTTGAGTACGTGGGTCAGAGGAGGAAATGCCATGGGCATTCCAATCGATTTCCGGGCATTCTTTTTGGTACTTGATATCTCCCCCTAATGCCGGGAAATGGTCCTCATTAAAGATGCAATCAGCGTGACGGGCTGTGAATAGATCCCCTGTGAGGGGTTCAAGGTACTTGATTATTGACGGTGATTTGTACCCCACATAGATCCCCAGTTTCCTATGTGGGCCCATGGATGTACGCTGCGGTGGTGAGATTGGCACATATGTGGCGCATCCAAATTTACGCAGATGGGAAATATTAGGTAGATTTCCACGTACTAATTGCAGAGGGGAAGTGCTGTGATATGCAGTTGGTCGCAATTGAATTAAGTCAGCAGCATGTAAAACTGCATGACCCCAACATGAAGTTGGTAAGTTGCAATTCATTAGCAAAGGTCGTGCTATGAGCTTAATTCTCTTTATTAGAGATTCAGCCAAACCATTTTGAGTGTGGACATATGGGACCGAGTGCTAAACTTCAATTCCTAGTGCCATGCAATAATCATTGAAGGCTCGCGAGGAAAATTCAGCAGCATTGTCCATTCGAATTGATTTGATTCGATTCTCAGGATAATGAGCTTGTAATTTAATAACTTGTCTCATTATTTTGGCAAATGCATGGTTTCGTGTGGATAATAGACACACATGAGACCATCGTGTAGATGCATCAATAAGAACCATGAAATACCTAAAAGGTCCAGACAATGGTTGGATAGGACCACAAATATCACCTTGAATTCTTTCAAGGAATTGGAGTGGTTCCGTTTGGATTTTAAGACGAGAAGGTCTTAAAATAAGTTTCCCAGTAGCACATGCAGTGCACATGAAATCCGAAGATTGTGGGAATTTAGCTTCATTTAAGTCATGACCATTGGAATTGCAGATAATTTTTCTCATCATCCCGATACCAGGATGACCTAGGCGATCATGCCAAGTTTGAAATGCATTGACATTTTGAAAAATTACCTTGTACGCAACATGTGCTACGGGTTTTATGTATGTGTAGTACAATCCTGATGGTAAAGAAGGAATTTTCTCAAATATTTGTTTGCCATATCCGTTTTCTTTGGTAAAGAGGAGATATTCCTCTTTGTTGTCCTCATGGGTTTCAATGTGAAATCCATTTTTGCGGATATCTCTGTAACCGATGAGGGTACGAGTTGAATCGGGATACAATAAAGCATCCTCAATTATAATTTGCGTACCCATAGGGAGGGTAAATATGGCACGTCCTGTGCCAACAATTACCGCATCGCGTCCAGCGATTGTTAAAATATTTCCATTTAACTTTTTGAGAGTTTGAAAATACTTTATTTCCCTAAGTATAGAGTTTGTGGTACCACTGTCCACAAGGCACATTTCCTCCTCCATTTGGATTGACTCCCGTAGAAATCTATATATTAAAATGTAGAATTTTCAGTGATGAAAAGACTTCTATTGAATATATAGAATACATTCAACTTTCTTAATATCAAAGTGCTGATACAATACATATTGTGCTTTACAATATAGGGTAATGACACCAACAATACTAATAATATGTTTGATACAATACATATTATTATTATTTTATTACAACAATCTGATGGATGTAAATAAATATATTATCTAAAGGAGTTGATTGACTAGTCAAAGTCCCCGAACACGTCATTTGAGGCGTATTCTATCATCATATTCTCCTTGTCCATGGAGTCCTGTGGTAGATGGAATTCTTTGGTGTTGCTTGGTGTTCCTTGAACATCTTGCGAACATCCCGCTTCCATGTTATTATCAGGTTGAAGATTGAAGTGAGATTCATATCTTGCTCCTTGGGCATGTCCATTACGTCCCATGGATTGCAGGTAGAGGTTTACTAGATGTCTTGGGGTGCGGCATTTCTTGGTGACATGCTTGTAGCATCCACATTTCTGGCAAAGAATTGTCTTATCGAACTTGTTCTTTGCTTTGCCCTTTCCCTTATCTGAATTGTGTGGCTTGTTCTTCTTGTTGCGGTTGCGATTGAATTTACCCTTGAAGTTCTTGCCTTGGCCTTTAGATGAGCCATTGAACTTATTGTTTTCCTGAAAATTTGCATATACTTCAGGGAGAGGGGCAGCCCCAACCGGGCGTTGATGACTATTCTTTAAAAGAAGTTCATCATGTTTCTCAGCCTGGAGGAGTACATGTATAAGTTCAGAATAAACTTGGTAATTCCTGGCACGATATTGTTGTTGTAGGATCCTGTCAGCGGGGAGCATAGTTGATAGAGTCTTTTCTATCTTCTCCAGTTCTGAAGGTTCCTTCTCGCAAAACCGCAATTTAGAACAAATCTTATGGACTTCATGGTTATAAGCTCCAACGGATTTGAAATCCTGGAGTCTTAAATGGGTCCATTCATGACTAGCTTCAGGCAGTATGACGGCCTTTTGGTGTTCATATCTTGTTTTAAGTGATTGCCACATATTGCTTGGAGATTCCTCCATCAAATATTCAGATTTCAAATCTGGGTGAATATGTTGCCTTATAAGGGCTAAGGCAGTATATTTTTGTTGCTCAGTTACTTGTGCATCTCCCTCCTGAGGAGGATTCTCAGGTGGTATGAGTGCACCTGCAATGCCACGGGATGAAAGACTAATCTTAACATCCATTGCCCATGTAGGATAGTTATGTCCGTCGAGCGCAAGCTCTTCAAAATCTTTAGCGGCCATGTTGTCCTACATGAACGAGAACCAGAGATTTGATTAATTTACATGTATGTAAATTAAAGTCATCTTGGTTATGTTGTAAATTTTTTTTTTGCAAAATCTTGTAAACTCAAGTGAACACTTGGGTTTTAGTGTAGGCCTCAAATCATCTATCATAACACATTGTAGATAATCACCATATTTATGGAGTACATCTCTCAGTACTAAGAAGCATAATCTGACCTAAGTCAGTAGATGCGTTTTGTCTTAGCACCTTATGTTATGATTTGATTTAAATATATGGGAGAGCACATTGAAGGTAGTCATTGTGTCAATCTTGACAAAATGTAGACCTCACAATATTGTGGATAATCTGCACATTATGCAGTAGATGCCACATTACCTTGTGATCCCATATATAAATTTGAAGTAGTCACTTTTTTTTAAATGATTTTACATATCAATTCAGTTCGAATTAAGTCAATTTTGTGCTTTTAAGGCATTTTGGACTTAATAGATGGTAAATTGATATTTAATTTTGCATATCAATTCTTGCTCGTATTGAACCAAAAATGGTTCAATTAAGATGAATTGATTGTCTTATTTGCAAGAAATTAAAATCTCAATTGCAAAATAATGGACGTAATTAATCTCGACATGTGCACACATGTAAATATATTACATCACATAAATTTTCAGAAATACTTAGTACTCAAACTGAAATAAATTACAAAAGCTAATAAGCTGCAATTTAGAAAATCTAAAACAGAGTTAAAACTACTGTTAGATTTACTGGTAAGCTAAAACTAAAATACATAAAGTATTCTAATTAGCCATTGCTCATGGGCTGAGTAAGGGATTGAGCAGCCCATATTAGAGAGGTTTCTAGACCATACGAGAGGATAAGGTAAAGGTAGACAACAGATATTTTACTGCCTTCTTATCCCCAACCCAAATCAATTCTCGTCTCTGTTCATGGCAGTGAGCAGCATACTCCACGATTCCACGAATCCTCCCAAACTCGCTTGCAACCACATGGGCTGCCTTCACCTGCAGCCGGAGGTGCTCCCGTCGTGGATGCCCTCATCGGAGGAGTCACTGGGGAGGCAGGTGCCGGACGCAGCGCCATCCGCCCGGCTGTTCGGGAGCTCGAGCGCGGTCGGGCTCCATGTCCCCAAGTGACGCCCGCGCCTGCTTGACTGAGAGACATACGCCGGGCTGGACAGAGCGAGGCCAAGCCGGGGCCGAGCCGCCGAGGTCCGATGAGCGCATTGGCGCTGTCTTTGCCTGGAGCAGCGGCAAAGGAGCCGAGGGCCATCGCACGCGCTGTTTTCTGGCCTGGTTGGCTGCGGGAAGCCAGGCTGTTGACGGGTGGCCGCCGCCGCGGGCCTGCAGCCAGGAGACCCTCGCGACCGTTAGCCGTCGCCGCCGAGAGTGGCTTCCGGGCTGCGCGCGTCGCCGCCGAGAGTGGCTTCCGGGCTGCGCGCGTCGCCCAGCCGCCGGTCGTGAGGACCAAGCGCGCCGCGGGGAACTGCGCCGGGAAGGGAGTCGTCACGCGAGCGAGGCCGCGCGCTCCGGCGTGCACAGCCGCCGGAGGTCCAAGACGCGCGTGCGGCAGGCCACCGGTGAAGCCGGTCGTCGGTGATGGTAAGAATTTCTTGTATTGAAGAAGGCTAAGTTGTTGCTTTCCTTCTTGGTCGAGGCCTTCGATTCTATCATGTTCTTACCGATTAGCAGTAGGGTCTATGCCTTGTTCTTCCAACGATGGAGGCAGACGCCTCTGTGCTTTCTCTTTGTTCTCGAAATCGCTCAGATTGTCGAGCGTGCTGATAACGTGTTAGAAATCAAGAAGATTGAGAGTGAAACTTGTGTCTCTATTGATCTGGGCAAAGCCCTTTTATACAAGGATTTTGGGGTGCCAACAAGAGGTGCCTGGTACAGAGAGATGTCTCTTGGCATATGAGAAGGCGTCCGTACGGACACATGCGTCCGTACGGCGCTTTGGACATAATTAACACGTGCCTAAACTAATGACGGTTGCTAATAACGGTTGTTCAGATTAGGGGCGTCTGTTGGGCTTTAACAATTTTTTAGTTTTCTCTCTCTTCTCTGACTATCCGATTCTCTTTCCCAACAAATAAAGCACTGCTAGTTTCTTTTGCGCGTTGCTATCGAACTAAAGCTTGTCTGCTCCCTGAGGTCTCGCATCCCCATCATTGCTGCCCTGTAGGGCGTTGCCCAGGCCGACTCTTCCTAGAACGCCGCGTTGATGAGCAGTCCGTGGCCGCTCGGCACCTCCATTGACGCGGCTGCCCCAGCTCGATACCTCCGTGAAAAGGCTCAGCTCGCTACTTCAATACCAAGAGAGCTGTCTAGATAAAGTATGTCCTATTCTATTTCCAAATTGCTGCGCATTCTGACACTATCTGCACAACCTATCATCCTTTTCAATTTCTATCTCATCTCTTTTTCTAACCAAACATCGGTCACTCTATCTCCCTCTTATTATCTCTTTTCTCTCTCGCCTGACCGAATATTCTAGTACTACCCAGGAGTACCATTTTTAGTCTGACACAGAAACAGGCCATGCAAGAAGTACCATCTTTATGTGAAGTTTTCTGCCAGGCTATTTCTGACACTTGCGGGCTGACGTCAGACTTTTTCTGCAACAACAATCACTCATCTGATAAAATATGTCAGTACTAATTTAAAGCTACACGGAGGACAATAAAAATCAACCCCATGTATCCCTTAACGGCCGTTAACTAGCTGTTAGAGATAGATATGATCCGACGGTTCCTATGGTATGGGTAGCTACCCTCTTTTTCAGAAAATCCACACTCATATATATATATATATATATATATATATATATAACAATACACAAATATAAATAAACAGTAAGATAAATAGTAAAATATGCGGGATAAATATGAACTATGCGTGATAAAATTCTTTTATATTAATGATTATAAATACGTAAATTTAATATTCAGATTATAATATTTATTTTTGTATATTCTGCAGGATCTTTATGGCTGTCGAGGCCAACAATTCGTACGGGGTGTGCGCAGAGTTGTATTGTCCTACTCGGTACTCACCATATTTTTCACCATATTGCTTCAGGAGTAGCTAAGTTTATTTCCCTAAATTTCTTTAGTCAAATTTATATGGGTTATTTTCTTATCGTCTTCCCAGGCAGTTCCACCCAAAGGGAACACTTCTCTACAACTAAGGTTCTCGTTCTGACGCCATACACAAGGCTTAACAGAGAACTACATGCAGAGGTTTCTCCTATAGGATCCCTAGCATAAGAACCCATCCCATATAAACATGCTAAAAAGATTAAGGGAAACACGAAACTACTTCATTTCCACAATATAGCTTACATATGGTTTTCCCTTTCGGGAAGCCCCGAAGGGTTTACACGAGAAGGAGGATTACCTTAGCTCCTTTGGTACAACACGATTGCCTTCACTATGCAGGCTTATTATTACAAGTGGTGGTGGTACTACTACTACTACTAAGCAGAGAGTTCTCGCAGGAGCTCGCTGCTGGCTGGTGTTTCTTCTGCTGGTGTTTGCTTGCTCTGTGTGTGTCTCCGTGTGTTCCTTCGCTGCGCTCTTCTCCTTTTATAGGCACGAGAGAGCACCATTTCTGCAGCCTTGCTTCTCTATTATTGCTGCATTCTACAGCCTTCTTTCACCATTATTGGTTCTTGTCTCCTCTTGCTCATCATACACCTATTTTGTAGGACTTTTTTAGGCTTTCTAGGCCTTAGCCATTTTAGAGCATGTTGGAGGGACTATTTGTACAGCCACCAAATTGCCTTGGCTGGCTATGGAGGTGACATGGAGGTGACTTCTTCCTTATCTTCATCTTGGAAAAATCTTCTCGCTTCACATGATGGTGTCTTGGAGTCTGCTTCTTTACTTTGGCTTGAATTCCTTCTTCTTGCATGCATGTGAAGAACTTTTGACAGCTTCAATTCTTTGGCTGCTTGCATGCTTGTTGATGATAGAGATCTTCATAATAGGAATATTTATTTTTTCTTTATTCATTAAATATTTCGAAATTCTTAATTAACTTTTTTTTTATATTGAAATTTTTCAATTGTTCGGGTATAGGTCCTCCACGCCCGAATAATTGATAGTAATATCAATTCAAGTTTATTCTAATATTTGGGTCCTCCGCGCCCGAATAATTGATAGCAATATCAATTCATATTCAACAATATTTGCATGCTTCTATATTTATTCTTGGAGCTGACCATGTCCAGCGATGTCCATGTGGTCATCGTCTAGAAAATTCATATCATATTTAGAATCATATTCTCTTTTTAATTCTTCAAATTTTTCATTAAATTCAGCTTGTAATTCTTTTAAAATTTCTGCTTTTAATTCTACTTTCCATGTTTTTGCAATTTCTTCAAATTTTTGATCTACCTTTAGGTCTATATGCTCTGAATCCAGAGGATCCACGCCTTTTAAAAGGCACGCCTTATATGTCAGAGTCTGGGGGGACTCTTCTTCTTCTTTTGCCTTCTTTGATGATTCTCCCTTTGTATGAGTTGTATTCGGTGGAGGGGGAGTATTCTTGTTTTTCCCTTTAACCTTCTCAATATATTCCTTCACTTTAGGGTCTATATAGAAGTCTTCCCCAATGATATCTTTTGCATATTTTAATGCTTCATTGATATCTATATATTTTTTCCATGTTAAATCTTCTCCCTTCATTCTTGCTATAGATTTTTGTTTTGCTAATTCCTCAAATCTTGTATATATTCCTGGTTTACTTCCATCAAATAGGACATATACTGATATTATTTCCTGCGTTTGAATTCTTGCTGACTTCGGTATATTTTTATTCATCATATTAAAATATTCTGCAAGGCTATTCAGAATGGATAATAAATATCCCTTCTCTTCTCTTTTATTATTATATTGAAACCAGAAATTGTCCAATATGCATTCTTGAATTTCATCTAGGGCGATATGTCCCTTTGCCTTGAATTTGAATGTATTTGGAGGGGATATTCTCAATGTATTATCAATTCCAAATGTGAATACTTCTGTCCCGTTAGGGAGTATTCCTCTCTTCATTTCTGCAAAATTGATGCATGAGAGAATATATCAGGTAAGCTATTGTCCTTTCCTTTAATATGCTCAAAAATTACTTTATAACCATTCCCAGTTATGATATCTTCAAATAAAACCCATCTTCTAGTAGAACTTTTCTTACTATTGATTTGATTGTAATACCTACATATTGCTTCACAATCTGTTCGTACTGTAAATTCTTTAAATCCTAAATATAATCTAAATGCGTTAATGGCATGGACAACTGCAAGAATTTCTCTATCAATATTATTCACAGTTTTTAACTTATAACTCCCTGAGGCATATCTACATATTTTTTCTTCTGCCTTTGGAGAATATTTATTAGGCTTTTGCTTTAATATAGCACCCCATCCTACCTTAGATGCATCAGTTTCAATTATGAAATAATTATCTTCTAATGGTAATTCTAAGGGTTTCAAGTTTTTAACCTTTTCTTTAATAGCCTGAACTAATTTTATGTCTTCAGAATTAAAATATTTCTGACCATTCTTTCTTAATTTAGCATATAATGGTCCAGCAATCTTTGCTAAGTTATCTATATAGTTTCTTGCGTAGTTTACAATTCCTAAAAATTGTTGTAAAACCTTTTTATCATTCATGGCATCAGGAAATTGTAATATTTTCTTAGCTATATGCTCTTGCAAATATATTTTTCCTTCTCCTATTTCATGGCCAAGGAAATTAATTTTCTCTTTGCAAATTTCCATTTTCTTTTTAGATAATATTAACCCATTTTGTTCTACCTTTCTAAAGAAAACTTCAAGGTGTGCAATATGCTCTTTATAAGTCTTTGAGAAGACTAGCAAGTCATCTACATAGACTAATATGAATGCTTGATTCTCATTGAATATATTTTGCATTTTTCTTTGAAATAATGCAGGCGCATTCTTTAATCCTAAAGGCATAACTAGCCATTCATAATGGCCTTGAGGACATGTAAATGCTGTCCACGAAATAGATTCTTCGGCCATTTTTACTTGCCAAAAACCGGCCTTTAAATCAAACTTTGAGAAATATTTGCTTCCTTGTATTCTGTTAATCCATTCTTGCTTATTTGGTATATTATATGCATCATCTATGGTATTATCATTAAGTCTTTTGTAATTAATAACCATTCTAGACTTGCCTCTAACTTCTTCAGCATGATTTCTAACTATAAAAGCTGCGGATCTATGAGGGCTTCTACTTTCTCTTATTGCCCTTAATTTCAGTAATTCTTCAATATGCATTTTGAATTCTTCTATATCTTTGGGAGTAGCTTCTATAGGTCCTGACTTAATTATGTAATCAGGGTTTATAATATTTATTTTGCATACTATAGCATTCTTATCCCAATGTTTCATTGGTATTTCTCCAATGATTTGTATATCTTCTAGCCTTCGCACAATCTTGTCTATATCATTTTTTGATTTTATATCTCTATACCAATTAGGTGAGAAAGATTGTAACCCTATGCACTCAATGCATGTATTTTCTATATGATATTCTTCTATACTATCACTAAGCTCTTCTTCATTGCAGATTTCAAGAGGGTCTATACTAGTGCTACCCTCATCTTCCAGCTTAGATATTTCTACATTTTGCAAGGATTTTCTTTGTTTTCGTACCTCAGATATGTATGGAACATTATCTTGGTGTGGGATGAATGTAACTCCTTCTTCATGTATAATAGTGGTTTGCAAGGATTGTTGTAAAAACCTTAATCCTAATATCATATCATCACTTATTACAGATAAATCTCTGATTGTAATTTCATCTATTATGTATTTGGTTCCATTTATGTATGATTCGATGTTATATGCTAGTTGATTATGTACTTTCTTTATTCCTGACATGTCTGTGGATACTTCAGCTTTATTATCATCTATTGTTTTAACTATTTCAGGGCATCTTGCAAAATACTTATCATGAATTATGTTCTTAGTGCAACCTGTATCTAATAATGCTAATATTTTGTAAGAAATGTTTGGCTTCAAAATTATTTTAACTGGAATCCGTATTCCTAGTACTTCCTTAAATGGTAGGCGTACTATATATTTATTCCCAAAGCTTGTTATAGCATCTTTTAATTGTATATGCCTATCTCCTTTACTTTCTCTTACAGTTACCATTTGATCTTTTAATTCAGTATTTTTGGCTGTATTATCTTCTTGACATATAACACCATTATTATTATTTTGTAACTTATAATTTATTTCTTCTAATTCTGCTTCTAGTTTATTTATCCTATTTTCTAGATTTCTAACTCTACTTGATAGTACTCGATCTTCTGGTTCATATTCTATTTCTTGTCTCCAACTTTGATTCTTAGCTTTCAAACAAGAAAAACATGCTTGTCTTAAACATAAACTACAAGTTGACCTATTTTCTTGGCTTGGGTAGTATATGCAAAAAGCACATTTTATATAATAGTCTCCTTTACCTCTAATCCAATCATGCTCACAATCTACTTGATTCATCATTTCAATTTTTAAACCTGCTAGTTCTTCTATTAAGTCTATCTCATCTTCACTTGATTCTTCTTCTCTTATCTCATTTTCTACTTCATCTGTTTCTATGATTGAATATATTGACTCATCATCTTTTATTTCATCATCACATACTAATATATTTTCATTGACACTATCTATGATTAGCACTCTTTCTTGCTCTTCTAATTTACTAGAATATCTTTTCTGATCTTTATTGGGACAAGTTCTACTTAGATGATCAGGTGAGTTGCATATAAAACACCTGCACGTACTATCATATGTTTTTCTGGGATTATATCTTCTTACATTTCTCTTATGTAAGAAAGGGGCTCTATTATCTGACCTTCTTAAGAAATATCTTCTTTTTGTCCTAAAATTTCTATTATCTCTCCTTTGAGGTTTGTAATATTTTTTATTCCTATGCCTATCTTCTCCATATGTTAATGGAATTTTGACAATATTATTGCAGAAATTATAATCAGATCTCTTCATAGATCGTTGTGCTTGTATACTTGTGCAAACTTTTCTTAAATGTTTAAAAACAAAGGTTATGGCTTGGTATATATTCATGATGAAACCTTCTGTTTCTTTCTTATATTCTTCAAATATTATGGATCCTAATGGGTCAGGTAATTTATTAAAATATCTTTCAACAACACCTTTGTTGTAGCCTTGTTTAGCAGTGGTAGCATTATATAAATAATGCTGAGAGAATTCTTTTATTCCTTTCCAACTAGTTAAAGTTAATTTTTCTATTTCTCTCAATCTTTCATTTTGTAATGCTGTATTTCCTAATTCTGGGTCTTCTGCTATGATCATATTTGATATAATGTTAGCAAAATTATTTGGGTTACTTCCAGCCCTTTTTAATTCTTCATAATTATTTGGATATGTCTCTACCCATTGTTCCCATAAAACTTTTACGGATTCTCCTAAAAATGTTTCAAGATATGTTAGCATATCTTCTACCTTATTTCCTATATTATGTTGGTTTTGTATATATTTTTGAACTATTAGGTTTTTCCATATGCTAATTATATTTGGCCAATCTGTAGGATCATGGGCTGCTAAATTTAGTATAGCACCATCATTCCTAAAATTTTGAAATTGCACTGGCCTTTCAAAATCTCTTCTTTTAGAACCCATATGCCTGTATTGTCCTGGGATGTATGTTGGTTGAAAATCTTCTTTTTCTGGAGGCCATCTTCCGGCTGGTCTGGTTGCTCTCTCTCTTTCTCCTTCTTGTTTTACTGAACTATCACCATATGCAGATCTTTTTCTCTTACTATTTTCAACTTCCATGGCTTCCATTGCATTTTCTAAATTATGTAACCCTACCTCATCTAGGGAATTTATAAAATCATCATATGCTTCAGACTCATCGTAGTCTATTTCTTCTTCTAGTATTTCGTTTACTATTTTTTCTTCTTCATAACTTTCTAATAGCAATTTACTGTTTATGTCCCATTGCTCATCTTCATCTATAACTTTATCCTTATGACTTTGGTTGATATTGACATTTTTATCTTTGTCTTTGGGCTCAACCATATTTTTTACCATAACTGAACTGCTAGCGGTATTATTTTTGTCACTTCTTAATTTTTTAAGTCTTGAAATTTCTCTAATGAAAAATAATTCCTTTTCTCGGATCTTAGGCCAATCTTTAATCATAGAATTATTATATTCCCATTCTATATGTTTTAATTTTCCTTCCCAATGAGTTATTTCATTGTCTAGATTTGCCCTTTCCATGCATTCTGTCGCATCTTTGCACCTATTATCACTAAATTCAGATTCTGACATTAGAGATTCTGTGTCATCTAAGGATGCGGCTTTATAATTTGTGAACCTAATGCTACTACTTCCTTCACAATTTTGATGGCTAATGTAGTTTTCAGGTAGTTTTAGTTCTTTCTTTTCTATTAATTCTCCAATATTCCACTCTTCTCCTGCTCTTTCTTCAGAACTAATTTTAAGAGGACTCATAAACTTTATACCTTTTGACTGCATACTTTCAATTACGTCATTTACATTTACTCTATATCTAGAGCTGCTTTTGTTAGTGAGCCTTCCTATAAATTCTATGCTTACTAACAAATTTGTTCCTCTAAAATCTTCATATCCTTTAGTCTGGAATCCAAAACTCATTTTATCTATAAATTCTTTTACTGGCATCATTAGGTCTGGGGCTATGTAGGTTATTAGCCTATTTTCATTCATATCACCTTCCATAAAGCCTAATGAAGCTTTATCTATTGATCCCCATCTTTTATCTAGTAATGTTATTAGAACCTTCGCTCCTAATTTCTTTCTTGTCATGCCTTTAACTCCTATGATATACATACCTTGATGAATGTATTTATAACCACTATATTTAAGTTCATTTTCAATATTCTTACTCACAATCCTTAGGTCTACAGGATGAGTTATCACACTTAACTCAATTTCTCTAGAAATTCTATATAGGCCGCTTCTACTTTCAAACATGCCCATATGATAAACTTGTTGTGGTCTTATTTTCCTTAATGTATCTTTTTGATATCTTTCTAGATCTCTATCTAGGTCTATAACTTCTTCTAAACTATCAATATCATCATTTCTGCTGCATGAAATTCTATTCATCATTGTTAGGGGTCTCGAATCTTGCCTTGCTACTTGGAGACCTTTGTCTCTTCTATTGAGGCTTTTAGATATGTCCATTTTTCTGAGTTGATATTCTTCGATGATATTACTACACCAGATGATGCTAACACAATTTCTTTGTTACCTTGTTCTCTATTTAATTTCTCTAAGACTTGGATTAATAACTGGATGATTGTATTGTTTTGCTTTATTAAAATTTTAGAGTCTTCTTTTGGCGAGTCGTAAACGGAGAAACCAATAGGAGGCGTTAAATATTTGGCTACTTCGCTTAATGCTTTGTTATATTCGGACATGCAAATTATGAGAGGATGAGAGTTTTTACCTCTTGCACCAATTCTTTAATTTCAAGAATATGATCTTGCCTTGTTGTGGATCCTGACAACAAGTCTTTATTCTTATTTAAACTATGCTCTATATTTTTCCCAATGGATTGTACTTCTTCTTTAATGTAATCGTTATTTCTGCAAACTGTATTCTGTCTTGCCTTTGCTTCTTCTAGCTTATGCAAGGCTATATCAATTTTATTATTCAAACCTGAATATTTTTCTGCAAGCTTATTGTATTCTTTCAATAAACTTTCAAACTTCTGATCTAATATATCTTGTCTTTTTCCCCAAGATATGAAAAAGTTATATATGAGATCAACAATTATATTCAGCTGGCTATGAGTAGTATGCCAAGTATGCTCTTCAGATGTATTTATTCTACACCTTATATCAATCTTTTCCTTAGTTTTTATAATTCTACCTGCGCTAACTTCTAAATTCAGATACCTTAACCTTTCAATGATTAAACCTTGCTCTGATACCAACAATACACCAATATAAATTAACAGTAATATTAATATGCGGGATATATATGAACTATGCGTGATAAAATTCTTTTATATTATAAATACGTAAATTTAATATTCAGATTATAATATTTATTTTTGTATATTCTGCAGGATCTTTATGGCTGTCGAGGCCAACAATTCGAGCGGGGTGTACGCAGAGTTGTATTGTCCTACTCGGTACTCACCATATTTTTCACCATATTGCTTCAGGAGTAGCTAAGTTTATTTCCCTAAATTTCTTTAGTCAAATTTATATGGGTTATTTTCTTATCGTCTTCCCAGGCAGTTCCACCCAAAGGGAACACTTCTCTACAACTAAGGTTCTCGTTCTGACGCCATACACAAGGCTTAACAGAGAACTACATGCAGAGGTTTCTCCTATAGGATCCCTAGCATAAGAACCCATCCCATATAAACATGCTGAAAAGATTAAGGGAAACACGAAACTACTTCATTTCCACAATATAGCTTACATATGGTTTTCCCTTTCGGGAAGCCCCGAAGGGTTTACACGAGAAGGAGGATTACCTTAGCTCCTTCGGTACAACACGATTGCCTTCACTATGCAGGCTTATTATTACAAGTGGTGGTGGTACTACTACTACTACTACTACTAAGCAGAGAGTTCTCGCAGGAGCTCGCTGCTGGCTGGTGTTTCTTCTGCTGGTGTTTGCTTGCTCTGTGTGTGTCTCCGTGTGTTCCTTCGCTGCGCTCTTCTCCTTTTATAGGCACGAGAGAGCACCATTTCTGCAGCCTTGCTTCTCTATTATTGCTGCATTCTACAGCCTTCTTTCACCATTATTGGTTCTTGTCTCCTCTTGCTCATCATACACCTATTTTGTAGGACTTTTTTAGGCTTTCTAGGCCTTAGCCATTTTAGAGCATGTTGGAGGGACTATTTGTACAGCCACCAAATTGCCTTGGCTGGCTATGGAGGTGACATGGAGGTGACTTCTTCCTTATCTTCATCTTGGAAAAATCTTCTCGCTTCACATGATGGTGTCTTGGAGTCTGCTTCTTTACTTTGGCTTGAATTCCTTCTTCTTGCATGCATGTGAAGAACTTTTGACAGCTTCAATTCTTTGGCTGCTTGCATGCTTGTTGATGATAGAGATCTTCATAATAGGAATATTTATTTTTCTTTATTCATTAAATATTTCGAAATTCTTAATTAACTTTTTTTTATATTGAAATTTTTCAATTGTTCGGGTATAGGTCCTCCACGCCCGAATAATTGATAGTAATATCAATTCAAGTTTATTCTAATATTTGGGTCCTCAACAATACACAAATATAAATAAACAGTAAGATAAATAGTAAAATATGCGGGATAAATATGAACTATGCGTGATAAAATTCTTTTATATTAATGATTATAAATACGTAAATTTAATATTCAGATTATAATATTTATTTTTGTATATTCTGCAGGATCTTTATGGCTGTCGAGGCCAACAATTCGTACGGGGTGTGCGCAGAGTTGTATTGTCCTACTCGGTACTCACCATATTTTTCACCATATTGCTTCAGGAGTAGCTAAGTTTATTTCCCTAAATTTCTTTAGTCAAATTTATATGGGTTATTTTCTTATCGTCTTCCCAGGCAGTTCCACCCAAAGGGAACACTTCTCTACAACTAAGGTTCTCGTTCTGACGCCATACACAAGGCTTAACAGAGAACTACATGCAGAGGTTTCTCCTATAGGATCCCTAGCATAAGAACCCATCCCATATAAACATGCTGAAAAGATTAAGGGAAACACGAAACTACTTCATTTCCACAATATAGCTTACATATGGTTTTCCCTTTCGGGAAGCCCCGAAGGGTTTACACGAGAAGGAGGATTACCTTAGCTCCTTCGGTACAACACGATTGCCTTCACTATGCAGGCTTATTATTACAAGTGGTGGTGGTACTACTACTACTACTACTAAGCAGAGAGTTCTCGCAGGAGCTCGCTGCTGGCTGGTGTTTCTTCTGCTGGTGTTTGCTTGCTCTGTGTGTGTCTCCGTGTGTTCCTTCGCTGCGCTCTTCTCCTTTTATAGGCACGAGAGAGCACCATTTCTGCAGCCTTGCTTCTCTATTATTGCTGCATTCTACAGCCTTCTTTCACCATTATTGGTTCTTGTCTCCTCTTGCTCATCATACACCTATTTTGTAGGACTTTTTTAGGCTTTCTAGGCCTTAGCCATTTTAGAGCATGTTGGAGGGACTATTTGTACAGCCACCAAATTGCCTTGGCTGGCTATGGAGGTGACTTCTTCCTTATCTTCATCTTGGAAAAATCTTCTCGCTTCACATGATGGTGTCTTGGAGTCTGCTTCTTTACTTTGGCTTGAATTCCTTCTTCTTGCATGCATGTGAAGAACTTTTGACAGCTTCAATTCTTTGGCTGCTTGCATGCTTGTTGACGATGGAGATCTTCATAATAGGAATATTTATTTTTCTTTATTCATTAAATATTTCGAAATTCTTAATTAACTTTTTTTTTATATTGAAATTTTTCAATTGTTCGGGTATAGGTCCTCCACGCCCGAATAATTGATAGTAATATCAATTCAAGTTTATTCTAATATTTGGGTCCTCCGCGCCCGAATAATTGATAGCAATATCAATTCATATTCAACAATATTTGCATGCTTCTATATTTATTCTTGGAGCTGACCATGTCCAGCGATGTCCATGTGGTCATCGTCTAGAAAATTCATATCATATTTAGAATCATATTCTCTTTTTAATTCTTCAAATTTTTCATTAAATTCAGCTTGTAATTCTTTTAAAATTTCTGCTTTTAATTCTACTTTCCATGTTTTTGCAATTTCTTCAAATTTTTGATCTACCTTCAGGTCTATATGCTCTGAATCCAGAGGATCCACGCCTTTTAAAAGGCACGCCTTATATGTCAGAGTCTGGGGGGACTCTTCTTCTTCTTTTGCCTTCTTT
The DNA here is from genome assembly GCA_007115705.1 of Dactylis glomerata. Lineage (NCBI taxonomy): Eukaryota > Viridiplantae > Streptophyta > Magnoliopsida > Poales > Poaceae > Dactylis > Dactylis glomerata. The sequence goes on from QXEO01001808.1 coordinate 83,214, forward strand.
GATGATTCTCCCTTTGTATGAGTTGTATTCGGTGGAGGGGGAGTATTCTTGTTTTTCCCTTTAACCTTCTCAATATATTCCTTCACTTTAGGGTCTATATAGAAGTCTTCCCCAATGATATCTTTTGCATATTTTAATGCTTCATTGATATCTATATATTTTTTCCATGTTAAATCTTCTCCCTTCATTCTTGCTATAGATTTTTGTTTTGCTAATTCCTCAAATCTTGTATATATTCCTGGTTTACTTCCATCAAATAGGACATATACTGATATTATTTCCTGCGTTTGAATTCTTGCTGACTTCGGTATATTTTTATTCATCATATTAAAATATTCTGCAAGGCTATTCAGAATGGATAATAAATATCCCTTCTCTTCTCTTTTATTATTATATTGAAACCAGAAATTGTCCAATATGCATTCTTGAATTTCATCTAGGGCGATATGTCCCTTTGCCTTGAATTTGAATGTATTTGGAGGGAATATTGTCAATGTATTATCAATTCCAAATGTGAATACTTCTGTCCCGTTAGGGAGTATTCCTCTCTTCATTTCTGCAAAATTGATGCACGAGAGAATATATCAGGTAAGCTATTGTCCTTTCCTTTAATATGCTCAAAAATTACTTTATAACCATTCCCAGTTATGATATCTTCAAATAAAACCCATCTTCTAGTAGAACTTTTCTTACTATTGATTTGATTGTAATACCTACATATTGCTTCACAATCTGTTCGTACTGTAAATTCTTTAAATCCTAAATATAATCTAAATGCGTTAATGGCATGGACAACTGCAAGAATTTCTCTATCAATATTATTCACAGTTTTTAACTTATAACTCCTTGAGGCATATCTACATATTTTTTCTTCTGCCTTTGGAGAATATTTATTAGGCTTTTGCTTTAATATAGCACCCCATCCTACCTTAGATGCATCAGTTTCAATTATGAAATAATTATCTTCTAATGGTAATTCTAAGGGTTTCAAGTTTTTAACCTTTTCTTTAATAGCCTGAACTAATTTTATGTCTTCAGAATTAAAATATTTCTGACCATTCTTTCTTAATTTAGCATATAATGGTCCAGCAATCTTTGCTAAGTTATCTATATAGTTTCTTGCGTAGTTTACAATTCCTAAAAATTGTTGTAAAACCTTTTTATCATTCATGGCATCAGGAAATTGTAATATTTTCTTAGCTATATGCTCTTGCAAATATATTTTTCCTTCTCCTATTTCATGGCCAAGGAAATTAATTTTCTCTTTGCAAATTTCCATTTTCTTTTTAGATAATATTAACCCATTTTGTTCTACCTTTCTAAAGAAAACTTCAAGGTGTGCAATATGCTCTTTATAAGTCTTTGAGAAGACTAACAAGTCATCTACATAGACTAATATGAATGCTTGATTCTCATTGAATATATTTTGCATTTTTCTTTGAAATAATGCAGGCGCATTCTTTAATACTAAAGGCATAACTAGCCATTCATAATGACCTTGAGGACATGTAAATGTTGTCCACGAAATAGATTCTTCGGCCATTTTTACTTGCCAAAAACCGGCCTTTAAATCAAACTTTGAGAAATATTTGCTTCCTTGTATTCTGTTAATCCATTCTTGCTTATTTGGTATATTATATGCATCATCTATGGTATTATCATTAAGTCTTTTGTAATTAATAACCATTCTAGACTTGCCTCTAACTTCTTCAGCATGATTTCTAACTATAAAAGCTGCGGATCTATGAGGGCTTCTACTTTCTCTTATTGCCCTTAATTTCAGTAATTCTTCAATATGCATTTTGAATTCTTCTATATCTTTGGGAGTAGCTTCTATAGGTCCTGACTTAATTATGTAATCAGGGTTTATAATATTTATTTTGCATACTATAGCATTCTTATCCCAATGTTTCATTGGTATTTCTCCAATGATTTGTATATCTTCTAGCCTTCGCACAATCTTGTCTATATCATTTTTTGATTTTATATCTCTATACCAATTAGGTGAGAAAGATTGTAACCCTATACACTCAATGCATGTATTTTCTATATGATATTATTCTATACTATCACTAAGCTCTTCTTCATTGCAGATTTCAAGAGGGTCTATACTAGTGCTACCCTCATCTTCCAGCTTAGATATTTCTACATTTTGCAAGGATTTTCTTTGTTTTCGTACCTCAGATATGTATGGAACATTATCTTGGTGTGGGATGAATGTAACTCCTTCTTCATGTATAATAGTGGTTTGCAAGGATTGTTGTAAAAACCTTAATCCTAATATCATATCATCACTTATTACAGATAAATCTCTGATTGTAATTTCATCTATTATGTATTTGGTTCCATTTATGTATGATTCGATGTTATATGCTAGTTGATTATGTACTTTCTTTATTCCTGACATGTCTGTGGATACTTCAGCTTTATTATCATCTATTGTTTTAACTATTTCAGGGCATCTTGCAAAATACTTATCATGAATTATGTTCTTAGTGCAACCTGTATCTAATAATGCTAATATTTTGTAAGAAATGTTTGGCTTCAAAATTATTTTAACTGGAATCCGTATTCCTAGTACTTCCTTAAATGGTAGGCGTACTATATATTTATTCCCAAAGCTTGTTATAGCATCTTTTAATTGTATATGCCTATCTCCTTTACTTTCTCTTACAGTTACCATTTGATCTTTTAATTCAGTATTTTTGGCTGTATTATCTTCTTGACATATAACACCATTATTATTATTTTGTAACTTATAATTTATTTCTTCTAATTCTGCTTCTAGTTTATTTATCCTATTTTCTAGATTTCTAACTCTACTTGATAGTACTCGATCTTCTGGTTCATATTCTATTTCTTGTCTCCAACTTTGATTCTTAGCTTTCAAACAAGAAAAACATGCTTGTCTTAAACATAAACTACAAGTTGACCTATTTTCTTGGCTTGGGTAGTATATGCAAAACGCACATTTTATATAATAGTCTCCTTTACCTCTAATCCAATCATGCTCACAATCTACTTGATTCATCATTTCAATTTTTAAACCTGCTAGTTCTTCTATTAAGTCTATCTCATCTTCACTTGATTCTTCTTCTCTTATCTCATTTTCTACTTCATCTGTTTCTATGATTGAATATATTGACTCATCATCTTTTATTTCATCATCACATACTAATATATTTTCATTGACACTATCTATGATTAGCACTCTTTCTTGCTCTTCTAATTTACTAGAATATCTTTTCTGATCTTTATTGGGACAAGTTCTACTTAGATGATCAGGTGAGTTGCATATAAAACACCTGCACGTACTATCATATGTTTTTCTGGGATTATATCTTCTTACATTTCTCTTATGTAAGAAAGGGGCTCTATTATCTGACCTTCTTAAGAAATATCTTCTTTTTGTCCTAAAATTTCTATTATCTCTCCTTTGAGGTTTGTAATATTTTTTATTCCTATGCCTATCTTCTCCATATGTTAATGGAATTTTGACAATATTATTGCAGAAATTATAATCAGATCTCTTCATAGATCGTTGTGCTTGTATACTTGTGCAAACTTTTCTTAAATGTTTAAAAACAAAGGTTATGGCTTGGGATATATTCATGATGAAACCTTCTATTTCTTTCTTATATTCTTCAAATATTATGGATCCTAATGGGTCAGGTAATTTATTAAAATATCTTTCAACAACACCTTTGTTGTAGCCTTGTTTAGCAGTGGTAGCATTATATAAATAATGCTGAGAGAATTCTTTTATTCCTTTCCAACTAGTTAAAGTTAATTTTTCTATTTCTCTCAATCTTTCATTTTGTAATGCTGTATTTCCTAATTCTGGGTCTTCTGCTATGATCATATTTGATATAATGTTAGCAAAATTATTCGGGTTACTTCCAGCCCTTTTTAATTCTTCATAATTATTTGGATATGTCTCTACCCATTGTTCCCATAAAACTTTTACGGATTCTCCTAAAAATGTTTCAAGATATGTTAGCATATCTTCTACCTTATTTCCTATATTATGTTGGTTTTGTATATATTTTTGAACTATTAGGTTTTTCCATATGCTAATTATATTTGGCCAATCTGCAGGATCATGGGATGCTAAGTTTAGTATAGCACCATCATTCCTAAAATTTTGAAATTGCACTGGCCTTTCAAAATCTCTTCTTTTAGAACCCATATGCCTGTATTGTCCTGGGATGTATGTTGGTTGAAAATCTTCTTTTTCTGGAGGCCATCTTCCGGCTGGTCTGGTTGCTCTCTCTCTTTCTCCTTCTTGTTTTACTGAACTATCACCATATGCAGATCTTTTTCTCTTACTATTTTCAACTTCCATGGCTTCCATTGCATTTTCTAAATTATGTAACCCTACCTCATCTAGGGAATTTATAAAATCATCATATGCTTCAGACTCATCGTAGTCTATTTCTTCTTCTAGTATTTCGTTTACTATTTTTTCTTCTTCTTCATAACTTTCTAATAGCAATTTATTGTTTATGTCCCATTGCTCATCTTCATCTATAACTTTATCCTTATGACTTTGGTTGATATTGACATTTTTATCTTTGTCTTTGGGCTCAACCATATTTTTTACCATAACTGAACTGCTAACGGTATTATTTTTGTCACTTCTTAATTTTTTAAGTCTTGAAATTTCTCTAATGAAAAATAATTCTTTTTCTCAGATCTTAGGCCAATCTTTTATCATAGAATTATTATATTCCCATTCTATATGTTTTAATTTTCCTTCCCAATGAGTTATTTCATTGTCTAGATTTGCCTTTTCCATGCACTCAGTCGCACCTTTGCACCTATTATCACTAAATTCAGATTCTGACATTAAAGATTCTGTGTCATCTAAGGATGCGGCTTTATAATTTGTGAACCTAATGCTACTACTTCCTTCACAATTTTGATAGCTAATGTAGTTTTCAGGTAGTTTTAGTTCTTTCTTTTCTATTAATTCTCCAATATTCCACTCTTCTCCTGCTCTTTCTTCAGAACTAATTTTAAGAGGACTCATAAACTTTATACCTTTTGACTGCATACTTTCAATTACGTCATTTACATTTACTCTATATCTAGAGCTGCTTTTGTTAGTGAGCCTTCCTATAAATTCTATGCTTACTAACAAATTTGTTCCTCTAAAATCTTCATATCCTTTAGTCTGGAATCCAAAACTCATTTTATCTATAAATTCTTTTACTGGCATCATTAGGTCTGGGGCTATGTAGGTTATTAGCCTATTTTCATTCATATCACCTTCCATAAAGCCTAATGAAGCTTTATCTATTGATCCCCATCTTTTATCTAGTAATGTTATTAGAACCTTCGCTCCTAATTTCTTTCTTGTCATGCCTTTAACTCCTATGATATACATACCTTGATGAATGTATTTATAACCACTATATTTAAGTTCATTTTCAATATTCTTACTCACAATCCTTAGGTCTACAGGATGAGTTATCACACTTAACTCAATTTCTCTAGAAATTCTATATAGGCCGCTTCTACTTTCAAACATGCCCATATGATAAACTTGTTGTGGTCTTATTTTCCTTAATGTATCTTTTTGATATCTTTCTAGATCTCTATCTAGGTCTATAACTTCTTCTAAACTATCAATATCATCATTTCTGCTGCATGAAATTCTATTCATCATTGTTAGGGGTCTCGAATCTTGCCTTACTACTTGGAGACCTTTGTCTCTTCTATTGAGGCTTTTAGATATGTCCATTTTTCTGAGTTGATATTCTTCGATGATATTACTACACCAGATGATGCTAACACAATTTCTTTGTTACCTTGTTCTCTATTTAATTTCTCTAAGACTTGGATTAATAACTGGATGATTGTATTGTTTTGCTTTATTAAAATTTTAGAGTCTTCTTTTGGCGAGTTGTAAACGGTGAAACCAATAGGAGGCGTTAAATATTTGGCTACTTCGCTTAATGCTTTGTTATATTCGGACATGCAAATTATGAGAGGATCAGAGTTTTTACCTCTTGCACCAATTCTTTAATTTCAAGAATATGATCTTGCCTTGTTGTGGATCCTGACAACAAGTCTTTATTCTTATTTAAACTATGCTCTATATTTTTCCCAATGGATTGTACTTCTTCTTTAATATAATCGTTATTTCTGCAAACTGTATTCTGTCTTGCCTTTGCTTCTTCTAGCTTATGCAAGGCTATATCAATTTTATTATTCAAACCTGAATATTTTTCTGCAAGCTTATTGTATTCTTTCAATAAACTTTCAAACTTCTGATCTAATATATCTTGTCTTTTTCCCCAAGATATGAAAAAGTTATATATGAGATCAACAATTATATTCAGCTGGCTATGAGTAGTATGCCAAGTATGCTCTTCAGATGTATTTATTCTACACCTTATATCAATATTTTCCTTAGTTTTTATAATTCTACCTGCGCTAACTTCTAAATTCAGATACCTTAACCTTTCAATGATTAAACCTTGCTCTGATACCAACAATACACAAATATAAATAAACAGTAAGATAAATAGTAAAATAAATATGCGGGATATATATGAACTATGCGTGATAAAATTCTTTTATATTATAAATACGTAAGTTTAATATTCAGATTATAATATTTATTTTTGTATATTCTGCAGGATCTTTATGGCTGTCGAGGCCAACAATTCGAGCGGGGTGTACGCAGAGTTGTATTGTCCTACTCGGTACTCACCATATTTTTCACCATATTGCTTCAGGAGTAGCTAAGTTTATTTCCCTAAATTTCTTTAGTCAAATTTATATGGGTTGATTTCTTATCGTCTTCCCAGGCAGTTCCACCCGAAGGGAACACTTCTCTACAACCAGGGTTCTCGTTCTGACGCCATACTGTTGCCTGTCAAAACCCACCGGCGAGCAGCGACGAGCAACACGAAGAGCCGGGAGGCTCCCAGAACTGCTGGTGGGCCCTGGTCCCTCGGGCAACGGCCCGCAAAACTCCGGCACACGTCCTGGCTGATGCAAGGGCGTGCCACCTGACCTATACCTGATCAGGAAGGTGATGGATTGCTTCGATTAGTTTCCTGCATGGCAGACAAGTAAACATTAAATACGAGCCTCGATCGGCTCTCAGGTTTCCCTGTGAATCGGCTCATGTAGCCGATTGTCCCATGGATCTGCATTGGATCTACGATAACATGGGGTTTTGCTTTATCAATACAAGTCAAATCGATCTACGACAGTCTAACGCTTTCACCACATAATTGGAACATCCCACACGTAATTGAGCCTGGTAGATACGAAAGATAACAGAAAACTAACCCTAGAGGAGGCCAAAAAACCAACGTAGAGTCAATTCCCGGAACAACTCCTCTCGAATTGGCAAACCATATCCTTACGTACTACTGGATCGTTCAACCCGTTTGTGAGGCCTAACCATGCGGATATCAAACTAATCCTTGGAGAACAAGGAACAACTATGACGGATTGAATCGACTGAATAAAGATCAAGCAAGATGCTGCCCTTACACCCAAAATAGGTGCAAAGGCAGCGAGATCTCTAGGGGCAGCATGACTAAGCAAACATAACCAAAAAGCACCGATGCTAGCCCAAACAGATCTAAGATAACAGTATTACTCGCCATCAACAAGGCTTCAGTACGAGCAACACCAAATAACACATAAGCAGATGCTGCCTAGATCGCGAGATGCGATCTAGGCAGCACGACGCTTACCTGAAAGAAACCCTCGAAACAAGGGGTGGCGATGCGCCGAGATTGTGTTTGTTGTGAACGTGGTCGTCCTCCTTTCTCAATAACCCTAGGTACATATTTATAGTCCGGAGACTTTCTATCTTTGGAATAACCCTAACAACTCTATCTCTTGTTTAAACCGAAACGTACTCTATCATAATATACAGATACACGGGCAATTAGCCCAAATCCACGCGCAAGGCCGATCCAGCCTCCAAGCCCATCTTGATTACGGCCCATCTCCTCATTTGGCCAAAATGTGGCGATAACACATGCCCCCCTGGTTTTGGCAATAATAATTCCAAAACCACTCTGTTTTTTCTTCATCGGGTCACGCGTTGCAGAGCAGAACCGTCATATCGCCTCCTCATCATGATGCCTCGCCTTCTCAACTTCTCCGCAGTACACGATTTGACAACTCTGGCACCACGTTCTCGAAAACCGCTATGGCATTGAACCATCTTCCACTATTCCCCTTATTTAAATCTATCCGAACCATTTGCATCCTCATTCTTCTCCAATAGCCAAAAAATCTTCTTCCTCCGCCATGGCCTCCTCTTCTTCCTCCAACACATCCGGCCTTTCCTTCCAATCCTCCGACTCCGTCAACCGGGAGCCGACGCCGGAGCACCCGCCAATGGCGGCGTACGAAGCTCTCGCCCCACAATGGTGGGACGAGAGAGACTGGGACTTCGCCGCCCAGTCAGAGGACGACGAGTCCCTGACCGACGGCGAGGAGGACCTCCAACTCCTCGTCGACGGGGAACTGGAGGCGGAGAGCGCCGACGACGCCATGTCCTGGGGCGAGGACATCGGCTCTTCCGATGAGGAGGAAGAAGCAGAGGAGGACACCTCCTCCGACGAATACCCGCCGATGAAGCGCTTCCACGCCGGGTCCAGCGAGGACACCGACGACGACGACGAGGACGAGGAGGCCCCCGCTGACAACTTCAGCAGCAGCGGCGAGGACTACGCCGGCAGCAGCGCCGATGACAGCGAAGACGGCGGCGGCAATGGCAACGGCGACGACGACGCCGCCGCCTTCTAGATTAGGAACTAGTAGTAGTAGTACTAGTAGTAGATCTCCATTTTGTAAGCAATCGGCTTCATTGTAAACAACCGTCTTTGGAATCAACAAAGCTTGCTTTTCCCAATTTGATTTTGCCGATAGTCAAATAGGTCAACGCTCCAAAAGCCGATAGTAACAAATCGGCTTTCACCATACCACGCTTGATGTGGTCAACCAAGTCAAAGCCCAAAGAGCCGATGGCAACACATCGGCTTTTCCCACAAACGTTGGCAAGGTCAAACTCGGTCGCTTATTTAGACAAGTCTGAGCGGTCACTTTCAAATTTCAACGGTAACCTGCAACCATCTTCAAAAAGGCTAGCTCAGATCTCCAATTGCCTCATTGAACAAATCGGGCTCACGGCGACACGAACCCTAGATTCCCCACCGCATAGATCCATCTCCACCGGCAAATTAAATGGCGGAATCGTCCAGCGCCAACACAGCGATCTCTGGTCTGAAGGTAATCCTTAACTGTTCCTCGCAATCCGAGCACGGTGCTAGAATTAACAGCAAACACCTGAATTAATGCTTTATCCCATCATTGAAATTTTAGGTTTCAAACATTCTGCTGCCGCATCCTTCTCTCCCAAATTCTCTCTGCCTTGGCCCCCGTACAGAATCTAGTCCTGCCCATCTGATCTCTTGCGAGGCAAACAAAATCCCCTTCGTAAGCCAAAACTTAGATTTGGATTCTTGGGCCGACTGCTTACGAGCCTGGCCTAATCCTCCCGAATACTGGGTTTCTTGGTACAGTAGGGTAGCCAAAACTTACCAATCCCAATGGGAAACCACGGGAATAGCCGATGCCTTGTCTTTGTCATTGTCTCCCCTTGAGAAACATGAAAATCTTATAAAAACCATCGGCTATTTCTGGTCTGATGCTCTGAACTGCTTCATGTTCGGCCATGGCCCCATGACACCAACTCTGTTAGACGTGGTGATGATTACTGGTCTGGACGTCACATCACCCAGCCCCTCTGCTTTTATGCTGCCAAAAGTCCCCTTCAAGCTTTCTTCCAAAACAGATTGCACGAACTGGGGTGCTTATCTTCGAAGCCACATGAAAACTAAGGGCCCTGTCACAGAGAAAGAACACACGGCCTTCCTCAATTTCTGGCTGGAACATTTCATATTCTGTGGCCCTTCCCTTGCTCCAACCAAGAATTATCTTCCCTTGGCCTACGAACTTGCCAGAGGCACTCAACTTGGCATCGGCAAACTGTTCCTTGGAGAAGTCTATCGATATCTCCAGTTGATGTCTGTCAAACTATCCTCCCACATAGCAGTCAAAACAGGAGGTCCTTGGTGGTTTATTCAACTATGGGCTCAGTTGTACTTTCAAAACCATATCCCAAACTTCCCCCTTTTGGCAAGTTGCACCTTTCCAGATGCCAAAGGGAAGCAGATCCGATGCACCAGCTACGGCCAAGCTCTGTATAGCCTGCCAGGTAGTAAACTGATCCCTCATGAAGCATCCAAGTGGTTCAGCATTTTCTTCCAAGGCCTGGACAATCCTATCTTCTTTCCTTACACGGAGGAATCGGAAAATTTTGAAAATCCAATCTCCTTCAGGCTGGACAACTTTGCCGATGACACTAGCACTCGGCAGCTATTCTCCACCGTGATCCGTCCCTGCTTCCTCCCAGTTGGCATGAGCACATCCAACAGAATAATCAAGCCTGGATACGAGTTCTACCAGCCGGTCGTAGCAGCCCGGCAATTTGGCCTTGGGCAAGTACCTCCTCATTTTTTTCTTCACCACCTCACAGAGATCAGAGCTGACCTGCCCGATTCTCTCACCAGTCAGAGGTGTTATTCTTTCTTCGATGCTCTGACCATCCCAATTCCTAACAACCTCACTTTCGCTTCATCAACCGATGGTTTTGAGAACTGGTGGTCAATGTGGAAGACTCATGCCTTCAGGAGAGCTCTGGGACCATTGCTGGAACAGCTCGATGCTGAATATGACATCCCCATAGAACAGGTACTGCTACTTGCAAATTTTCTTGATACAGCTCACGACGATTCTTTTAATATCCTGCTCTGTCTCCTTGCAGCAACAAGATGGTCCAGAACCTACTAACGAGGATGGCTCCCCCTTCGAATTCCTCCCACCAGCTCCTATGGTCCTTTTCTGCAAAAACTCGCCACCTTTGAAACAGGTCGTGATGCAGAACCAGCCGATATCACCAAAATCGGCTTCCAAGAACCAAGTAACTTCCGGGTTAGCTGCCTCCCGAGTTCCAACTAAAACAAGAACGGCGGTGAGGAAGGTAGTGGCCAAGAAAAATTTGAGGCACCGGAGCCCTTCTCCAGAGAGCTCGCACGTACGCTGATTCATGCCCTGGTTGATCTCATTTATCCTTGTAAACATGCTTGTGCTTACCAACTCTCCTTTTCTTACAGGTCTCCATCGAAGACACCTCCAGCGAGGAAACACAATTCAATCGAGGAGATTCAAGCTCAGCAGACTCTGAGAGAACCACCACACCGAGCCAGCCAGATGTGCCACCATCGGCTTCCAGGAAAAGGCCTGTTCCTGAATCTGTTGCCCCCCGAGCAGCAGTCGAGGCGGGGCAAGCTGTGAGCCCCAAGAGGGCTCGCAAGGGACTGCAAACTTCTTCTTCGAGCCAGGAGGCTTCGAAAGTAATTATCCTCCATACTCTTACCACTCCCTTTTTATGCCGATTCATTGCTATTCACATCGGCTAAGCACCTTTCATGCAGACGAATGACACTTCTAGTGGGAAAGTCGGGGAAGTGCCGATGCCTTCCGCAAGCCTGGATCTAGTAATCCCTGAAGGTGTATATGAAACGGTTGCCAATCTGGCCAAGCCCTCAGCAACAACACACGAGCCGATTGTCTCGCCGTCGGCTATCCCCCTGATCTCAGGAGAGGTATGTTCGCTTCTTTCGACTCATCCTTCCCTGTTTGACGCATACTGACGCCACTTCTGCCTGCCAGGGTTGTGATATCTCAGGCTTGCTGACGTTCGACCCTGAATCCATCGAACCAGCTCCCTCCGTCGCCAACGATGAACCACGAGCAAGCGCTGTTCTACCTCAATTCCAGCGTCTCAAAGCCTTGCTGTCCTCCCCAATCGAGAGGTTGGTCGAGGGTTCTGAAGAGGTGAAGAGTGTTCTTGACGAAATCAAGGACCAACTCCCGGTAGCATTGCAGGTGAAACTTTGGCCAGTTGTGACTCTGTCTTTCTACGGGTCAAGGGTGAAGTTGGCTCGTGAGAGGATCAATCTACGCCACGCCCAACTCCCACTAAAGGCCGATATTGCAGCCAAATGTCAGCGGCTCAATGAGAAAAAGGCGTCTCTGGATGCCAAAACTGACACCTCTGTCAGCACCGCCGAGCTTGCATCCTTAAAAAAGGAATTGGAAGATCTCGAAGAGAAGGTCCGGGCGACTAAAAAGCTCATTCATGACAGGGAAGCATTCATCGCCCGCTCCCGAGACGAAGCAGAAGCCCTCAAAGCTCAACTGAAGACTGATCTGGCAGAAATACGTGCCCTGAGCAAGCAGCTAGTGACGGGCAAGGACGATGATGACGTAGCCGAGATCGCCGAGGTGGATCGTGTCCGTGCTGACGCCCTCCGTGCCTTCGAGGCATTCCTTTAGTAGCTTATTCATGTAACCTGACACCTGCTCGTAACAGTCTGAACCTCGAGAGTCGATGGCTGTGCATTGTTTTTTTTTTATTTGGCCGATTTCATGTATCGGCCCCCATGTTTCACTGGATATATTTTTCTTACTGGCCGATTTCATGTATCGGCCCCCATATTTCACCGTCCATCATCCCACATGCTTGGGAAATATTTCTTGAGATGCTGACCGTTGACAGCCACTGGGAATTTCACACCGTCCAGCTCCTCAAGCATGTACGCGTTGCCCCTTAAAACTTGGTCGACCCTGTATGGCCCGTGCCAATTTGGAGACCATTTACCGTATGCTGCATCCTTAGTTCCCAATGGCAATACAGCTTCCCATACCAGATCACCAACGTGGAACTCTTTTGGTCTCACCTTCTTATTGTATGCACGAGCTACCTTGGCTTTGTTCTCTTTAATTTTCTCAAGCGACCACAGCCTAAGTTCAGTTAAATCCTCAACACTGTCACTCATCAGGGCTGCATATTCTTCAGTTGTTAGATCGTTCTGAAAAGTGACACGTCTCGATCCAGCCGTAATCTCCCATGGCAATACGGCTTCTTGTCCATAGACTAGATGGTATGGCGAGGTTTTTATCGCTCCATGACATGACATGCGATAAGCCCACAAAGCTTCTGACAAAACCTCGTGCCAACGCCTAGGGTGCTCGTCGATTTTTCTCTTGATCAGCTTGATAAGGCTCTGATTGGACGCTTCAGCTTGCCCATTTGCTTGAGCATAGTATGGAGATGATCGGATCAGCTTAATTCCCGTGTCCTCGCAGAACTCTCTAAACTCGTGAGAAATGAAGACCGAACCTCCATCGGTCGTGATAGTTTGGGGAATCCCGAATCTATGAATGACATGTTCTTTCACGAAATTGATAACATCCTTCGAATTTACTGACTTCATAGGGACGGCTTCCACCCATTTAGTGAAATAATCCGTAATGGCCAAAATCCACATGTGGCCTTTGCTTGATGGAGGATTGATCTTACCAATCATATCCATGCCCCAACCTCGGAATGGCCAAGGCTTGATGTGACGACCTCAAATTTGATAACAAATTCGAAGTGCCCGTTATGTAATCCATCACAATCCCAGAATCAATGTTGTGATTTACATAACGTAGTTGATATCACAGTCATATACATTAATAGTAAATAAAAGGGATTACATCGGTGGTCGCACAGACCAAACCTTACAATACATCAATATGCAGCGGAATAACACTTTGGGTCCATATTGTCAAGCTTCAACCGCACAGGCAAAGCAGACAGTAGGAAACGAGCCTAATTCGCAAAGTCGTCAATGAGTCCTTCCTTCTTGATCTTGCTCCTTCAAGTCTGGCCAAGTTAATAGCCAGGGACACAGCCATGAGTACATTGGATGCACTCGCAAACCATCTTATAACCCAAGTGATGAGAGAGATATGCATGGTTGATATGGTGGACTAAGCACTAAGTTTATTTGCAAAAAGCTAGTTTGTTTCCCAAGAATTTTCATTGGTAGAGAAGAAGATTTAATTCTCTAAGTTCAATCTAAAGAGGAACTTCAAGTGTTGGTCACCTTCAAAGTTCAAGTCAAGTCAATTCAATTCATGTCATTCACCAAGTTCACCATAAGTTGTTTTCATTATTGACAAAAGCCAGGTAGAGTTTGCCAACCGTCCATGACCGAGGACTCGGCTATTCGAATAGTTTGAAAACCTCTGCAGAGGGGTACACTTTACCCACAAGATTCGATACATCTGCCGGGAGAATTCCACGGTTCGCCATACACAAAGGTATGCGGGTTTCAGATAATCAAACAAAACCTTTCACTTGCTCATCCTAGTATAGGATCCTTCCCTAGAGCCCGGGATACGGAATTCCCGCTCCGGCGCCTCTAGTTCTGCCCATCCCGGGTACCGGGTTAGTGGAAACCACTTGGTCAAGAAGTATCCGCCCGTGGAGTCCTTCCATGAAGATTTGATGCAAGACCTCCCATACTAAGATAAACAAGCTACGGATTAAGCCCCTTCCCATATAGGGGTAACGTGGTTGTACGTTATAATTGGCACCCATGTACATCACTCGTTGTCAATTGAGAAATACATTTCATAGTTCTTAGTCAAGATTATTTTCTTTCATAAAGCCATCATGTAGGAGCAATCTCCCATTTCAAGTTTCAAGTTCAAGTCACCACCTTTCAAATGGGGTTCCTCCAGAGATAGCCTCAACTTTTATTAGCGACTAAGCAACTACATTGAGTGATAGTACTACTACTAGGGTTGGATAAACTCAGCTTGATGCTCTTGATAATCAAGACATCAATATGCTTCTATCATTCTACTCTAGCAATTCAATCATGCAATTTACTTAAAACAAGTAGAATGCAATATTAAAACTAGGTAGTGGGAGTATGAATCAAAAGATGGCTTGCCTGGCTTGGCAACGTTAAAATAGTCTTCATCTTCATCTTGGATTGATTGATCTCCATCTCCATTTCTTGGTTGACTTCGGGATCCATTCTCCTTACTCTCGTTGTCGTCTAATCGTAGGAAAGTAAATAAACATACAATCACCACACAATTCACAAACAACACGTACTCACTATAAGGATACTTGGGTAAGAGAAATGATCTAGGAAGTCTATGGAGAGTGGTCTCGAAGATGATTGAGTTCCGATGGATGAGATTATTGAGTTGTTGTATCTAAGTAGGGTTTATTTGTTTTGGATTATGAAAATATCTCCTGCAAGTCCTTATTGACCAAAGTTCATATACTACTAGTATATATTCAAGATTATGGTTCAACCAAAGAGGCTTCATAGGATTTGGAGTATCTTTCTTTTATTGAAGCCATTTCTAGTTTGCAACTATTTAGTGATCAAGTTTGAATCTACAAGTAGAGTTTATAGATCCTAGTTGAATGGGATCAAAGGTTGTAGATCAATATTTAGAAATGGGGTTGATTCGAATTGGTTTCATATCATTTCCATAATTTGAGATTGGTGTGCAAGTTTGAGTTTCTACTTACTATCATGTAGGATTAAATTTCCAAATACTTCCCACAAGTACACATGGACTAAGATCAATACCTACAGATGGTATTTGGAAATATGATTTAACAATAAGAGTTCCATAAAAATTTTGATCATAGATTTGAGTTTAATAAGATCCTATAAGGCAAATGATTATTTAACCATATAGGTAAATAGAATTTATTTTAAAAGGTTCAAAAATGGGATCTAATGCCATAGACAGATGGGTATCACTAATTGTGAATTTCCAAAGTTGGATTTATATTTTTAGGAATTTTATTCGAATTGATATGAATTTTCTAAGGTGAAAAAGCTCCTGTTTTGTTATTTTTACTACAACCACTCTGTAAATCTAATTGTGTTGAAACCACTTTTATTGGATAGCTTATGTTCTAAGGTTTCCAGAACATTTTCATTTGCTAAATTTGGATCGGTAGATCTCCGGGAAAATTAAATATACTAAAGCATCTGAATGTGTTTTTCAGAAATCGGAAAATCGAGTACCCCCTTTTTTTTTTAAATCCGGGCCGGACACACGGACTGAGCTGGGCCGGCCCACGAGGCTGCAGCTGGGCGGGTGCAAGAGAAAAAAAAAGGGTCGGCCGGCCTGCCAAGGGGGCCCACCGGTCAGATTAAGTGAAACGGTACGCACGGGGCTTTCTTCCCCAGCTCGACGTACACACTGCGGTGGCTACTGGGAGGAGGCGGTGGTCTGGGGAGCTCACCGACGGTGACGAGGAGCGGCGGCGAGGATGTCTAGGCGGCGGAGGAGCTTCTCCTCCTCCACCTCGTCCAGGCGGTAGCTCGCGGGAGGCTCTAGAATGCCGGGAACGGGAGGTGCTCTGCGGAGCGGCGTCGACGGGGGAGCTCGAACGAGAGAGAGAGGAAGCTGGAGATGTTGTCTAGGAGGTTCCTGGGGATGGTGGGGTTCTTTTCAGGGAAGAGAGGAGGTCCTTTTATAGTCGGGAGAGGGAGCACGGGGCGAGTGGATCTGGGGAGAGAGCACGGCCGGTGTCGGCTGTGGGAGGGAAGAGGGGCGGCGTTGGCGGGTGCTGCGGGCTGCGGTGTGCTGCAGGAGCATCCTGGCGCGATGGGAGAGGTTGGGACGGTCTGGTTCAGAGGGGGACATGGAAGGGGTCCGGGCGGTGGTTCTCCTCTGTGCTTCCTTGTCTCACGGCCGTGGTCGGGGCAGGGGATGCTGGGGCTCGACCAAGAGATGTCCCCAAGCATGGCTACAGGGTTTGGGCATGGGTGAACAGCGTTGGCCACAGTAGAACCGATTTTCCCTGGATTTCGCCCACCACGTGTTCGATACAATGTCCGCAAGAATTCAAACTTTGAATTTTTGAAAACGGCCACCGTGGGTCTTCATCATATTGGACAAGGGTTCCAGGGATATTTTTGTTTCGAAGAAATAACAAGTTTTGCAAAAATTTATATTTCAAACTTGGGCATTGTCACTGTTTCAGATTCAAAGTTTGGCTGATGATTGCGTGGGTTTCTAGTTTGAGTTTTTGCTGGAAACTTCCTGGTTGAGTTAGTATGTAACTTGGTGAAGCTCAACTAACTGACCAAACATGAAGGTGAGTTACAGATTTCTTAATCCAAGTGTCCAAAGTAGGGTAGTGGTTAACTTTTTCTAGATCATCTTTTCTTCTCTTTTTCTTTATTTCTCTTGCTTCGGGTTCTTTTGATCTTTGTGGTTCTTCTCTAATGCTTCTATTGGTTGAGTTTGAATTAACTAAACATTGCCCAACAAATTAAAACCCACATGAAATCATAAAAGACTTATATTGAAATTCTATGCATACATGCAATATGAAGTGCAAAAAGTTTTATCTTGGTCCAAAGGTGTTGGTTTTCTTGGAGATGAGATGGAGTTGGGAATGACCTCTTATTTGAATTCAAACTTTGGTAGAAGTTTGAATAGGGTTCCAAGTTGATTTTTGTTTCAAACTTTATTGTATTTGATTCTTTGTAACTTGTTCTTAGTTGTGGTGGAGAGATGCACGAGGGTCTAGTTCAGATTTTTCTTAATATATAAGGGCAAAGTAGTGTAATCATTAATTTCTTTAAGATCACTACTTCCTCTTTTCTTACTTAGGTTTTTGTGTTGCGGTTTATTTTCTTGATTCCTTTCTATTTGTTTGGGATTGCTTGACTTAATTTTGGGTTTGGCAATTGACCCAAATGGGTTTAGCATGTAACCACGCACAAAATTTAATAGTTAGAAAACTATTTCAATTTAACAAAAACATTTTACAGGTATAATTATTTGTTTTAAAACCCTTCCCATACTCTTTTTATTTGAAGCATGGGAGCAAATGCTCAAATTCAGAAGTTTCGAAAAGGCAAGAAATTAATCTTATATTCAAAATAAAAGTTTTTGTTGGCTCCAAAATTTGGGATTTTAATAAATCCATTTATTTCTATTTTCCCAAAAATTTGGGTTGTTACAATCTTCCCCCCTTAAAAAGAATCTCGTCCCGAGATTCACAAGTTAAGATTGAGATAGATTGGGAAATGAGATTACCAGATAAGAGATAGAGTGTATATTGATTCCTATCGAGATAGAAAGATTGGATACACCCAAAATGTGATAAGGCCATACGGGCCAAAAACACATATTCACCAATCACATAGCAATTTCAACAAACAATCACATTTTCAAAAACGAAGATCTTCTCGGTTTAAACCATAGGATTTTATTAAAAAGGGTCTTGCGCATTACAAGTCTCGCTCTTGATTTACAAAGAAATAAACAAGCCTACTAGTCCCAAACGAAGGTGACTAATGCTTCCTGATTGGTGCTCCAAAATATTGATCCAACTTGTTCCTACCAGCTTTGTAGCTAAATGCAACTTCCGGGTAGCTAGTGGTTGATTCCTGGTTTTCCTTTCTTTGTGTCTTCCGATTGATATGGTTAGAGTGTAGTTTGGCGAGAAAGACGAAAACATTTTTGAAAAAACAAGTTTTTGGAGTGGTTGCTACATGTTGCCGGATGGCGTATGAGCAACACATCTCACAACAAATCAATCATTCAAACACGCAAGGCACTAAGCACACTTAATAATCGTGGGGTAAGGGTAGCTTAATCACAACAACTAAGCATTTCCTATAAGTCCTATGGGTCAAAAGGTTGCTGGGTCTTCATCTTTTCTGATCACTCTCTATTTGCTCTTGTAGTCTTTGTCTCACAGGGTTGACTCTTGTTGGAAGATTTCTGGATCAGGTGAAGAGACTCTCTTTCGATGGTAGCGGTCGTAGTTGACATCCAAGGGTGAAGTCTTGAAAAATATTGAGTCCCTAATCTTTTGATCCAAAAGTCCTTCGGTCATAGGTATATCGTCCATAGTATATATTTGAAGTAGATGAGGAATAGAGTAAAACAAATCTTTGAAAAGACTTTGCAATTAAAGAGGTAAATAAATTCTTTGTCAAAATCTCTTGAGAGTATAAGTTGAGAGTGTAAGATATTTGAAGTGAAATGATGAGAGTATAAGTTGAGCTTTGGGTACCAAAGCAAATAAATTTCTTTTGTAGAAATAAGTTTTTGACAAAATATTACTTTCTTAGCTAACGACCATTCTAACTAAGGTCTCTTAAGGTCATGATAGTCCTGATACCAAACTTGTGATATCAGAGATATCATTTTCTAACGACCATGCTAACTAGGGTTTCCTAGAGTCAGCCTAGGCTCTGATACCAACTTGTGACGACCTCAAATTTGATAACAAATTCGAAGTGCCCGTTATGTAATCCATCACAATCCCAGAATCAATGTTGTGATTTACATAACGTAGTTGATATCACAGTCATATACATTAATAGTAAATAAAAGGGATTACATCGGTGGTCGCACAGACCAAACCTTACAATACATCAATATGCAGCGGAATAACACTTTGGGTCCATATTGTCAAGCTTCAACCGCACAGGCAAAGCAGACAGTAGGAAACGAGCCTAATTCGCAAAGTCGTCAATGAGTCCTTCCTTCTTGATCTTGCTCCTTCAAGTCTGGCCAAGTTAATAGCCAGGGACACAGCCATGAGTACATTGGATGCACTCGCAAACCATCTTATAACCCAAGTGATGAGAGAGATATGCATGGTTGATATGGTGGACTAAGCACTAAGTTTATTTGCAAAAAGCTAGTTTGTTTCCCAAGAATTTTCATTGGTAGAGAAGAAGATTTAATTCTCTAAGTTCAATCTAAAGAGGAACTTCAAGTGTTGGTCACCTTCAAAGTTCAAGTCAAGTCAATTCAATTCATGTCATTCACCAAGTTCACCATAAGTTGTTTTCATTATTGACAAAAGCCAGGTAGAGTTTGCCAACCGTCCATGACCGAGGACTCAGCTATTCGAATAGTTTGAAAACCTCTGCAGAGGGGTACACTTTACCCACAAGATTCGATACATCTGCCGGGAGAATTCCACGGTTCGCCATACACAAAGGTATGCGGGTTTCAGATAATCAAACAAAACCTTTCACTTGCTCATCCTAGTATAGGATCCTTCCCTAGAGCCCGGGATACGGAATTCCCGCTCCGGCGCCTCTAGTTCTGCCCATCCCGGGTACCGGGTTAGTGGAAACCACTTGGTCAAGAAGTATCCGCCCGTGGAGTCCTTCCATGAAGATTTGATGCAAGACCTCCCATACTAAGATAAACAAGCTACGGATTAAGCCCCTTCCCATATAGGGGTAACGTGGTTGTACGTTATAATTGGCACCCATGTACATCACTCGTTGTCAATTGAGAAATACATTTCATAGTTCTTAGTCAAGATTATTTTCTTTCATAAAGCCATCATGTAGGAGCAATCTCCCATTTCAAGTTTCAAGTTCAAGTCACCACCTTTCAAATGGGGTTCCTCCAGAGATAGCCTCAACTTTTATTAGCGACTAAGCAACTACATTGAGTGATAGTACTACTACTAGGGTTGGATAAACTCAGCTTGATGCTCTTGATAATCAAGACATCAATATGCTTCTATCATTCTACTCTAGCAATTCAATCATGCAATTTACTTAAAACAAGTAGAATGCAATATTACAACTAGGTAGTGGGAGTATGAATCAAAAGATGGCTTGCCTGGCTTGGCAACGTTAAAATAGTCTTCATCTTCATCTTGGATTGATTGATCTCCATCTCCATTTCTTGGTTGACTTCGGGATCCATTCTCCTTACTCTCGTTGTCGTCTAATCGTAGGAAAGTAAATAAGCATACAATCACCACACAATTCACAAACAACACGTACTCACTATAAGGATACTTGGGTAAGAGAAATGATCTAGGAAGTCTATGGAGAGTGGTTTCGAAGATGATTGAGTTCCGATGGATGAGATTATTGAGTTGTTGTATCTAAGTAGGGTTTATTTGTTTTGGATTATGAAAATATCTCCTGCAAGTCCTTATTGACCAAAGTTCATATACTACTAGTATATATTCAAGATTATGGTTCAACCAAAGAGGCTTCATAGGATTTGGAGTATCTTTCTTTTATTGAAGCCATTTCTAGTTTGCAACTATTTAGTGATCAAGTTTGAATCTACAAGTAGAGTTTATAGATCCTAGTTGAATGGGATCAAAGGTTGTAGATCAATATTTAGAAATGGGGTTGATTCGAATTGGTTTCATATCATTTCCATAATTTGAGATTGGTGTGCAAGTTTGAGTTTCTACTTACTATCATGTAGGATTAAATTTCCAAATACTTCCCACAAGTACACATGGACTAAGATCAATACCTACAGATGGTATTTGGAAATATGATTTAACAATAAGAGTTCCATAAAAATTTTGATCATAGATTTGAGTTTAATAAGATCCTATAAGGCAAATGATTATTTAACCATATAGGTAAATAGAATTTATTTTAAAAGGTTCAAAAATGGGATCTAATGCCATAGACAGATGGGTATCACTAATTGTGAATTTCCAAAGTTGGATTTATATTTTTAGGAATTTTATTCGAATTGATACGAATTTTCTAAGGTGAAAAAGCTCCTGTTTTGTTATTTTTACTGCAACCACTCTGTAAATCTAATTGTGTTGAAACCACTTTTATTGGATAGCTTATGTTCTAAGGTTTCCAGAACATTTTCATTTGCTAAATTTGGATCGGTAGATCTCCGGGAAAATTAAATATACTAAAGCATCTGAATGTGTTTTTCAGAAATCGGAAAATCGAGTACCCCCTTTTTTTTTAAATCCGGGCCGGACACACAGACTGAGCTGGGCCGGCCCACGAGGCTGCAGCTGGGCGGGTGCAAGAGAAAAAAAAAAGGGTCGGCCGGCCTGCCAAGGGGGCCCACCGGTCAGATTAAGTGAAACGGTACGCACGGGGCTTTCTTCCCCAGCTCGACGTACACACTGCGGTGGCTACTGGGAGGAGGCGGTGGTCTGGGGAGCTCACCGACGGTGACGAGGAGCGGCGGCGAGGATGTCTAGGCGGCGGAGGAGCTTCTCCTCCTCCACCTCGTCCAGGCGGTAGCTCGCGGGAGGCTCTAGAATGCCGGGAACGGGAGGTGCTCTGCGGAGCGGCGTCGACGGGGGAGCTCGAACGAGAGAGAGAGGAAGCTGGAGATGTTGTCTAGGAGGTTCCTGGGGATGGTGGGGTTCTTTTCAGGGAAGAGAGGAGGTCCTTTTATAGTCGGGAGAGGGAGCACGGGGCGAGTGGATCTGGGGAGAGAGCACGGCCGGTGTCGGCTGTGGGAGGGAAGAGGGGCGGCGTTGGCGGGTGCTGCGGGCTGCGGTGTGCTGCAGGAGCATCCTGGCGCGATGGGAGAGGTTGGGACGGTCTGGTTCAGAGGGGGACATGGGAGGGGTCCGGGCGGTGGTTCTCCTTTGTGCTTCCTTGTCTCACGGCCGTGGTCGGGGCAGGGGATGCTGGGGCTCGACCAAGAGATGTCCCCAAGCATGGCTACAGGGTTTGGGCATGGGTGAACAGCGTTGGCCACAGTAGAACCGATTTTCCCTGGATTTCGCCCACCACGTGTTCGATACAATGTCCGCAAGAATTCAAACTTTGAATTTTTGAAAACGGCCACCGTGGGTCTTCATCATATTGGACAAGGGTTCCAGGGATATTTTTGTTTCGAAGAAATAACAAGTTTTGCAAAAATTTATATTTCAAACTTGGGCATTGTCACTGTTTCAGATTCAAAGTTTGGCTGATGATTGCGTGGGTTTCTAGTTTGAGTTTTTGCTGGAAACTTCCTGGTTGAGTTAGTATGTAACTTGGTGAAGCTCAACTAACTGACCAAACATGAAGGTGAGTTACAGATTTCTTAATCCAAGTGTCCAAAGTAGGGTAGTGGTTAACTTTTTCTAGATCATCTTTTCTTCTCTTTTTCTTTATTTCTCTTGCTTCGGGTTCTTTTGATCTTTGTGGTTCTTCTCTAATGCTTCTATTGGTTGAGTTTGAATTAACTAAACATTGCCCAACAAATTAAAACCCACATGAAATCATAAAAGACTTATATTGAAATTCTATGCATACATGCAATATGAAGTGCAAAAAGTTTTATCTTGGTCCAAAGGTGTTGGTTTTCTTGGAGATGAGATGGAGTTGGGAATGACCTCTTATTTGAATTCAAACTTTGGTAGAAGTTTGAATAGGGTTCCAAGTTGATTTTTGTTTCAAACTTTATTGTATTTGATTCTTTGTAACTTGTTCTTAGTTGTGGTGGAGAGATGCACGAGGGTCTAGTTCAGATTTTTCTTAATATATAAGGGCAAAGTAGTGTAATCATTAATTTCTTTAAGATCACTACTTCCTCTTTTCTTACTTAGGTTTTTGTGTTGCGGTTTATTTTCTTGATTCCTTTCTATTTGTTTGGGATTGCTTGACTTAATTTTGGGTTTGGCAATTGACCCAAATGGGTTTAGCATGTAACCACGCACAAAATTTAATAGTTAGAAAACTATTTCAATTTAACAAAAACATTTTACAGGTATAATTATTTGTTTTAAAACCCTTCCCATACTCTTTTTATTTGAAGCATGGGAGCAAATGCTCAAATTCAGAAGTTTCGAAAAGGCAAGAAATTAATCTTATATTCAAAATAAAAGTTTTTGTTGGCTCCAAAATTTGGGATTTTAATAAATCCATTTATTTCTATTTTCCCAAAAATTTGGGTTGTTACACTTGATGATGGGGTTCATCGCTGATGCAGGTACCATCTGAATCTTCCCGAATTTCTGACATGCTTGACACCCTTTATAGTACTTAAAACAGTCCTCAAGCATGGTGGGCCAATAAAACCCTGATCGCCTGATCAACCATTTCATCTTGTGAGCCGATTGGTGAGTTCCACAGGCGCCTTCGTGTACCTCGTGTAGAAGCCGATTCGCCTCGGCTGGCCCTAGACATTTGAGCAATAGCCCTTCCAGAGTCCTGTAGAACATGTCATCCCCAATAAGCACATACTTCATGGCCTTGTACCTTATCCGTTTAGGTGCCCCCCGAGCCGAATCTTTCAAGTAATTGAAGATATTGGCTCTCCAGTCGTCCGTCTCCAGGAACTGTACCTGAACATCAGTTCCATCTGCTATGTCCTTGTAGCCTGAAGCCATTTGTGCGAGATCATTCGCCTCGGTATTCTGCGACCGCGGGATCCAGTTAAAGTTTAGATACCTGAACTGTGCCATCAGCTCACGGCATTGCAACCATAATGGGAAGAGTGACTCGCTCTCACACTTGTATTCGTCCGTGAGTTGGGAAATCACCAACTTGGAGTCTCCAAAAAGTTCCACTGCTTCTGCTCCGGCTTCAATGAGCAACTCCATTCCCTTGCGTATTGCCTCATACTCAGCGACATTGTTGGTGCAAGGGGTAGATAGCCTGATGGAGAAGGAATATGTTGCCCCCCGGGGCGACACGAGTAGAATGCCGATGCCGCAACCATCATCACAAGCCGATCCATCAAAAAACATAGCCCATGCACGTACAGACAGTGCTGCTATATCAGTGTTGATTCGTTCAGCAATAAGATCGGCCAACGCCTGTCCCTTAACCGCTTTGGCGGGTTGATACCGGATATCAAATTCCGATAATGCAAACATCCATTTGCCGAGTCGGCCTTTCAACACAGGAGCCGACAGCATATGTTTTATGACATCTGATTTGCATATGATGATAATCTCTGCTGACAGCAAGATGTGTCGCAGCTTGGTGCAGGTGAAGAATAGGCAGAGGCATAACTTCTCGATCTCAGGATACCTTGTCTCTGCATCCAGCATCCTTCTGCTGATGTAAAACACAACTCGCTCCAGACCATCATAAACTTGCACCACCACCGAGGCGATGGACGTGTCAGCCACCGACAAGTAAATGTAGAACGGCCTATCCTGCTGCGGTGGAACCAACACTGGCGGCTTCGTTAGATATTCTTTGATCTCGTCGAAGGCTCGTTGTTGTTCTGTCCCCCAGCGGAACTCCTCATCAGATTTAATTTTCACCAGTCCCATGAATGGCTCTATTCTTCCTGACAGATTGGAGATGAACCTTCTGACGAAGTTGATCTTGCCGATGAGACACTGCAGTTCTTTCTTCGTGGTAGGTGGCTTCATTGTTCGCACTGCCTCCTGACTTTTCAGGCCGATCTCAATTCCGCGTTCATGGACCAAGAAACCCAAGAACTGACCGGCCGTCACACCGAAGGCACACTTCTTTGGATTCATCCGTAGCCCGAATTTTTTGGTTCGGTCCAGGACGCGTCGCAGATCGTCCAAGTGTCCTTGTACTGAAGCAGACTTGACTACCACGTCATCGATATAAATCTCCACCAGCTTGCCGATCAGATCATGGAAAATGTAATTCATGGCTCTTTGGTATGTGGCGCCGGCATTCTTCAGTCCAAATGTCATGACTACATATTCAAACAACCCCACCGAACCTGGGACTCTGAATGCAGTCTTGTGTATATCTTCTGGAGCCATAAAAATTTGATTGTAACCGGCATTGCCATCCATAAAGCTCAAGACCTTATGACCAGCAGCTGCGTTGATCAATGTCTCTGCTACCGGCATTGGATACTCATCCTTTGGAGTGGCTCTATTGAGATCCCGAAAATCTATAGCAACACGCCATCGGCCATCCTTTTTCTCTACAGGTACGATACTAGAAATCCACTCAGCATACCTGCATGGCCTGATGAACCCAGCTTTCAACATTTTCTCGATCTCTTTCTTGACTTCCTCTAAAATTTCGGCCTTCATCTGTCGTGCTCGCTGCTGGAATGGCCGAAACCCTTTTTTAAGCGGGAGCCGATGCTCAATGATGCTCCTGTCTAACCCGGGCATCTCCGTATAGTCCCAGGCAAAGCAATCTGGATATTCTTTCAACAAAGCTATCATCGGACCCCGCAGATTCGGATCTAACTTTTTGCTGATAAATGTCGGTCGTGGCTTATCCCCAGGACCGATGTCAATCTCCTCTAGCTCATCAGCGGATGTGAACCCATACCCCAGCTTTCCGTCACCTGCTAAATCGATGCTGAACACAGGCCAAAAGTTTGGTGAGGATAACAAAGATAATTTGGGCCGATTGCCGGAATCGGCCCCCTTTTTGATTGCATTACTCAAGGAAGGTTTACAACTTATTTGTGCTCTACAATGGTAGGGAATCTCCCTACTACGACTACATGACATGCTTGTCGTAAGATCACTGCTTTTTATTTTTTGTGGCCGATCGTAGGGATCGGCCTTACCACGCACAATCGTGGGCTTTGCTACTCTGTCAGGCCAGTGGATAAGACCAGCCTCACCCCGTTTTTTGTAGCTTCAATGCGCTCACAGCCGTCTAGACTGACTCCAGAGATCGGCTCTTGGTCTTCTGCGTCCCAAATGTTCATGCCAGCTATTGAGATCTCGATCGAATCATCTGCATGAATGACCTCCACTTCATCTCCATCCCACTGTATCAGGCATTGGTGCATCGTGGATGGAATGCAGCAGTTAGCGTGAATCCAATCCCTTCCCAGCAAGACAGCGTAGGTGCTTTTGCTGTCAACAATGAAGAACGACGTAGGGATGGTTTTTCTACCCACGGTCAGATCCACGTTCAGAACGCCTTGCGTTTCTGAAGCTTGGCCGTTGAAGTCACTTAGCGTGACGTTGGTTTTGATCAGATCTGCAGTGGAGTGTCCCAAACGCCGCAGCATGGAGTATGGCATTATATTGACTGCCGCTCCTGTGTCAACCAACATCTTGCGGACAGGCTGCCCATTGATATAACCTCTCAGGTACAGGGCTTTCAGATGTTTGTAGCCCTTCTCCCGTGGCTTTTCAAAGATAACCGGCTGTGGGCCGCAGTCAAACTGTGCCACTGGTAGTTCCTCGGTTCTTGGAGCGCAAAACTCTGACGGAAGTATGAACACCATGTTTGTGTCAGCCGATGTCTTCGCATCGGCTTTTACTGGTTTGGGGCGCCACTCTTTCTTTTTTGGACGGGCCTCCGTCTCCAAGGTTTGCTGAATTTTCACGGCCAGATCAGGCCGAGCTTTCCTT
Organism: Dactylis glomerata; assembly: GCA_007115705.1. NCBI lineage: Eukaryota > Viridiplantae > Streptophyta > Magnoliopsida > Poales > Poaceae > Dactylis > Dactylis glomerata. The sequence continues at coordinate 110,224 of QXEO01001808.1, forward strand.
AAAGTGTGGAGGTACTGCGCTTCGGCTTCCTCCAAGCTACGTAGCCGCTGAACTCTACGCTTTTGGGAGTGTCTGAGTCCATCGGGACACCACCTTGGCCGGTGATATCTATCTTCTTCTTCATCCTCTGACTCCTCGAGATCTTTTGCTCGAGATGACTCCTCTTGTCTGTTCTGAGGCCGGAGAGGCCCTAGACGCTTGAACACTGAAACTGGACCTGTGTCATCCTTCTGCTGTCCACATTCCGGGCAGTTGTCGACTGTAGGCAATCGGCTCATTCCCGCATCCCAACAGTACTTGAAGAAAGGGCAATCCCAATGTTTATCCACGCCTTCCTTTTCCTTTGACCTTCCCCTAGCGCGGTGCTCATATCCTTCATCATCTCTATCATGCCGACGGTATCTCCCCTCGTATGCGTCAGTCCGACGATCTCTTTCATCATCTCTGTCGTGCTGCCGACGTCGGTCATACTGACGCTCATACTTGTTAAGGAGATGCGTGGAGTGTGGCTTCTGATATCGCACGCTTCTCACTTGTTCCTCGGTGATATACCGCCTATCATCATAACGGGGCCGGTCGCGTGGACCGGCCTCTTCCTTTTCTTTGCCCCGGGAGTGGCCGCTTTCCTCCTTATACTTGGCATGGTGGTACACAGGCCCTGCCATGTTAATATCGAACGAAAAATCTAGCTGACGCCTCGTGGAGTGGCTGTGCTCTACCATGTTGATGCCAGGAAACGGGTTTGTGTCCACTTTCATGGCGAACTGCCCAAGGATCAGACGGCCCTGTTCTATCGCCGTTTGGATCTGCCGACGTAGCTCCTTGCAATCATTGGTGGTGTGGGTGAACGAGTGATGCCACTTGCAGTATGACCTCCCGTTCATCTCTTGCGCCATAGGGATTTTATGGCCTTCGGGTAACTTCAGCTGCTTTTCCTTCAGCAGTAAATCGAATATCTGCTCAGCTTTGCTTACATCGAAGTCGAACCCTTTTGCAGGCCCTTGCTGTTTCACCCATTTGCAGGACACAGGATCTGCTCCCCGAGCCCATTCAGCCACGGCTATCTCCTGGTCTTCTACAAGATCCTCTTCTTCTGTATCGACCAGGCCTATCGGACGTTTGAACTTGTCTTGGTACAACTCGGGGTGGCGCTGCTCATACATTGTCAGTTTCTGGACCATGTGCGCCAGTGAATTGTATTCTACTTGGAAAGCCAGATCCTTGATCGGTGCTGAGAGACCCAACACGGCCAGCTCGACTGCTTCTTTCTCAGTTAAACGAGCCGAATAACATCGGTTCTTGACAGTCCTGAAACGCTGAATATACTCGGCTACCGTTTCTCCCCGCTTCTGCCGCACCTGCGCCAGATCGGGAATGCCAGCCTCGGTAGCTTCTGAATGATACTGAATATGGAACTGTTCTTCCAGCTGCTTCCAGGTCCGGATCGAATCTAGTGGCAACGAGGTGTACCACCCAAAAGCTGGTCCTGTCAGAGATTGCGCAAAGAACCTTACGCGTAACTGATCCGATGCTGAAATCATGCCTAACTGTGCCAAATATCGGCTCACGTGCTCGATCGAGCTAGACCCTTCTGAACCATTAAATTTTGAGAACTCAGGGAGCCGATACTTGGGTGGAAGCGGAATCATATCATACTCGTTGGGGTACGGCTTGGAATAGCCGATTGTTCTCCTCTTCGGCACGAAGCCGAACTGGTCTCTCAAGATGGTACTGATTTGCTCCACCATTTGAGCTGCAGGGGCTAAATTCTCATGACTCGTTCTGGTGGCATACTTAGCTAGCCACGCCTGTTTATCAGCGTCCATCCCGGACATCCCTGCTCCCGAAATCCCTACTCCAGAAACACCTGCCCCAGAGATCCCTGCGGTTGCAATCTGGTTCGTGTGCGTCAGGCTGTTGCAGTCCGGCACGTATGTGCACACATATCCATGTGGGATTTCTTTAGGTGGTTCAAACAGGAATTGGTAATCGCCAGGATCACCTCCAATCTTGTAGACGACGTACGCCGGTGACCCCGGTGGCTCCGGAGCTGCAAGCGTGAATGGTAGCTGTGGCCTGGTCTGGAGCGGTCTTTCTCCCTGGTGAGTCCCTAGGGTAGGCCCCGACGGAGAGTACTGATGTTTCATGATCTCCTGAACCACGCGAACCGCGACGCGCTCGAAGGCGTTCACCAGGCTCTCGGAATGGCGGTGAAGAGAATGAGCCACCATGTAATTGACTTCCTGTCGCAGAGCTCTGGTGCGATCCTCTGAAGGAACAGACAGATCCACCTCATCGAGAGCGCCTTCGGGTGAGAACCCTTTCCACCTGATGCCATGCTTACGGGTCCTCTCAAAAGAGCCGAGGAGATCGGCTTCGAAGAGAGCTTTGATATCATCATACCTCTTCTTGTGCTCATCAGGCAGATCATCGTACGTGATTGGTCTGTCCCCCATCGCAGCGTCAGATGTTGATGCAGATGTTGTTGAGTGTCCCACCGGGCGTGCCAGAATGTGTTGCCTGTCAAAACCCACCGGCGAGCAGCGACGAGCAACACGAAGAGCCGGGAGGCTCCCAGAACTGCTGGTGGGCCCTGGTCCCTCGGGCAACGGCCCGCAAAACTCCGGCACACGTCCTGGCTGATGCAAGGGCGTGCCACCTGACCTATACCTGATCAGGAAGGTGATGGATTGCTTCGATTAGTTTCCTGCATGGCAGACAAGTAAACATTAAATACGAGCCTCGATCGGCTCTCAGGTTTCCCTGTGAATCGGCTCATGTAGCCGATTGTCCCATGGATCTGCATTGGATCTACGATAACATGGGGTTTTGCTTTATCAATACAAGTCAAATCGATCTACGACAGTCTAACGCTTTCACCACATAATTGGAACATCCCACACGTAATTGAGCCTAGTAGATACGAAAGATAACAGAAAACTAACCCTAGAGGAGGCCAAAAAACCAACGTAGAGTCAATTCCCGGAACAACTCCTCTCGAATTGGCAAACCATATCCTTACGTACTACTGGATCGTTCAACCCGTTTGTGAGGCCTAACCATGCGGATATCAAACTAATCCTTGGAGAACAAGGAACAACTATGACGGATTGAATCGACTGAATAAAGATCAAGCAAGATGCTGCCCTTACACCCAAAATAGGTGCAAAGGCAGGGAGATCTCTAGGGGCAGCATGACTAAGCAAACATAACCAAAAAGCACCGATGCTAGCCCAAACAGATCTAAGATAACAGTATTACTCGCCATCAACAAGGCTTCAGTACGAGCAACACCAAATAACACATAAGCAGATGCTGCCTAGATCGCGAGATGCGATCTAGGCAGCACGACGCTTACCTGAAAGAAACCCTCGAAACAAGGGGTGGCGATGCGCCGAGATTGTGTTTGTTGTGAACGTGGTCGTCCTCCTTTCTCAATAACCCTAAGTACATATTTATAGTCCGGAGACTTTCTATCTTTGGAATAACCCTAACAACTCTATCTCTTGTTTAAACCGAAACGTACTCTATCATAATATACAGATACACGGGCAATTAGCCCAAATCCACGCGCAAGGCCGATCCAGCCTCCAAGCCCATCTTGATTACGGCCCATCTCCTCATTTGGCCAAAATGTGGCGATAACACATACACAAGGCTTAACAGAGAACTACATGCAGAGGTTTCTCCTATAGGATCCCTAGCATAAGAACCCATCCCATATAAACATGCTGAAAAGATTAAGGGAAACACGAAACTACTTCATTTCCACAATATAGCTTACATATGGTTTTCCCTTTCGGGAAGCCCCGAAGGGTTTACACGAGAAGGAGGATTACCTTAGCTCCTTCGGTACAACACGATTGCCTTCACTATGCAGGCTTATTATTACAAGTGGTGGTGGTACTACTACTACTACTAAGCAGAGAGTTCTCGCAGGAGCTCGCTGCTGGCTGGTGTTTGCTTGCTCTGTGTGTGTCTCCGTGTGTTCCTTCGCTGCGCTCTTCTCCTTTTATAGGCACGAGAGAGCACCATTTCTGCAGCCTTGCTTCTCTATTATTGCTGCATTCTACAGCCTTCTTTCACCATTATTGGTTCTTGTCTCCTCTTGCTCATCATACACCTATTTTGTAGGACTTTTTTAGGCTTTCTAGGCCTTAGCCATTTTAGAGCATGTTGGAGGGACTATTTGTACAGCCACCAAATTGCCTTGGCTGGCTATGGAGGTGACTTCTTCCTTATCTTCATCTTGGAAAAATCTTCTCGCTTCACATGATGGTGTCTTGGAGTCTGCTTCTTTACTTTGGCTTGAATTCCTTCTTCTTGCATGCATGTGAAGAACTTTTGACAGCTTCAATTCTTTGGCTGCTTGCATGCTTGTTGATGATGGAGATCTTCATAATAGGAATATTTATTTTTCTTTATTCATTAAATATTTCGAAATTCTTAATTAACTTTTTTTTATTGAAATTTTTCAATTATGCAAAATAGCTTGCTACCACCGGTGGTAGCTATGCACCCACCATCCACCATTAGATCCTCTATAGGGAGCATGTGATTTTCTACCAGGAGCACAAGAGTTAACAGATGGAAGTGACGGTGTTTGCATGCATATTCCTATCTCTCACCACCTCAACACACCACACCAACACACCATACCAACACACCTATTGGATTATCCACCCCAACTAACCACACACACACACCTACTATACCATCCACTCAATCTATCCATCCAAAGCCACCACACCGTGGAACCATGCAAACAAATCATCTCATCTCACCACTCATATTGTGTACTCATAGCTGCCGTATCCTTTTCTATTTAGCATTTCCCTGATACATGATTCATACCATAGCTCACTAGGATGAACACTTTGATCCATAAAAAATAGCGGGTAATTGATTTGTTGATTTTGAGAGCGCCGCTACTTAATCAAGTAGAGCTCATTTCACAAATGTCTTTTTTCTCTCGATAGGATTTATGAACTTATTTTAATTAGTTCTTACCCTCCGTCGCATTTTTGTTTGTTCTTTGAGCTTCTTCACTGTTAGAGTAAAGCCGCAGCTAGCTCGAGCAGGCAATGCAGGGCTACAGAATTTAGACTAGGAGGATTTGCATTTGTTGCAAGAGGCGATTAAAATTAGCTGGAAGAAAAATGATTCGGAAGGAAAAAATCCTAACAGTGAAAAAACTAAAAGAACAAATAAAAATGTGCGGACCCTAATTATTCGGGAAAAAACTCTAACAGTTGCCATGCTAGGTAGCCATCTATATATGTAGTGGCAGCAGGGAGATAATGGAGGGAAAAGGAAGACCATAACATTCGCGCCAACAAAAAAATCCCGCCAAAACCACACGTATGGCTAGGCAAGACGGCTACAACACATGGCATGTCTAGGTGGTTAGTGTGTTTGGATAGTGTGTATGGCAACTAGGTGTGGCATTCCCAAAATCACCACATGCAACTACGCATGGCAACTACGCATGGCAACTAGGTATGGTAACTAGGTATGGTATGTCTAAAATCACCACATGCAGATGCCATCCACAGTTGCCATGCTAGGTAGCCATTCAAGAGTACCATGTGCATGCAACAAACGGAGGAATTTCATTCATTATCACCGTCATCTCCTGCTCTCTACATCGCATGCGGAGGAATACCATGCTCACATAATCCAAGGACTATGCATGCATGCATAGCTACCACCGGTGGTAGCAAATCCGCGTTGATATATATATATATATATATATATATATATATATATATCAAAAATTACCTGCCACAAAGGGTGGTAGCTACCACCTACTTAGAAAATCTCCACGTGTCTAACGCCGTTTAGTCTGATAGTATTAGGTGAGGGCGCGCCTAGCGTGCCGCCTGCTTTATATGACCCACATCTGCCATATTCCCCTATCCCGCTAGCTTCTTATCTCTTTCCTCCCGTAACTTTTTCTGCCCCCCAAACCAGCCTCGTTCCCATTCTTTCTCTCTCCTCGTTCACATCTCTTCCTTTCCCCAAGAGCAGCACACAACGGCTCTTCTTGAACTCCATTATGACTGGTGAGCCACCGCAGATCCATTACGTGGTGAACTCGATGATAGTTGGGCTCCCCTGCCTCTCCCTGCACTCCCCATCTTACCTATTTTTTGTTTCTGGATCCAGTTTTGGTTCGTGTTGTATTGCAGATCGAAAATCATGTTCTTGATCTAGATCCAGACGTTTTGTTTGTGATGGATTCTTAAGCTGAACGGGTTCGATTAGCTTTCCGTGATGATTTTTCAAACAGGTTATAAAGTTCCCATTTTAATTGATCTTTGCGGCTCGGTAAGTCCGCCAGTCTCTTTCTTGTTGCTCTAGGCTCCAGAACTCATGAGTGGTGTTTGTTGCAGAGATTCCGTACTCCTTGCTGGCAACTTTCCAATCTGGTTCTTTGTCTTTTATTTAAGTTTTCATCTATTCATTTGATCATTTCTTTGTTTATTCTGGCAAGAATTCTAGCTTTCCTTTGTGTCGTGTGGAGTATTTTGTTTATTCTTGGATTAGGTTAGCTTCTTTTCCTTCTCAAAAGATTTAGGCGCATGGCCTCCCAAGCTTTTGGTCATCCAGCTGGAATCGGTCACCTAGCTAGTGGTGATGGAGCACCATCGGCAACTTGACGGCACGCATCGGCAGCTAGCTAGACAGAGTTTGGATTTTGTGTGTGTGATGGATTCTTGAGCTGAGCTGATTCTGTTTGCTATCTGTGATGGATTTTTTGGCTGGTTTGATTCTCCCTTTTCTTTTGATGCAATTTTAGGTTATTTTTTCGGTATTGATCGGCCCCGGGCCAGTATCTCCTTATTGCCGCTCAAAGATTTTCTCTCATCTCTGTTTTGTTCGTCAATCTCCTTTGTTGCTGGGAGTCCTTGAGTACCATTTGCTTCCATACAACCTCTGCCATTGTGGTATAGCCATTCAAAGTTGTCAAGAAACACTGACAAGATATTTAAATCAAAACTGACTTTTCTCGAAAGTAATAAAAGAAATAAGACACATCTGGGGAAGAGCTAACCACCCAGGATGAGTAAATTACATTTTCATACCACAATTGGGGCTAGGGTAACAAGTTGGTGCCTGTTTTGAAAAAAATTGCTAATTCGTACCACTTCTGAGGCGACCTGTCACATATCGCACTGATCACAGTTTGACATCGCGTTAACAGGGAGGGTCCACCCGTCAGTGCTGACCATGTCCGGTTTGACCTGGTTTGACATTTGACCCTCGGTGCTCCGACGACTGGCGGCGCGCTGGCGCTTTCCGGCGAGGCCGATGTGTCCATTGTCGCACGCGAGGAGATCGGGGATACCTCGGGTCGGGGAGGACATGCCCGAGGTGGGCGGCTTGGGCACGGGGACCAAAGGTCGCCGGAGATGCGGCCTAGCGGCGGACGACGACGGGAATCGGAGAAACTGCTATGGTACGACGGGGAGAGCTAGAAGAGGTCGGGAAGGACCATGGACCCGCATGGAACAAGATGCGGGGGGTCGAGGATGGCGGGATGGGCCAGAGACGATAGAACCGGTCGCGACGAGCGGTGGCCGGACGCGGAGAAGATGGAGTCGATGGCGGCTATGAGGGCACCTCAGTCCAATTAAATGCGCCAGGAAGGAGGTGGACACAAGGCGGAGCTTCTGCGCCGGCCGGTTTGACGCGGGGAAACCTTCCTGCGATGGGACGCGATGGGGGGAGCCAATAGCGGCGCGGGTCGGAGCGGCCGGCCATGGGGACGCGGCGGAGGAAGCTGACAGCGGCGCAGGTGGGGGCGTCCGTCCATGGAGACGCGGCGGAGGGATCCAGCAGCGGCGCAGTCGATGGTGAGGTTGTCGCGCAGAAGCCAGCGTCTCCTCCCGATCTGACAAGAATTGGGGAAAGGAGATGAAGCTGACACGTGGGTCCCATGCTGGGTAGCATATTTTTCATGCAAGCTGCCTAATCATCGTTTACATGTGGGTCCAGTCTGTCAGGTCTATTATAATAACGTAATCAACCGAAATTTTGTGCAATCTGTTACAGCTTGTCTCAAAAGTGGTACGTATTAGCAAATATTTCTAAAACAGGCACCAACTTGTTACCCTAGCCCCAATTGTGGTACCAAAATGTAATTTACTCCACCCAGGATTGCCACCGCTGCAAATTGCATGCACTTGCTAATTGCAAGGACCTACCGATTAATAACATAGTACAAGAATCAGAACTGCCATGCATCATGCACTACATTAGCAAAAAAGTAGAAATGAGTACAAGAATCACAACTGCCATGCATCATGCACTACATTAGCAAAAAAGTAGAAATGAAATTACATGCTAGCATCGAAAGTAGTTTATTCAAGCTTGGAAACATTGAGATCTCTCCCCTCCTGTAAACCCATTAATTAAATTCTCTTGATCAACAAATCATTATTAAAAAAAGTAATACTTAAAGAAGTTTTCGCTGCCCACCCCCATTCTCCTTGTTTCTTGTGGACGCATGGAAGCACACCTTCCTTTTTTTGTCAGAGCTTATCCCTATTTGGAGCACCAGGGCGTACGTGGTAATGAAGACTTGCCTCCGGCCAGCTGTCCACTACCTTTGGGCTATTTTATTTTTCATTGAGGATCCACGGAATCTTATTTGTCAGGACTAAGGAGCCGTGAAGTAACCGTTAAGTGACAGTTTCACATAGACATCATCCAACGGCTCTAAGGAGAGGGGTAGCTATACCCCATTGTGGAAAATCCACTCTCATATATATATATCAACGCGGATTTGCTACCACCGGTGGTAGCTATGCATGCATGCATAGTCCTTGGATTATGTGAGCATGGTATTCCTCCGCATGCGATGTAGAGAGCAGGAGATGACGGTGATAATGGATAAAATTCCTCCGTTTGTTGCATGCACATGGTACTCTTGAATGGCTACCTAGCATGGCAACTGTGGATGGCATCTGCATGTGGTGATTTTAGACATACCATACCTAGTTACCATACCTAGTTGCCATGCGTAGTTGCCATGCGTAGTTGCATGTGGTGATTTTGGGAATGCCACACCTAGTTGCCATACACACTATCCAAACACACTAACCACCTAGACATGCCATGTGTTGTAGCCGTCTTGCCTAGCCATACATGTGGTTTTGGCGGGATTTTTTTGTTGGCGCGAATGTTATGGTCTTCCTTTTCCCTCCATTATCTCCCTGCTGCCACTACATATATAGATGGCTACCTAGCATGGCAACTGTTAGAGTTTTTTCCCGAATAATTAGGGTCCGCACATTTTTATTTGTTCTTTTAGTTTTTTCACTGTTAGGATTTTTTCCTTCCGAATCATTTTTCTTCCAGCTAATTTTAATCGCCTCTTGCAACAAATGCAAATCCTCCTAGTCTAAATTCTGTAGCCCTGCATTGCCTGCTCGAGCTAGCTGCGGCTTTACTCTAACAGTGAAGAAGCTCAAAGAACAAACAAAAATGCGACGGAGGGTAAGAACTAATTAAAATAAGTTCATATATCCTATCGAGAGAAAAAAGACATTTGTGAAATGAGCTCTACTTGATTAAGTAGCGGCGCTCTCAAAATCAACAAATCAATTACCCGCTATTTTTTATGGATCAAAGTGTTCATCCTAGTGAGCTATGGTATGAATCATGTATCAGGGAAATGCTAAATAGAAAAGGATACGGCAGCTATGAGTACACAATATGAGTGGTGAGATGAGATGATTTGTTTGCATGGTTCCACGGTGTGGTGGCTTTGGATGGATAGATTGAGTGGATGGTATAGTAGGTGTGTGTGTGTGTGGTTAGTTGGGGTGGATAATCCAATAGGTGTGTTGGTATGGTGTGTTGGTGTGGTGTGTTGAGGTGGTGAGAGATAGGAATATGCATGCAAACACCGTCACTTCCATCTGTTAACTCTTGTGCTCCTGGTAGAAAATCACATGCTCCCTATAGAGGATCTAATGGTGGATGGTGGGTGCATAGCTACCACCGGTGGTAGCAAGCTATTTTGCATATATATATATATATATATATATATATATATAGGAAAATGAGATGGTATCCCTGGGTGTACGTACTCCCACGTTCAATATACCTCATATACAAGGGTATTATACCTCTTTATCATTTTTAATATACTTCATTAGTTAATACTAGATACCTCAAAGTGAGTTTTATGAAAAATTTTATTTGAGTCTATATACCTCATATTATTTGCGTATATACTGTATTTATGCACGTAAAAGTGATATAATAAAAATGTAAGGGTTCTGATGGATTTTTTTTGCATACTACTTATATTGAGGTATATTAGAATAATTAATGAGGTATATTAAAAATGGTAAAGAGGTATAATACCCTTGTATATGAGGTATATTAAATATGGGAGTATATGTACACCCAGGAGTATATAAGATGAGTCCTATATATATATATATATATATATATATATATGCAAAATAGCCTGCTACCACCGGTGGTAGCTATGCACCCATCATCCACCATTAGATTCTCTATAGGGAGCATGTGATTTTCTACCAGGAGCACAAGAGTTAACAGACGGAAGCGACGGTGTTTGCATGCATATTTCTATCTCTCACCACTTCAACACACCACCTCAACACACCACACCAACACACCACACCATGCAACCTATTGGATTATCCACCCCAACTAACCACACACACACACCTACTACACCATCCACTCAACCTATCCATCCAAAGCCACCACACCGTGGAACCATGCAAACAAATCATCTCATCTCACCACTCACATTGTGTACTCATAGCTGCCGTATCCTTTTCTATTTAGCATTTCCCTGATACATAATCGGATTCATACCATAGCTCACTAGGACGAACACCTTGATCCATAAAAATCAGCGGTTAATTGATTTGTTGATTTTGAGAGCGCCGCTACTTAATCAAGTAGAGCTCATTTCATAAATGTCTTTTTTCTCTCGATAGGATTTATGAACTTATTTTAATTAGTTCTTACCCTCTGTCGCATTTTTGTTTGTTCTTTGAGCTTCTTCACTGTTAGAGTTTTTTCCCGAATGATTAGGGTCCGCGCATTTTTATTTGTTCTTTTAGTTTTTTCACTATTAGGAGGGAAAAGGAAGACCATAACATTCGCGCCAACAAAAAAATCCCGCCAAAACCACACGTATGGCTAGGCAAGACGGCTACATCACATGGCATGTCTAGGTGGTTAGTGTGTTTGGAGAGTGTGCATGGCAACTAGGTGTGGCATTCCCAAAATCACCACCTTGATCGGTTAGGAAATCATACAAGGCAACTCTGCAGGTTACTTGGTTAGTAAAGTGTGCATGGCAACTAGGAATGGCATGTCTTAAATCACCACCTCCTCTAGCCATACACGGTTGCCATCCTAGGTAGATATTCAAGAGTGTGCATGGCAACTACGCATGACAACTACGCATGGTATGTCTAAAATCACCACATGCTCTAGCCATCCACAGTTGCCATGCTAGGTAGCCATTCAAGAGTACCATGTGCATGCAACAAATGGAGGAATTTCATCCGTTATCACCGTCGTCTCCTGCTCTCTACATCGCATGCGGAGGAATAACATGCTCACATAATCCAAGGACTATGCATGCATGCATAGCTACCACCGGTGGTAGCAAATCCGCGTTGATATATATATATATATATATATATATATATATATGCAAAATGTACGTATTTGAAGCATGGTGCCCGGGCACCAAGGTGCCCCATATCAGCTTCCTATATATATATATATGCAAAATAGCCTGCTACCACCGGTGGTAGCTATGCACCCAGCATCCACCATTAGATTCTTTATATGGAGCATGTGATTTTCTACCAGGAGCACAAGAGTTAATAGACGGAAGCGACGGTGTTTGCATGCATATTCCTATCTCTCACCACCTCAACACACCACCTCAACACACCACACCAACACACCACACCATGCAACCTATTGGATTATCCACCCCAACTAACCACACACACACACCTACGACACCATCCACTCAACCTATCCATCCAAAGCCACCACACCGTGGAACTATGCAAACAAATTATCTCATCTCACCACTCACATTGTGTACTCGTAGCTGCCGTATCCTTTTCTATTTAGCATTTCCCTGATACATAATCGGATTCATACCATAGCTCACTAGGACGAACACCTTGATCCATAAAAATCAGCGGTTAATTGATTTGTTGATTTTGAGAGCGCCGCTACTTAATCAAGTAGAGCTCATTTCATAAATGTCTTTTTTCTCTCAATAGGATTTATGAACTTATTTTAATTAGTTCTTACCCTCCGTCGCATTTTTTTTTTGAGCTTCTTCACTGTTAGAGTTTTTTCCCGAATGATTAGGGTCCGCGCATTTTTATTTATTCTTTTAGTTTTTTCACTGTTAGGATTTTTTCCTTCCGAATCATTTTTCTTCCAGCTAATTTTAATCGCCTCTTGCAACAAATGCAAATCCTCCTAGTCTAATTTCTGTAGCCCTCCATTGCCTGCTCGTGCTAGCTGCGGCTTTACTTCTAATTTTAAGTGTTGAGTGTGGCTGTTGGTTCTGCAAGATTTTTTTGCTGTTGCGTGAATGGAACGACGATGCGGTTGAGCTCGGCGAACAGATGAGTGTTCGCGTACGGTCCCTCCTTGCTGAACTTGCGCGCAGCACCGGCACTCTGATTCGGCTCCTTCTGCGTGCGGCCTTTCCGGCATGCCCATGCAGCGTTGCCGCTGCTCATGGTGTCTGTTGGCCTGCGAAGAAAATCAAAGCTAATTGTAGAAACAACCAAGGTTTTAGCCATGAAGACCAAAATACGTCAATGCAAACAAAACTAACAACGACAGAGGAAGGCAGCGATAAATTGTAAAAATGGTAATCCAGAACTCTATATATGCCAACAGCCACACTCAACACTTAAAATTAGTAAAGTGTGCATGGCAACTAGGAATGGCATGTCTTAAATCACCACCTCCTCTAGCCATACACGGTTGCCATCCTAGGTAGATATTCAAGAGTGTGCATGGCAACTACGCATGGCAACTAGGCATGGTATGTCTAAAATCACCACATGCTCTAGCCATCCACAGTTGCCATGCTAGGTAGCCATTCAAGAGTACCATGTGCATGCAACAAACGGAGAAATTTCATCCGTTATCACCGTCATCTCCTGCTCTCTACATCGCATGCGGAGGAATACCATGCTCACATAATCCAAGGACTATGCATGCATACATAGCTACCACCGGTGGTAGCAAATCCGCGTTGATATATATATATATATATATATATATATATATATATATATACACAAAATAGCCTACCACCACCGGTGGTAGCTACACACCTAGCATCCACCATTAGATTTGCTATAGAGAGTATGAGATTTTCTACCAGGAGCACAAGAATTAACAGACGGAAGCAACGGCATTTTTGCATGGCATGGCTACTAGGTGACTTCGGTAGGCCAACTCGATTTCACTTGGCATGTCTACTAGGTTACTTGAGTAAGCAACTTGGCATGGCATGTCCGAGATCATCACGCGCACTAGGTTACTTGGGTAGGCAACTTGGCAGCAATGCGATAGACTAGATAATAGGGAAAAACAATCGGATCATTTTTGTGTGTGTGCTGGGTCAGCGTTTAGGGTAGGCAACTTGGCATGGTATGTCTACTAGGTTACTTGGGTAGGCAACTTGGCATTGCATGTCCGAGATCACCACGTGCACTAGCCATCCGCAGTTGTTTTTCCAAGTATCCTTTCTAAAGCAATATATGCATGCAACAAACAGAATTTTTTCATCCGTTATCACCAACATGATCCTGCTCTCTACATCGCATGCGGTAGAAATAGTATGCTCCCACAATCCAAGGATGATACATGCATGCATAGCTACCACCGGTGGTAGCAAATCCGCGTTGATATATATAACATATAGCACACATGTAGATATATAAACACATATACACACACATATACACACACATATGCACACATACACACACATACACACATTTATACGCACATATATACATATATACACACATATACACATATATACACACATATATGCACATATACACACACATATACGCACACATACACACATATATACGCACATATATGAATATTACGCACATATATGCACATATACACACATATATATACACATACACACACATACACACATATACGCATACATACACATACATATACGCATATATACGCACATATACGTACATATACGTACTTATATATACACACATGCATACATATACACACATATACACATACATATATACACATATACACACATATATGCACACATATATACATATATACACACATATATGCACTTATATATGCACACATGCATACATATACACACATATACGCACATATATACACATATATATGCAGGACTCATCTTATATACTTTTGGGTGTACATACTCCCATATTCAATATACCTTATATACACTAGTGGAAAAAAGGCTATTGGTGGCGCATCATTTTGGCTTATGCGTGGCGCATATGGGATGCGCCACCATTGCCACGCCACTAATAACAATTTATCAGTGGCGCATCTCAATATGTGCCACGCTATATGCGCCACTAGTAGCCTCTGAAAATTCAAAAAAAAAAATTCGAAAAAAACCAATTTTTTTTGAAAATCATAAAAATCAAAATAATGTGAAAAAACTATTGTATTATAATTTTTTGAGGATTTTATCACATGGAGAACATTTTCAAATCACACCGAATTTCTTTACTTCCCGCTAGGTCAACCATCCTTAGACTACTCCAGGCTGAGCACGCTTAATTTCTCCATTCTATTTGCATGAGCTATCCATAACCTACCCAAGTTCTTATTGATATTACTATCATATCAATCCTCTTAAGGCCTATGTGTGCTTGTGTGTATATGTGTGTGTATGTGCGTATATGTGTGTATATATGTATATGTATTATGTATATATGTGTATATGTATGTGTATATATGTATGCATCTGTGTATGTATGTCCGCGTATATGTGCATATATGTGTGTGTATGTGTGCATATATGTGTGTATATATATGCATGTGTGCATATATAAGTGCGTATATGTGTATGTATGTGTACGTATATATGTGTATATGTGTGTATATATGTGTATATGTGTGTGTATGTGTGTGTATATGTGTGTATATGTATGCATATATGCATATATAAGTGCGTATATTTGCATATATGTGCATGTATGTGTGCATATATGTGTGTATGTATGTGTATATATGCATATATGTGTGTATATGTATGTATATATATGTATATGTGCGTATATGTGCATATATGTGCGTATATGTGCATATATGTGCGTATATGTATGTGTATGTGTGCATATATGTATGTATATATGTGCGTATATGTGCGTATATATGCGTATATGTGCGTATATGTGCATATATGTGTGTATATATGTGTATGTGTGCATATGTATGTATATATCTGCATGTGTGCTATATGTGTGTATATAACTAATCCAAAAGTTTAATCCAATATAAATTTTGATCTAAAAATAAAAATAAAAATAAAAATTTGAAAATATGAAAGTGCGAAAAAGTCTATTTTCCCTTTGGAATTTTGAGATTTCAAAATTTGTCAAAACGACCGTAGGCTAGTGGGTGGCCTAATGTTGACAAGGAGTATCGATCGCAAACAGAACCTTCTGGTGCTAATGTCACCTAATTAATAATGGAGATATATAAGAAAAGAACGTTTACTGACTACATATAATATATTGATGATTTGATGGAGTGCGAGAGGCAGAGGGTAGACTTACCAGACCTGCGAAAGTAATATCGTGATAGTGCAGCCGAGGTCACGCCAACTAGCACGTCATTCACGGTCTGCATGCATATATAAACATGCTAAGAATCTTATCTAACTTTCAGTTTGTACATTACCTATTTCTCTTTATAGTTATGGGTGAAAATTTGGGGTATATGGACACCAGTGATAAAAATTCAAATATTATATTACTGAGTTTAAAACTGTTTGAAAAATATATTTGAATGTAGCAAACTATCTATCCCACAAACGTGTAAAAATCATGTTCAAATATTTCATAATCAAGGCTACATAAAAATGACAAACGTGTAGATCTAAGTATGTATATTTTCAAATCCAAAATTATATAATATTTTATTATTTTTGTGTAGCCCTAGCCCACAATACAAAGAATTTCGCAATAAAATTTTAGATGCTTTTAGGTTACATCATTGAATATCTTCAGATTGATTTTCATATTTTTTGAAACCTAAAATTTTAATTTATTTTTTTAAAAAAAATAGAGGGATCAAGAGCCAAAATTGTTTATTTTTGCAGCACAAGAAATTGTTATGGCACATGCAACATGTGTGTACTGTAAACGTACGCAGTTCATGGCGTGTTTGATGAACTTGACGTCCCCAAGGCCGAGGCTCCGATTCACGAACCTCTTGCGTCGGAGGAGCTCGCCGCCGGCGTCCGCACGCTTATACAGCGTGTGCGGGTCCTTCACGAACGCGATCGTCGCTACGAAGAGCGTGACGTCCACCACGGTGTGCAACGCAGGCACGACGAACGACCAGAGCCACGCGACGAACGCCAGAACACCCTCGGACCTTGGTGGCCGCGGATGCACGTAGATGTCACCGGAGCGCGCGAGCGGCGCCGGCATGACCGGGAGCCTCGACGGGTCGACGGCGCTGCGCGTGGACGCCATGAGGAGGGTGAGCAGCAACATGCCGTCGCCAAGGGAGTGGTGAACGCGGAACACGACGGTGGAGGTCACCTCGGAGGTCGGGAAGTCGAGGAGGTGGAACTCCCAGAGCGGCCGGGACCAGTCCATGGGCGCTCTGGACAGCGACGCCGCGTAGTCCTTGCTTGATGCGTGGTGAATGACCAGCCCGTTGGGAACCTCAAGAGGAAGGTGTGATGAATATAGCAGCAGATTTTCCCTCAGTTAAGAAACCAAGGTTTATCGTTCAGGAGAAGAACAGACAATACGACTGAAGGTGATGCTTGCTAATTTGCGACAGCTTCAGACAATTTACATATGGCGTCTCGTGCAAGGTTTGCTTGCTAGCTGCAACGCGGAACCTGCACACAACATAACTAAATACTTTGTTCCCAACTTGCGATGAGGTTGTCAATCTCACCGGTTTGCTTTAAACAAAGGTTATGAGCGTATCGAGTGGAAAACAGTAGAAGTATGCGAGTAAAATAAACAGTGCGAGTAAAGTAAACAGGTGATAGCAATATGATAGAAATAGGACTGGGGTCCACAGTTCACTAGTGGTGTCTCTCCATAAGATAAATAACACATGCTGGGTAAACAAATTACAGTTGGGCAATTGATAGAATAAAGATAACGTGATATGTCAAGAAGATCACTATGCGATTTACTCTGGGCATTACAACAAAATACATAGACCGCCATCCAACTGCATCTATGACTAATAATCCACTTGTGGCAAATCAATCCGAGAACTCCACAAGTATTAAGTTGCGAACAACACATAATTGCATTAAGCAAAGTGTGTAATGTAAACAAAGCATATGCCCTTGAGCATATGAATATTGGTTTCTCCCTAGTAGCAATAGCACATCTACAACCTTAGAGGTTTCTGTCACTCCCCCAGATTAAATAGAGGCATGAACCCACTATCGAGCATAAATACCCCCTCTTGGAGTCACTAGCAACTACTTGGCCAAGATAGCTACTAACAACGGAGAGCATGCAAGATCATAAACAACATAGAGATAATAAAAGATATATTTTAGTATAGCACCTCAATCATATCACCAATATTCATCGGATCCCAACAAACCAAATATGTAGAATTACATAACGGTGATCTCAATCATGTAGGGCAGCTCATGAGATCTAAACATGAAGTACATGGTGGAGAAGACAACCATCTAGCTACTGCTATGGACCCATAGTCCAAGGTAGACTACTCACTCATCGCTCCGGAGGCAAGCATGGCGATGAAGAAGACCTCCGGTGGCGATTCCCCTCTCCGGCAGGGTGCCAGGAAGAGAGTCTGGACCCTCCCGATCTCCAGGTCGACGGCGGCGGCGGATCGCGATGTGTTCTGGAAAATTGATTGGGTCCTTAGGTTTTTTCCATCTGGGGGTCTTTATAGGCGAAGGGGCATCGTCAGGAGTGGACCGAGGCGGTCTCACACGAGGGGGCGCGTCCAGGGCCTGGGCCGCACCGCCCTGGTGTGTGGCCACCTCGTGGCCCCACTCTGTCTCCTCTTTGGATCTCTGGAAGCTTTCGGGAAAAATAAGACTTCGGGAACTTGTTTCGTCCAATTCCGAGAATATTTCCTGTGTATCACTTCTAAAACACAAAAATAGCAGAAAACAGGGAACTGGCACTGTGGCGACTTGTTAATAGGTTAGTTCCGGAAAATGCATAAAAGTACCACGAAGTGTAACGAAACAGTAGGCAAATGGTGTAAAAATAAGCATGGAGCATCAAAAATTATAGATATGTTGGAGATGTATCAAGCATCCCCAAGCTTAACTCCTGCTCGTCCTCGAGTAGGTAAGTGATAACAAAAGAATAATTTTTGAGGTGACATGCACCTACACAATCTGGATCATATATGTAAGCATTTGTGAGCTGGGATCATAAGAACTTAAAACATGGGCATGAAAGATATAATCTTGACAATAGAAACTTAGCAACCATGTTGTAAATATGAAAATGAACACAAACAAAAGATCATGAAAATGAAACAATGAAAGTCAAACATATGTTCAAATCATAAGGAAAAACATACAAATGGTTTTCAGCTTGTCCTTCAAAGAGAGCAAAACATAAATGCATAGGACACCTTCAAGTTTAACAGGGCGACTAGATACAAATAATTTGAGAACAAGTGAAACCAACAATATGAATCAATCAATGAAAACTTTGGGACAATGCACATCATACAAAGAATGACAACTTTGCTCTCTTATGGTGCATAAAGAAAGAAGGTGGTGACTCAACATAAAAGTAGAAGAAAGACCCTTCGCGGAGGGAAGCAGTGATTGCAAGTTTTAAAACCTTCAATAATTATGTTACTTACCGGCTTTGAGCTCTCATTGTCCCCATCATAAGCATCTTGAATGGTTAGAGTTAATCTGAGAACAATTATGATGCATATGCTTGACAAATCATAAGTTGAAAACCTCATGTCCCGTGAATACGAGTACCCAAACCTCATTCTACTCAACTTAGAGTCCCAAGCAAGGCTCTTGTCATTGTAAGTATATATGTATCATCGAAAATCGCCAATGGGGTACCTCCGTGCCCGATGACATGGAACAAGCCCACATCAAAATGACAGGACAAGCAGACAATGAACACCTCGACATCTCTTTTATTTACTATTTGTATAGCTTTTTATTTTGAGATGCGTCATCGAATGTCCACCATGGGTATGCTGCAAATTTACACCATGAATTATGCATGGCTTAGATTGGCGGCCCAGACGTTTCCCTAACACATATACAAACTCCATGATCCCCACAAGATTCCCAATTCATTTCACACCGCGGGCATCCATAAACAAAAGATCACGATATCAACTCAATAAGAAGTGCAATGTTGAAAGCTTGCCCCATGACAGCATGGTTGGGCTAGAATCCTACTTACAACTTGCAAGCATAACAACTCATCATAAAAGACCACAATGTCAAATTTTTAAGAACAAGGAAAAAGTAAAGTGTGCCTTCCGGTTCGTGAGAGCTTTACTGACCAATTTTCGCATAACACTGGTAAGAGTTTAATTTGAAGAGAAGATAAAAGCAAGTCAAATTTACTTGGAATAGAAAATTGCTAGTAGGTATGTATGGTGGACACTTTGGAAAACTTTGGCTTTTAGGAGTTGGATGCACGAGTAGAGCTCATACTCAGTACAAGGCGAGGGCTAGCAAAAGACTGGGAGCGACCAACTAAGAGAGCAATAATGGCCATAATCATGCAAAGCGACAAAGCGACATTAAAAGAAGCATAAGATGGCATCAAAAGTCAAAAACTAAATGATCATAGAGGCTATTGGTGACTTTGTAAGAGTCTAACATGTGTGAGCATGCGCCAAGTCAACCCAAATAAAGCATCAAGGAGAAAACCAAAATAATGCTTCCATACAATAAAAACAACGCATGATTTTTTCAAAGGCTCATTAAGCAATCTCAGTTATTTGAGACAAGTCATGCTACAGCAAAACCACTAAGCATACTATCAAAAAAAGACATCAAGCATGACATGAAAAAGCCTAAGCCGCAGTCTACACAAGCTCCTTCTTGTACCACTATTTTGCACAAAGCTTTTTCTCTTTTCCAACACCATTTGAAATTTTTAAAGACACCTCTTTTGATGAAAACCAATAAAGATCAGAGGCAAAAATACACCTTTATGAAAAGATATGACAAGGTCTGAACACAAATCAAGGTGAAAATGAAAACCAAAAGCAGTAGCAGAAAAAGAAGAACACTCGGTTTTTGATAAGAGTGAAAACTAGAGCGTTCTTGGCAAATGAAGAGCAAGGCAACTTCTCCAAAAGAAATTTGTTGGGGTCCAACCATTTATTGCAGCAAACAAACTAAGCTAACTAAGAAAACTAAAACAACTGACGCTCCAAGAAAAACACATAGTGCATGAAGCAATAAAAATATAGTGTTTTGAAAGGTGACCTGATTTTTGCCGATGAAGAAGGGGTGCCTCGGGGGCATCCCCAAGCTTTGACGCTTGTACTTCTTGGATATTTCTTGGGGTGATGCATGGGCATCCCCAAGCTTGAGCTTTTATCCATTCTTCAACTCATCTCATCATTCTCCAATCCCTACACTTGAAAACTTCCTTCATACAAAACTAAACACAATTCTATTAGCAACATTAGTGTAGCATAACATATAATCAACCTCTTTTTGCTTCAGGTTTCAACCCAAAACCACCACATATATAGCATATACTACTGTAGCAACTTCCCCAAAAGTTCCGTGATCAAAAGAACTCAAAAAGAAGGCGATAAAGCGGCAAACACAAATATTGGCAGAAATCTGTCAAAATAGAACAGCTGACAAAGGCCGAATTTTTGAGGGATTTTTTATTGCTCAAATCAAAAAGTGTTCAACTAACGAAAGTTTGGATATAACCTGGGGCATATGCACAAGAAATAGCAGGTCCAAAAGATATACAGAGAATTTATATGAATTTTTACGGTGCAGCACCGAAAACAGTTTCAGGACAGCAACATCCCCAAATCTTTACCTCACTCGAATTAGAGGCTTCTCTTGGCACAACTATAAAATAAAAAGGATAAGGAGCGGTCATTACAGTAGTAATAACTTCCAAGACTCAAATAAAAAAAAAGTACTGAAAAGAAAATATTGGGTTATCTTCCAAGAGTGCTTTTCTTTAACGCCTTTGAGCTAGGCGCAGAAAATTGCGAATCAAGTAATAATGAAAGGGGGATCAGGATCCACTATAGGAATAAGGAAATGAATACTATCCAATTGAGGTTTTGAGTATCCCTTGTAGTCACGCTTTGGTACACTATTTTCATCAAAAAGATTTTCAGGACAAATCCAACTAAAATTAGTTACCAAGGCATTATGAATTCCTACGAGTTTACAAGGTATTGGCATTCTAGAATCTTCGTTGGGTGTACCAACAATTTCAATAGGCGAGCCAAGCTTATTAAACTTCTTAAAAACTTTCCTAGCCTCAATAGCAACATCTCTAAATTCTATGCGCAAAGTTTCCAAGATAAAAGCTTTCTTTTCAGGATCTTCAATTTCATGAAGCTTAAGGAACATGTATTGCATAAAAGGATTAAGACTAGCAAACCTAGTTTCTAACATGTGAATTAAATAAGCAGAAGCAACTTCAATACTAGGAGCTAGCTCAACCAAAGACTTTTCCTCAACTTCCTTATGCATACTAATGTGATTAAAGAACTCCTCAATGTTACTTTTTCCAATAATTGAACCACTACCTACTGAGAGGTCCTCCAGAACATACTTAGGGAACAGCATGATGAACTAAAAGTAAAGAAATAACAACTACCAAGGATTCTATTTTTTTTGGGTTATTGATATAAAACGATGCAGGTAAAATAAATAAAGTAAAGCAAAACAATAAGAAAAGTAAAGGATGTGTGTGCGAAAAACTCCCCTTGCAGAGGTCTTCCACTCTTCCCCGGCAACAGCGCCAGAAAATTTGTTGCTTGATGCATGGTGAATGACCAGCCCGTTGGGAACCCCAAGAGGAAGGTGTGATGAATATAGCAGCAGATTTTCCCTCAGTTAAGAAACCAAAGTTTATCATTCAGGAGAAGAACAGACAATACGACTGAAGGTGATGCTTGCTAGTTTGCGACAGCTTCAGACAATTTACATATGGCGCCTCGTCCAAGCTTTGCTTGCTAGCTGCAACGTGGAACCTACACACAACACAACCAAATACTTTGTTCCCAACTTGCGATGAGGTTGTCAATCTCACCGGTTTGCTTGAAACAAAGGTTATGAGCGTATCGAGTGGAAAACAGTAGAAGTATGCGAGTAAAGTAAACAGGTGATAGCAATATGATGGAAATAGGACCGGGGTCCACAGTTCACCAGTGGTGTCTCTCCATAAGATAAATAACACATGCTGGGTAAACAAATTATAGTTGGCCAATTGATAGAATAAAGATAACGTGATATGTCAAGAAGATCACTATGCAATTTACTCTGGGCATTACAACAAAATACATAGACCGCCATCCAACTGCATCTATGACTAATAATCCACTTGTGGCGAATCAATCCGAGAACTCCATAAGTATTAAGTTGTGAACAATAGATAATTGCATTAAGCAAAGTGTGTAATGTAAACAAAGCATATGCCCTTGAGCATATGAATGTTGTTTTCTCCCTAGTAGCAATAGCACATCTACAACCTTAGAGGTTTCTGTCACTCCCCCAGATTAAATAGAGGCATGAACCCACTATCGAGCATAAATACCCCCTCTTGGAGTCACTAGCAACTACTCGGCCAAGATAGCTACTAACAACGGAGAGCATTCAAGATCATAAACAACATAGAGATAACAAAAGATATATTTTAGTATAGCAACTCAATCATAACACCAATATTCATCGGATCCCAACAAACCAAACATGTAGAATTACATAACGGTGATCTCAATCATGTAGGGCAGCTCATGAGATCTAAACATGAAGCACATGGTGGAGAAGACAACCATCTAGCTACTGCTATGGACCCATAGTCTAAGGTAGACTACTCACTCATCGCTCCGGAGGCAAGCATGGTGATGAAGAAGACCTCCGGGGGCGATTCCCTTGTCCAGCAGGGTGCCGGGAAGAGCTTCTGGACCCTCCCGATCTTCGGATTGACGGCGGCGGCGGATCGTGATGTGTTCTGGAAAATTGATCGGGTCCTTAGGTTTTTTCCGTCGGGGGGTCTTTATAGGCGAAGGGGCATCGTCAGGAGTGGACCGAGGCGGTCTCACACGTAGGGGGCGTGGCCAGGGCCTGGGCCGCGCCGCCCTGGTGTGTGGCCACCTCGTGGCCCCACTCCGTCTTCTCTTCGGATCTCTGGAAGCTTCCGGGAAAAATAAGACTTCAGGAACTTGTTTCGTCCAATTCCGAGAATATTTCCTGTGTATCACTTCTGAAACACAAAAACAGCAGAAAACAGGGAACTGACACTGTGGCGACTTGTTAATAGGTTAGTTCCGGAAAATGCATAAAAGTGCCACGAAGTGTAACGAAACAGTAGGCAAATGGTGTAAAAACAAGCATGGAGCATCAAAAATTATAGATACGTTGGAGACGTATCAGTCCTCCACGGCCCTGTCCGGGTAGGACGACACCACGTCCGGCGGGGTGGCGACAACGACGATGTGATCCTCAAGGTTCAGCGCCGGCGCACGGACCCACCATAGCTTGTTGTTGTCCCTGATGACCTGGATGCTGCGGAAGCGCGAGTACCTGGCGAGCTGGGACTCGATGCCGGTGCGCAAGACGAGGAGGTTTATCGGCGCACCTAGCCCCATGGTGACAACGATGTAGAAGCCGTCCATGAGCCTCGCCGTGGGGCTCACTGGCTCTTCATCCGCCCCCGGCAAATCGTCGGTGCCACTTGCGGAGGATGATCTTGAGGTGCAGATCGTGAGTGGAGGCGGTTTTCGTAAGCTACCACTATATCCTCGATCACGGTCTCAATTCTCTGTCTTCAATGCTTAAGCTCCGTTACATATATATACTCTCTGCGTTCTGCTTTAATCAACGCGTCTCCTACTAAGTGGGCTGCTTATTTGCGGTAACATTTGCGTAGATAAAAAGGGAACAGAGGTAGTACTGGGATATAGAGACCCAAGTAATTAAATCGTTGAGACATGTGTGTGTGTTGTTAGATCGCTTGTACTTCCTCCGGTGGCCATCAATTGTTACCAACAAATTTTAAATTATACATCATAAAAATTATATAATTTGAAACTTCTTTTGAATATAGATTGAAGGTATATATCAGATTTTAAGTAAAAAATCTTAATCAAAGTTTATCGTAAACTACATGTGTGTGTCTTATAAAATATACCAAATGAAGTAGATGCTCAAGAGTGCGTCATTTTGGCACCTGAGCTCCAATGAGCCCTTTATTTTAAATATTTAAAAATAAATTTTAAAAGTTTCAAAAAATTGAAAAAAAATACATACAAATAGGCAATGATATATACTTTAAGCATGCATAGTACCAATCCAAAATACGTTGTAGTCTACTCTACACAAAAAAGATAAAATTATGGATCTAGGTTTGTGAACACTATGCCTTCAAACCTTGTCACATTTTCTTTTTTATTTAGCCCATAACACAATGTATTTATGAATTAGATTTTGCATTTTTGCAGTATACATCATTACCCATAGAAACATAATGTTTTCAGAATTTTTTCTAACTTCAAAATATCTTGTTTAAAATTTTAAAATAAAGGGCTCCAGTGAGCTTGAGCTCCAAATGTATTTTCCGCTCAATCAAATCATTAACTACTTGCTCAGTCGTTTCATGTTGAAAGTTGTTGGGCGTCCATGTATACTAATGTGACGGTGATCATTAACTATGCTAGTAACCTGTTAACCACTAACCATGTATACGTCGTACTACCTCTGTCTAAATGAATAAGACGTCTTTGTTTTTTATGTTTCTTTCACTAACAGTTACTTCAAATATATAGAGATTGTTGGTCCAAAATTAGCATTATTAGAAAGTGTTTTTTCACTATGAATCCAACGATGCGCGTGTGACTTATTCATCAAACAGTTAATACTAATAATATATGAAGGGTTTTGCCTTTGTAATTACATTCTTATTCTTATTTTCTCATTTCATTTTCATAGTTAATTGCCATCATGATTTGGTTGACCATTCTCAACAGTGGGATCCAAAACTAAAGGCGCATAAATGGACGGCGTAGTAATTAATGCCTCATTTCCCCTATCGGGCGATAAAAAGTGACGGCTCTTGTATGACACCTAGCACAACAACTTTATGTGCAGGTATGGATTGGAGTTCAGCGTAGAAGGTACCAGGTGACTTCGGTAGGCCAACTCGGTTTCACTTGGCATGTCTACTAGGTTACTTGAGTAGGCAACTTGGCATGACATGTCCAAGATCACCACGCGCACTAGGTTACTTGGGTAGGCAACTTGGCAGCAATGCGACAGACTAGATAATAGGGAAAAACAATCGGATCATTTTTGTGTGTGTGCTGGGTCAGCGTTTAGGGTAGGCAACTTGGCATGACATGTCTACTAGGTTACTTGGGTAGGCAACTTGGCATGGCATGTCCGAGATCACCACGTGCACTAGCCATCCGCGGTTGCCTTTCCAAGTATCCTTTCTAAAGCAATATATGCATACAACAAACGGAATCTTTTCATCCGTTATCACCAACATGATCCTGCTCTCTACATCGCATGCGGTAGGAATAGTATGCTCCCACAATCTAAGGATGATACATGCATGCATAGCTACCACCGGTGGTAGCAAATCCGCATTGATATATATATAAAACTCATCTTATATACTCTTGGGTGTACATACTCCCATATTCAATATACCCTATATACACTAGTGGAAAAAAGGCTATTGGTGGCGCACCATTTTGGCTTATGCGTGGCGCATATGGGATGCGCCACCATTGCCACGTATGCGCCACGCATAATTTGCCTATGCGTGGCGCATATTGCTATATGCGCCACTAGTAGCCTCTGAAAATTCAAAAAATTCAAAAAAAAATTAAAAAAAAAACCAAATATTTTTTTGAAAATCATAAAAATCGAAATAATGTGAAAAAACTATTATATTACAATTTTTTGAGGATTTTATCACATGAGAAATAATCGAAATAATGTGTGTGTATATGTGTATGTATCTGTGTATGTATGTCCGCATATATATGCGTATATGTGTGTATACGTGCATATATGTGTGTATATGTATGCATGTATGCATATATAAATATGTATATGTGTGTATATGTGTATGTATGTGTGCATGTATGTGTCTATATGTGTATATATGTGTGTATATGTGTGTGTATATGTGTGTATATGTATGCATATGTGCATATATAAGTGCGTATATATGCGTATATGTGCATATATATGCGTATATGTGTGTGTATGTGTGTGTATATGTGTGTATGTGTGTATATCTGCATATATATGTATATGCATGTATATGTGTGTATATGTGTGTATATGTGTATATATGTGCATATATGTGTGTGTATGTGTGCGTACATGTGTGTATGTGTGCATATATGCATATATGTGCATATATATGCGTATATGTGCGTATATGTGCATATATGTGCGTATATGTGTGTGTATATATGTGTGTATGTGTGTATATATCTACATGTGTGCTATATGTGTGTATATAACTAATCCAAAAGTTTAATCTAATATAAATTTTGATCTAAAAATAAAAATAAAAATAAAAATGTGAAAATATGAAAGTGCGAAAAAGTCTATTTTCCCTTTTGAATTTTGAGATTCTAAAATTTGTCGAAACGACCGTAGGCTAGTGGGTGGCCTAATGTTGACAAGGAGTATCGATCGCAAACAGATCCTTCTGGTGCTAGTGTCACCTAATTAATAATGGAGATATATAAGAAAAGAACGTTTACTGACTACATATAATATATTGATGATTTGATGGAGTGCGAGAGGCAGAGGGTAGACTTACCAGACCTGCGAAAGTAATATCGTGATAGTGCAGCCGAGGTCACGCCAACTAGCACGTCATTCACGGTCTGCATGCATAAACATGCTAAGAATCTTATCTAACTTTCAGTTTGTACATTACCTATTTCTCTTTATAGTTATGGGTGAAAATTTGGGGTATATGGACACCAGTGATAAAAATTCAAATATTATATTACTAAGTTTAAAACTATTTGAAAAATATATTTGAATGTAGCAAACTATCTATCCCACAAACGTGTAAAAATCATGTTCAAATATTTCATAATCAAGGCTACATAAAAATGACAAACGTGTAGATCTAAGTATGTATATTTTCAAATCCAAAATTATATAATATTTTATTATTTTTGTGTAGCCCTAGCCCACAATACAAAGAATTTCGCAATAAAATTTTAGATGCTTTTAGGTTACATCATTGAATATCTTCAGATTGATTTTCATATTTTTTGAAACTTAAAATTTTAATTTATTTTTTTTAAAAAAATAGAGGGATCAAGAGCCAAAATTGTTTATTTTTGCAGCACAAGAAATTGTTATGGCACATGCAACATGTGTGTACTGTAAACGTACGCAGTTCATGGCGTGTTTGATGAACTTGACGTCGCCAAGGCTGAGGCTCCGATTCACGAACCGCTTGCGTTGGAGAAGCTCGCCGCCGGCGTCCGCACGCTTATACAACGTGTGCGGGTCCTTCACGAACGCGATCGTCGCGACGAAGAGCGTGACGTCCATCACGGTGTGCCACGCGAGCACGACGAACGACCAGAGCCATGCGACGAACGCCAGAACGCCCTCGGACCTCGGTGGCCGCGGCCGCACGTAGATGTCACCGGAGCGCGCGGGCGGCGCCGGCATGGCCGGGAGCCTCGACGGGTCGGCGGCGCTGCGCGTGGACGCCATGAGGAAGGTGAGCAGCGACATGCCGTCGCCTAGGGAGTGGTGAACGCGGAACACGACGGTGGAGGTCGCCTCGGAGGTCAGGAAGTCGAGGAGGTGGAACTCCCAGAGCGGCCGGGACCAGTCCATGGGCGCTCTGGACAGCGACGCCGCGTAGTCCTCCACAGCCCTGTCCGGGTAGGACGACGCCACGTCCGGCGGGGTGGCGACAACGACGATGTGATCCTCAAGGTTCAGCGCCGGCGCACGGACCCACGATAGCTTGTTGTCGTCCCTGATGACCTGGATGCTGCGGAAACGCGGGTACCTGGCGAGCTGGGACTCGATGCCGGCGTGCAAGACGGGGAGGTTTATCGGCGCACCTAGCCCCATGGTGACGACGATGTAGAAGCCGTCCATGAGCCTCGCCGTGGGGCTCACTGGCTCTTCATCCGCCCTCGGCGAATCGTCGGTGCCACCTGCGGAGGATGATCTTGAGGTGCAGATCGTGAGCGGAGGCGGTTTTCGTAAGCTACCACTATCACCATCCTCCATCACGGTCTCAATTCTCTGTCTTCAATGCTTAAGCTCCGTTACATATATATACTCTCTGCGTTTTGCTTTAATCATCGCGTCTCCTACTAAGTGGGCTGCTTATTTGCGGTAACATTTGCGTAGATAAAAAGGGAACAGAGGTAGTACTAGGATATAGAGACCCGAGTAATTAAATCGTTGAGACAGGTGTGTGTGTTGTTAGATCGCTTGTACTTCCTCCGGTGGCCATCAATTGTTACCAACAAATTTTAAATTATACATCATAAAAATTATATAATTTGAAACTTCTTTTGAATATAGTTTGAAGGTATATATCAGTTTTTAAGAAAAAAATCTTAATCAAAGTTTATCGTAAACTACATGTGTGTGTCTTATAAAATATACCAAATGAAGTAGATGCTCAAGAGTGCGTCATTTTGGCACCTGAGCTCCAATGAGCCCTTTATTTTAAATATTTAAAAAATAAATTTTAAAAGTGTCAAAAAATTGAAAAAAAATACATACAAATAGGCAATGATATATACTTTAAGCATGCATAGTACCAATCCAAAATACGCTGTAGTCTACTCTACACAAAAAAGATAAAATTATGGATCTAGGTTTGTGAACACTATGCCTTCAAACCTTGTCACATTTTCTTTTTTATTTAGCCCATAACACAATGTATTTATGAATTAGATTTTGCATTTTTGCAGTATACATCATTACCCATAGAAACATAATGTTTTCAGAATTTTTTCTAACTTCAAAATATCTTGTTTAAAATTTTAAAATAAAGGGCTCCAGTGAGCTTGAGCTCCAAATGTATTTTCCGCTCAATCAAATCATTAACTACTTCCTCAGTCGTTTCATGTTGAAAGTTGTTGGGCGTCCATGTATACTAATGTGACGGTGATCATTAACTATGCTAGTAAACTGTTAACCACTAACCATGTATACGTCGTACTACCTCTATCTAAATGAATAAGACGTTTTTGTTTTTTATGTTTCTTTCACTAACAGCTACTTCAAATATATAGAGATTGTTGGTCCAAAATTAGCATTATTAGAAAGTGTTTTTTCACTATGAATCCAACGATGCGCGTGTGACTTATTCATCAAACAGTTAATACTAATAATATATGGAGGGTTTTGCCTTTGTAATTACATTCTTATTCTTATTTTCTCATTTCATTTTCATAGTTAATTGCCATCATGATTTGGTTGACCATTCTCAACTGTGGGATCCAAAACTAAAGGCGCATAAATGGACGGCGTAGTAATTAATGCCTCATTTTCCCTATCGGGCGATAAACAGTGACGGCTCTTGTATGACACCTAGCACAACAACTTTATGTGCAGGTATGGATTGGAGCTCAGCGTAGAAGGTACCAAGTGACTTCGGTAGGCCAACTCGGTTTCACTTGACATGTCTACTAGGTTACTTGAGTAGGCAACTTGGCATGGCATGTCCAAGATCACCACGTGCACTAGGTTACTTGGGTAGGCAACTTGGCAGCAATGCGACAGACTAGATAATAGGGAAAAACAATCGGATCATTTTTGTGTGTGTGCTGGGTCAGCGTTTAGGGTAGGCAACTTGGCATGGCATGTCTACTAGGTTACTTGGGTAGGCAACTTGGCATGGCATGTCCGAGATCACCACGTGCACTAGCCATCCGCGGTTGCCTTTCCAAGTATCCTATCTAAAGCAATATATGCATACAACAAACAGAATCTTTTCATCCGTTATCACCAACATGATCATGCTCTCTACATCGCATGCGGTAGGAATAGTATGCTCCCACAATCCAAGGATGATACATACATGCATAGCTACCATCGGTGGTAGCAATTCCGCGTTGATATATATATGTAGGACTCATCTTATATACTTTTGGGTGTACATACTCCCATATTCAATATACCTTATATACACTAGTAGAAAAAAGGCTATTGGTGGCGCACCATTTTGGCTTATGCGTGACGTATATGGAATGCGCCACCATTGCCACGCCACTAGTAACAATTTATCAGTGACGTATCTCAATATGCGCCACGTATAATTTGCCTATGCGTGGCGCATATTGCTATATGCGCCACTAGTAGCCTCTGAAAATTCAAAAAAATTCAAAAAAATTAAAATAAAAAAAAACCAATTTTTTTTTGAAAATCATAAAAATCGAAATAATGTGAAAAAACTATTGTATTACAATTTTTTGAGGATTTTATCTCATGAGAAATAATCGAAATAATGTGTGTGTATATGTGTATGTATCTGTGTATGTATGTCCGCGTATATGTGCGTATATGTGTGTATATGTGTGTGTATATGTGTGTATATGTATGCATGTGTGCATATATAAGTGTGTATATGTGTGTATATATGTATGTATGTGTGCGTATATGTATGTATATGTGTGTATATGTGTGTGTATATGTGTGTATATGCATGTATATGTATGCATGTGTGCATATATAAGTGCGTATATATGCGTATATGTGTGTATATATGCGTATATGTGCATATATATGTGTGTATGTGTGCGTATATGTGTATATGTGTGTATGTATGTGTATGTGTGCATATATGTGTGTATATGTGCGTATATGTGCGTATATATGCGTATATGTGTGTATATGTGCGTGTATGTGTGCGTATATGTATATGTATATGTGCATATATGTGTGTATATGTGCGTATATATGCGTATATGTGCATATATGTGTGTATATATGTGTATACGTGTGTATATGTGTATATATCTGCATGTGTGCTATATGTGTGTATATAACTAATCCAAAAGTTTAATCCAATATAAATTTTGATCTAAAAATAAAAATAAAAATAAAAATTTGAAAATATGAAAGTGCGAAAAAGTCTATTTTCCCTTTTGAATTTTGAGATTCTAAAATTTGTCAAAACGACCGTAGGCTAGTGGGTGGCCTAATGTTGACAAGGAGTATCGATCGCAAACAGATCCTTCTGGTTCTAGTGTCACCTAATTAATAATGGAGATATATAAGAAAAGAATGTTTACTGACTACATATAATATATTGATGATTTGATGGAGTGCGAGAGGCAGAGGGTAGACTTACCAGACCTGCGAAAGTAATATCGTGATAGTGCAGCCGAGGTCACGCCAACTAGCACGTCATTCACGGTCTGCATGCATAAACATGCTAAGAATCTTATCTAACTTTCAGTTTGTACATTACCTATTTCTCTTTATAGTTATGGGTGAAAATTTGGGGTATATGGACACCAGTGATAAAAATTCAAATATTATATTACTGAGTTTAAAACTGTTTGAAAAATATATTTGAATGTAGCAAACTATCTATCCCACAAACGTGTAAAAATCATGTTCAAATATTCTTATTCTTATTTTCTCATTTCATTTTCGTAGTTAATTGCCATCATGATTTGGTTGACCATTCTCAACTGTGGGATCCAAAACTAAAGGCGCATAAATGGACGGCATAGTAATTAATGCCTCATTTCCCCTATCGGGCGATAAAAAGTGACGGCTCTTGTATGACACCTAGCACAACTACTTTATGTGCAGGTATGGATTGGAGCTCAGCGTACAAGGTACCAGGTGACTTCGGTAGGCCAACTCGGTTTCACTTGGCATGTCTACTAGGTTACTTGAGTAGGCAACTTGGCATGGCATGTCCAAGATCACCACGCGCACTAGGTTACTTGGGTAGGTGATGGCCCTTGTGCGTGGTATGAGTATAGCAGCTGGTTTTCCCTCAGTTAAGAAACCAAGGTATGTCGATCTTGGAGAGGAGAGACAAACGACTGAAGGTGATGCTTGCAAGCTTCGCGATAGCTACGGACAATTTATATATAGCGCCTCGTCCAAGCTTTGCTTTGCTAGCAGCAACGTGGAACCTGCACACAACACAACCAAGTACTTTATTCCCAACTTGCGATGAGGTTGTCAATCTCACCGGTTTGCTTGAAACAAAGGTTATGAGCGTATCAAGTGGAAAACAGTAGAAGTATGCGAGTAAAGTAAATAGTGCAAGTAAAGTAAACAGGTGATAGCAATATGATGGAAATATGACCGGGTCCACAGTTCACTAGTGGTGTCTCTCCATAAGATAAATAACACATGCTGGGTAAACAAATTACAGTTGGGCAATTGATAGAATAACGATAAACATGATATGTCAAGAATATCACTATGAGATTTACTCTGGGCATTACAACAAAATACATAGACCGCCATCCAACTGCATCTATGACTAATAATCCACTCACGGGGATATCGTCCGAACACTCCATGAGTATTAAGTTGCGAACAACAGATAATTGCATTAAGCAAAGTGTGTAATGTAAACAAAGCATATGCCCTTGAGCATATGAATGTTGTTTTCTCTCTAGTAGCAACAGCACATCTACAACCTTAGAGGTTTCTGTCACTCCCCCAGGTTAAATAGAGGCATGAACCCACTATCGAGCATAAATACCCCCTCTTGGAGTCACTAGCAACTACTCGGCCAAGATAGCTACTAACAACGGAGAGCATGCAAGATCATAAACAACATAGAGATAACATAAGATATAATTCAGTATAGCAACTCAATCATAACACCAATATTCATCGGATCCCAACAAACCAAACATGTAGAATTACATAACGGTGATCTCAATCATGTAGGGCAGCTCATGAGATCTAAACATGAAGCACGTGGTGGAGAAGACAACCATCTAGCTACTGCTATGGACCCATAGTCCAAGGTAGACTACTCACTCATCACTCCGGAGGCAAGCATGGCGATGAAGAAGACCTCCAGTGGCGATTCCCCTCTCCGGCAGGGTGCCGGGTAGAGCTTCTGGACCCTCCCGATCTTCGGGTCGACGGCGGTGGCGGAT
Organism: Dactylis glomerata; assembly: GCA_007115705.1. NCBI lineage: Eukaryota > Viridiplantae > Streptophyta > Magnoliopsida > Poales > Poaceae > Dactylis > Dactylis glomerata. The sequence continues at coordinate 143,863 of QXEO01001808.1, forward strand.
CGCGATGTGTTCTGGAAAAGTGATCGGGTACTTAGGTTTTTTCCGTCGGGGGGTCTTTATAGGCGAAGGGGCGATGTCAGAGGTGGAGCCAGGTGGCCTCACACCATGGCGGCGCGGCCAGGCCCTGGGCCGCGCCAGCCTGGCGTGAGGGCCCCTGGTGGCCCCTCTCCTACTCCTCTTCGGATCTCTGGAAGCTTCCGGGTAAAATAAGACTTCAGGAACTTGTTTCGTCCAATTCCGAGAATATTTCCTGTGTATCACTTCTAAAACACAAAAACAGCAGAAAACAGGGAACTGGCACTGTGGCGACTTGTTAGTAGGTTAGTTCCGAAAAATGCATAAAAGTGCCACGAAGTGTAACGAAACAGTAGGCAAATGGTGTAAAAACAAGCATGGAGCATCAAAAATTATAGATACGTTGGAGACGTATCAAGCATCCCCAAGCTTAACTCCTGCTCGTCCTCGAGTAGGTAAGTGATAACAAAAGAATAATTTTTGATGTGACATGCACCTACACAATCTTGATCATATATGTAAGCATTTGTGAGCTGGGATCATAAGAACTAAAAACATGGGCATGAAGATATAATCTTGACAATAAGAACTTAGCAACCATGTTGTAAACATGAAAATGAACACAAACAAAAGATCATGAAAATGAAACAATGAAAGTCAAACGTGTTTTCAAATCGTAAGGAAAAACATACAAATGGTTTTTAGCTTGTCCTTAAAAGAGAGCAAAACATAAATGCATAGGACACCTTCAAGTTCAAGAGGGCGACTAGATACAAATAATTTAAGAACAAGTGAAACCAACAATATGAATCGATCGATGAAAACTTTGGGACAATGCACATTATACTAAGAATGACAACTATGCTCTCTTAATGGTGCATAAAGATAGAAGGTGGTGACTCAACATAAAAGTAGAAGAAAGGCCCTTCGCAGAGGGAAGCAGTGATTGCAAGTTTTATAACCTTCAAAAATTATGGTACTTACCGGTTTTGAGCTCTCATTGCCCCCATCATAAGCATCTTGAATGGTTAAAGTTAATGCGAGAATAATTCTGATGCATATGCTTGACAAATCATAAGTTGAAAACCTCGTGTCCCGTGAATACGAGTACCCAAACCTCATGCTACTTTACTTAGAGTCCCAAGCAAGGCTCTTGTCATTGTAAGTATATGCATATCATTGAGAACCGCTGACAAGGGTATAGTTAATAGAGCCCGTTAGTTGAGTACCCCTGAGGCCCGATAAGCTAGGCCCAATTGTAATGGTAGTCGAATACGAGTTCTTACCGTATGTCGATATTGTAATCTATATCGTACCCTACCCGATCCTCGAGACCTGGCCACCTATGTATAGGGGCCAGGAGGGGACGGTGTAGGCCAGATTGAAAGCAAGCTAGGTTTAACACCCAAGTTTACTTTCGACACACACCTATTTCGACTAACTTTACCTTCGAGTTCATCCGGTGCCCTATCTCCCCGATCCTAAGTCCTTCATCTAGGACATTTGCCGAGTTAACCCTCGTCAATTGGCGCCGACCGTGGGGATCTGGGCGTTGGAATCATGAATTCGACGGCTTTTTTGCTTTTAGCCAACAGCAGTTCAGAACTCGACGGAAATCAAGAGATGGAATTGACAATTGGAAGTTTGAACATCCTCATCGGGCCATCGGGTTCATCTCGCCTTTCAGATCCAACGAAACAAGATCTGTCGGTAAGTGAGCCCAAAACAGTCGCAATGATGGAGTATTCCGACGGCTCATCCAGCGAGGTAAACTCGCCGGTCAGCCTAGAACAGGTGCTAAGAGAAATCAAGGAAGACGATAAAGCAAAGGAAAAACTCGATGCAGGAGTTTAACTCAATGATCTCATGATCTGCCTCGACGACATCTCAGACAAATCAACAGACACATGGAAGACAGGTTTAGACCTTTCTGAAGATGGTGACTCGATCTTCTCAAGCTTCAATAGTAACATCGGCAAACAATGCCAGGTGGTCGCCATTGTGGGAGACAACTCAGAAGAATTCGACGAAAATAACAATCCAATGATAAACCCAGCCAATATAGATAGAGGAGCAAATCACCTAGCAGAAGGGCAAACAGCAAAATCCCTCGCAACCAGGGAAAAAATTCGACTATCAGTCGACGAGTGGAAGATAATAAGAGAAGCCGTGGAACACGGCACGCCAATACCATCAAACTCCAGCAAAGACGTGCTTTTTGGGTATCATTACGCCCTAAGGCAGCAGGCGAAGCAATTAGCAAAGGAGAAGATAGAGATACAAAGAAGAAAAGATTCAGCCATTGCAGCTAGCGAAGCTGCTCGTAAAGCACGAAGCGACGCATCATACAGCAATGCAAGGAAAAACCGTCGACACGGTTCAAGGTACGACAACCTCGAGTACTCCGATAGGCAAAGTATTTCGAAAAACCTCGACTCGTCCTTCCTATCGGTCGACGAGCAAGGAAACATCCTACCAAAAACCCCTGAAGCAGCATTAGTAGCAGCGCAAGCGTATCTGCTTACAACTCGACCAAGTCTAGGAGATCCTAGGGAGCATATGCATAGAGCAGCATTAAACGGACTCAACATGGTGGGCCACAAGCTATCAGCAAAAGGAGAAGAAGCATATCAGCACAAGGAAGTGCATAAAGCAAGGTCACCTCGCCGTCAGAATAGTCCTAGGCACAGAAGCAGCAAGCATCGATCTCGATCACCATCACCAAAACAGCACGGCGGAACTCGAAGATCGCGATCTCTGAATGGAAAACGCGACTATGAAGACGATGAAAAAGAGATGGGGGCATCGTGCTTTACCCGCAGGGTTCGCACCACTCCAGTTCCCAAGGGATTCAAGCTACCTCATGATCAACAAAAGTACGATGGATCACAGGAACCACAATCGTGGCTCGCAGATTACTTACAAGCAGTTCAAATATTAGGAGGAACCAAAGAAACAGCAATGCAAAGTTTGCAACTACACCTCACCGGCGCGGCAAGGTCATGGTTGAGTAAACTAGAGAAGGAATCTATTGGAAGCTGGGAAGACCTCACAAAGCAATTCACAAGCAACTTCAGGTCGACATATAAACGGCCAGCATCAATAGAAGAAGTCAAAGCATGTGTGCAACAACGCGACGAAACACTGCGGGCATACATCCAAAGATGCAGCCTTATCAAAAATTCAGCAGTCGAAGTTTCAGACGAAAGAGCAATAGATGTGTTCATCATTGGATTACGGCGAAGAGACTTAGTCGAAGAGATGGGCAGAATCAAGCCGAAAACAGTGTCAGACCTCATGGACATAGCAAATAGATTTGCAGATGGAGAAGATGCGTGCAACAACAAGCGGACGCGATCTCCAAAGGATGACAGAAGAAACAGATACGGAGGTCAAAGGAGACGATCCTGAAATTACGACACCTATGGCTCGCACAGCCAAGTCGCCACAGGATATAAAGACAACAGCTATCAAGGAAATGATCGCAGAAGCTCAGGATATCGAAGCTACGGAAAGGAGGACTATAAGAAGTTCCCTACGAGAGAACCCAGAGAGTACAACCCATCACCAGAAGATATGCTCAATGGGCCTTGTCATTTACACTCAGTGTTCATCGACGGGAAGCGAGTATTGATACGTCTCAAACGTATCTATAATTTTTGATGCTCCATGTTTGTTTTTACACCATTTGCCTATTGTTTCGTTACACTTAGTGGCACTTTTATACATTTTCTGGAACTAACCTATTAACGAAGTGCCACAGTGCCAGTTTCCTGTTTTCTGCTGTTTTTGTGTTTCAGAAGTGATACACAGGAAATATTCTCGGAATTGGACGAAACAAGTTCCTGAAGTCATATTTTACGGGGAAGCTCCCAAACATCCGAAGACCTGACGGAGGGGGGCCACGTGGCCCCCACACACAGGGGCGGCGCGGCCACCCCCCTGGCCGCGCCGGGCCCACGTGAGGGGCCGTGGTCTCCCCTCTGACATCGCCCTTTCGCCTATAAGTACCCCCCGACGAGAAAAACCTAAGTGCCCGATCAGTTTTCCAGAATACATCGCGATCCGCCGCCGCCGTCGACCCGAAGATCGGGAGGGTCCAGAAGCTCTTCCCGGCACCCTGCCGGAGAGGGGAATCGCCACCGGAGGTCTTCTTCATCACCATGCTTGCCTCCGGAGCGATGAGTGAGTAGTCTACCTTGGACTATGGGTCCATAGCAGTAGCTAGATGGTTGTCTTCTCTACCATGTGCTTCATGTTTAGATCTCATGAGCTGCCCTACATGATTGAGATCACCGTTATGTAATTCTATGATGTTGGTTTGTTGGGATCCGATGAATATTGGTGTTTATGATTAAGTTGCTGTACTGAATTATATCTTTTGTTATCTCTATGTTGTTTATGATCTTGCATGCTCTCCGTTGTTAGTAGCTATCTTGGCCGAGTAGTTGCTAGTGACTCCAAGAGGGGGTATCTATGCTCGATAGTGGGTTCATGTCTCTATTTCACCTGGGGGAGTGACAGAAACCTCTAAGGTGGTAGATGTGCTGTTGCTACTAGGGAGAAAACAACATTCATATGCTCAAGGGCATATGCTTTGTTTACATTACACACTTTGCTTAATGCAATTATCTGTTGTTCGCAACTTAATACTTCTAGGGTGTTCGGATGATATCCCCGGGGGTGGATTATTAGTCATAGATGCAGTTGGATGGAGGTCTATGTATTTTGTTGTAATGCCCAGAGTAAATCTCATAGTGATCTTCTTGACATAACACGTTATCTTTATTCTATCAATTGCCCAACTGTAATTTGTTTACCCAGCATGTTATTTATCTATGGAGAGACACCACTAGTGAACTGTGGACCCCGGTCCTATTTTAATCATATTGCAATCACCTGTTTAATTTTCCCGCACTGTTTACTTTACTCGCATATTACTACTGTTTTCCACTCGATACACTCATAACCTTTGTTTCAAGCAAACCGGTGAGATTGACAACCTCATCGCAAGTTGGGAACAAAGTATTTGTTTGTGTGTTGATGCGTGGTGAATGACCAGCCCGTTGGGAACCCCAAGAGGAAAGTATGATGAGTATAGCAGCTAGTTTTCCCTCAGTTAAGAAACCAAGGTTTAATATCGCTCAGGAGAGGAGAGACGGTGACGACTGAAGGTGATGCTTGCTAGTTTGCGACAGCAGCGGACAACTGGCGCTTTGTCCAAGCTTTGCTTGCTAGCTGCAACGCGGAACCTGCACACACACAAACAAATACTTTGCTCCCAACTTACGATGAGGTTGTCAATCTCACCGGTTTGCTTGAAACAAAGGTTATGAGTGTATCGAGTGGAAAACAGTAGAGTATATGCGAGTAAAGTAAATAGTGCGGGAATAGTAAACAGGTGATTGCAATATGATTAAAATAGGACCGGGGTCCACAGTTCACTAGTGGTGTCTCTCCATAGATAAATAACATGCTGGGTAAACAAATTACAGTTGGGCAATTGATAGAATAAAGATAACGTGATATGTCAAGAAGATCACTATGAGATTCACTCTGGGCATTACAACAAAATACATAGACCGCCATCCAACTGCATCTATGACTAATAATCCACCCCCGGGGATATCATCCGAACACCCCAAAAGTATTAAGTTGCGAACAACAGATAATTGCATTAAGCAAAGTGTGTAATGTAAACAAAGCATATGCCCTTGAGCATATGAATGTTGTTTTCTCCCTAGTAGCAACAGCACATCTACCACCTTAGAGGTTTCTGTCACTCCCCCAGGTGAAATAGAGACATGAACCCACTATCGAGCATAAATACCCCCTCTTGGAGTCACTAGCAACTACTCGGCCAAGATAGCTACTAACAACGGAGAGCATGCAAGATCATAAACAACATAGAGATAACAAAAGATATAATTCAGTACAGCAACTTAATCATAAACACCAATATTCATCGGATCCCAACAAACCAACATCATAGTATTACATAACGGTGATCTCAATCATGTAGGGCAGCTCATGAGATCTAAACATGAAGCACATGGTGGAGAAGACAACCATCTAGCTACTGCTATGGACCCATAGTCCAAGGTAGACTACTCACTCATCGCTCCGGAGGCAATCATGGCGATGAAGGAGACCTCCGGTGGCGATTCCCCTCTCCGGCAGGGTGCCGGGAAGAGCTTCTGGACCCTCCCGATCTTCGGGTCGACGGCGGCGGCGGATCGCGATGTATTCTGGAAAACTGATCGGGCCTTTAGGTTTTTCTCGTCAGGGGGTATATGTAGGCGAAAGGGGGCTGTCAGAGGTGGAGCCACGCGGCCTCACAAGGGGGTGGCGCAGCCAGGGGCCAGGCCGCGCCGCCCCTGTGTGTGGGGGCCACGTAGCCCCCCTCCGTCAGGTCTTCGGATGTTTGGGAGCTTCCCCGTGAAATATGACTTTAGGAACTTGTTTCGTCCAATTCCGAGAATATTTCCTGTGTATCACTTCTAAAACCAAAAACAGTAGAAAACAGGGAACTGGCACTGTGGCACTTCGTTAATAGGTTAGTTCCGGAAAGCGTATAAAAATGCCACTAAGTGCAACGAAACAATAGGCAAATGGTGTAAAACAAAGCATGGAGCATCAAAAATTATAGATACGTTTGAGACGTATCAAGCATCCCCAAGCTTAACTCCTGCTCGTCCTCGAGTAGGTAAGTGATAACAAAAGAATAATTTTTGAGGTGACATGCACCTACACAATCTTGATCATATATGCAAGCATTGATGAGCTGGGATCAATAGAACTTAAAACATGGGCATGAAAGATATAATCATGACAATAAGAACTTAGCAACCATGTTGTAAACATGCAAATGAACACAAACAAAAGATCATGATAATGAAACAATGAAAGTCAAACGTGTGTACAAATCATAAGGAAAAACATACAAATGGTTTTCAGCTTGTCCTTCAAAGAGAGCAAAACATAAATGCATAGGACACCTCAAAGTTTAAGAGGGCGACTAGATACAAATAATTTAAGAACAAGTGAAACCAACAATATGAGTCAATCAATGAACCTTGGGACAATGCATATCACACTAAGAATGACAACTATGCTCTCTTAATGGTGCATAAAGAAAGAAGGTGGTGACTCAACATAAAAGTAAAAGAAAGGCCCTTCGCAGAGGGAAGCAGTGATTGCAAGTTTTATAACCTTCAAAAATTATGGTACTTACCGGCTTTGAGCTCTCATTGCCCCCATCATAAGCATCTTGAATGGTTAAAGTTAATGCGAGAACAATTATGATGCATATGCTTGACAAATCATAAGTTGAAAACCTCGTGTCCCGTGAATACGAGTACCCAAACCATGCTAGTTTACTTAGAGTCCCAAGCAAGGCTCTTGTCATTGTAAGTATATGCATATCATTGAGAACCGCCAATGGGGTACCTCCGTGCCCGATGACATGGAACAAGCCCACACCAAAATGACAGGACAAGCAGACAATGAACACCTCAACATCTCTTTTATTTGCTATATTGTTTAGCTTTTTATTGTGAGATGCGTCGTCGAATGTTCACCATGGGTATGATGCAAATTTCCACCATGAATTATGCATGGCTTAGATTGGCGGCCCGGCGTTTCCCTAACACATATAAAAACTCCATGATCCTCACAAGATTCCCAATTCATTTCACACAGCGGGCATCCATAAACAAAAGATCACAATATCAACTCAAAAAAAGAAGTGCAATGTTGAAAGCTTGCCCCATGACGGCATGGCTGGGCTAGAATCCAACTTACAACTTGCAAGCATAACAACTCAGCATAAAAGACCACAATGTCAAATTTTTAAGAACAGGAAAAAGTAAAGTGTGCCTTCCGGTTCGTGAGAGCTTTACTGACCGAATTTTGCATAACACTGGTAAGAGTTTAATTTGAAGAGAATATAAAAGCAAGTCAAATTTACTTGGAATAGCAAATTGCTAGTAGGTATGTATGGTGGACACAATGGAAAACTTTGGCTTTTATGAGTTGGATGCACGAGTAGAGCTCATACTCAGTACAAGGCGAGGGCTAGCAAAAGACTGGGAGCGACCAACTAAGAGAGCCGTAATGGCCATAATCATGCAAAGCGACAAAGCGACATTAAAAGAAGCATACGATGGCATCAAAAGTCAAAACTAAATGATCATGAAGGCTAATGGCGACTTTGGAAGAGTCTAACATGTGTGAGCATGCGCCAAGTCAACCCAAATAAAGCATCAAGGAGAAAACCAAAATAATGCTTCCATACAATAAAAACAACGCATGATTTTTTTCAAAGGCTCATTAAGCAATCTCAGTTATTTGAGACAAGTCATGCTACAGCAAAACCACTAAGCATACTATCAAAAAGACATGTAGCATGACATGAAAAAGCCTAAGCCGCAGTCTACACAAGCTCCTTCTTGTACCACTATTTTGCACAAAGCTTTTTCTCTTTTCCAACACCATTTGAAATTTTTAAAGACACCTCTTTTGATGAAAACCAATAAAGTTCAGAGGCAAAAATACACCTTGATGAAAAGATATGGCAAGATCTGAACGCATATCAAGGCGAAAACGAAAACCAAAAGCAGTAGCGGAAAAACTAGAATGCTCGATTAATAAGAGTGAAACTAGAGCATTCTTTGCAAATGAAAACGAGTACATCTCCTCCAAAGGAAATTTGTTGGGGTCCAACCATTTATTGCAGCAAACAAACAAACTAAACAAACTAAGAAAACTAAAACAACTGACGCTCCAAGAAAAACACATAGTGCATGAAGCAATAAAAATATAGTGTTTTGAAAGGTGACCTGATTTTTGCCGATGAAGAAGGGGTGCCTCGGGGGCATCCCCAAGCTTTGACGCTTGTACTTCTTGGATATTTCTTGGGGTGATGCATGGGCATCCCCAAGCTTGAGCTTTTGTCCATTCTTCAACTCATCTCATCATTCTCCAATCCCTACACTTGAAAACTTCCTTCATACAAAACTAAACACAATTCTATTAGCAACATTAGTGTAAGCATAAAATATATTCAACCTCTTTTAGCTTCAGGTTTCAACCCAAAACCACCACATATAAAGTATATACTACTGTAGCAACTTCCACAAGAGTTCCATGATCAAAAAGAACTCAAAAGAAAGCGATAAAGTGGCAAAAACAAATATTGGCAGAAATCTGTCAAAACTGGACAGCTGATAATGGACGAATTTTTGAGGGATTTTCTGTTGCTCAAATCAAAAAGTGTTCAACTAAGAAAAGTTTGGATATAACCTGGGGCATAAGCACAAGAAATCGCAGGTCCAAAAGATATACAGAGAATTTTCACGAATTTTAACGGTGCAGCGCCGAAAACAGTTTCAGGACAGCAATAACCCCAAATCTTTACCTCACTCAAATTAGAGGCTTCTCTTGGCACAAAAACGAAATAAACAAGATAAGGAGCGGTCATTACAGTAGTAATGACTTCCAAGACTCAAGTAAAAGAAAAAGTACTGAGAAGTAAACAATGGGTTATCTCCCAAGAGTGCTTTTCTTTAACGCCTTTGAGCTAGGCGCAGTGATTTGAGAAGATGCTCACATAAGAAATATGAATGGAAACCAAAAGGAGCATCAAGGAGCAAATATAAAACACATTTAAGTCTAACCCACTTCCTATGCATAGGAATCTTGTAAGAAAATAAATTAAAGAAGCGCATAGCCATAAGCATGGGTAGATAAAACAAGAGCCACTTCATAACTTTCAATATAAAGAGAGGTGTTTTAGTAACATGAGAATTCCAACAACCATATTTTCCTCTCTCATAATAATTTTCAGTAGCATCATGAACAAACTCAACAATATAAATATCATACTTATCCTCCTTTGTTAAGCATGAAGGGCTATCAAATAAGGTATTAGTTAAAGAGTTACTCTTATTGGGAGGTAGACATGGGTTGCTCCATTCTTCTTCCTCTTGATCATCACTCTCCTCCTCTTTTTCATCCAATGAGCTTCCAATTTCTTCTTCCATAGGCTCCTTCAAAGCATTAGTCTCTTCCGTTGGAGAGCATCTATTAAGATATTTAAGAATATAGCCATTTCCTTCCTTGTAATTATCAAAGCAAAATGTGAGTATATCATAAACCTCATATTTATAAGGTGCATCATCAATATTTTCAAGCAAATAAGCAAGTTCGAATGCACCCTTCCATGCAATAAATTCTTCAATTTGTTCCACATCATAAAAGTCATAATTTCCATTAATATAAGAAGATATGGTAACATCATCATTATACTCACATTGAAAAGGGAGGTGTTTATACCTCCTACAGCAACAAGATTCATCAAAGCAATAAGTAACATTATAAGTAGAGCACACATTTCTAGCAATGATATATAATCTATTGATTTGTTCCCATAAGTGTTTCCCTTTTTGTGACAAGCGGTGTTCATCATAATAATTTTGCTGCTCTTCCGTGAACCCACCTTGCCAAAAAGATTTAGTTTCAAAGAAACCAACCATTGAAAGAAAGCATGATAAAGCAAGACAATAACAGACCAACAAAAATAACAACTACAAAGGATTCTAATTTTTTTGGGTTTTTGATATTAAAAAAACAATGCAGGTAAAATAAAATAAAGTAAAGCAAAACAAATAACAAAGTAAAGAATGTGTGTGCGAAGAACTCCCCTCGCAGAAGTCTTCTCTTCCTCCCTGGCAACGGCGCCAGAAAATTAGCTTGATGCGTGGTGAATGACCAGCCCATTGGGAACCCCAAGAGGAAAGTATGATGAGTATAGCAGCTAGTTTTCCCTCAGTTAAGAAACCAAGGTTTAATATCGCTCAGGAGAGGAGAGACGGTGACGACTGAAGGTGATGCTTGCTAGTTTGCGACAGCAGCGGACAACTGGCGCATTGTCCAAGCTTTGCTTGCTAGCTGCAACGCGGAACCTGCACACACACAAACAAATACTTTGCTCCCAACTTACGATGAGGTTGTCAATCTCACCGGTTTGCTTGAAACAAAGGTTATGAGTGTATCGAGTGGAAAACAGTAGAGTATATGCGAGTAAAGTAAACAGTGCGGGAATAGTAAACAGGTGATTGCAATATGATTAAAATAGGACCGGGGTCCACAGTTCACTAGTGGTGTCTCTCCATAGATAAATAACATGCTGGGTAAACAAATTACAGTTGGGCAATTGATAGAATAAAGATAACGTGATATGTCAAGAAGATCACTATGAGATTCACTCTGGGCATTACAACAAAATACATAGACCGCCATCCAACTGCATCTATGACTAATAATCCACCCCCGGGGATATCATCCGAACACCCCAAAAGTATTAAGTTGCGAACAACAGATAATTGCATTAAGCAAAGTGTGTAATGTAAACAAAGCATATGCCCTTGAGCATATGAATGTTGTTTTCTCCCTAGTAGCAACAGCACATCTACCACCTTAGAGGTTTCTGTCACTCCCCTAGGTGAAATAGAGACATGAACCCACTATCGAGCATAAATACCCCCTCTTGGAATCACTAGCAACTACTCGGCCAAGATAGCTACTAACAACGGAGAGCATGCAAGATCATAAACAACATAGAGATAACAAAAGATATAATTCAGTACAACAACTTAATCATAAACACCAATATTCATCGGATCCCAACAAACCAACATCATAGTATTACATAACGGTGATCTCAATCATGTAGGGCAGCTCATGAGATCTAAACATGAAGCACATGGTGGAGAAGACAACCATCTAGCTACTGCTATGGACCCATAGTCTAAGGTAGACTACTCACTCATCGCTCCGGAGGCAATCATGGCGATGAAGGAGACCTCTGGTGGCGATTCCCCTCTCCGGCAGGGTGCCGGGAAGAGCTTCTGGACCCTCCCGATCTTCGGGTCGACGGCGGCGGCGGATCGCGATGTATTCTGGAAAACTGATCGGGCCTTTAGGTTTTTCTCATCAGGGGGTATATGTAGGCGAAAGGGGGCTGTCAGAGGTGGAGCCACGCGGCCTCACAAGGGGGTGGCGCGGCCAGGGGCCTAGGCCGCGCCGCCCCTGTGTGTGGGGGCCACGTGGCCCCCCTCCGTCAGGTCTTCGGATGTTTGGGAGCTTCCCCGTGAAATATGACTTCAGGAACTTGTTTCGTCCAATTCCGAGAATATTTCCTGTGTATCACTTCTGAAACCAAAAACAGTAGAAAACAGGGAACTGGCACTGTGGCACTTCGTTAATAGGTTAGTTCCGGAAAGCGTATAAAAATGCCACTAAGTGTAACGAAACAATAGGCAAATGGTGTAAAACAAAGCATGGAGCATCAAAAATTATAGATACGTTTGAGACGTATCATGTGTGCGCAGGTTCCACAAACACCTTCAGTCGTCATCGTCTCCCTTCTCCTGTTCGATAAACCTTGGTTTCTTAACTGAGGGAAAACTTGCTGCTGCACTCATCATACCTTCCTCTTGGGGTTCCCAACGGGCTGGTCATTCACCACGCACAAGGACTGTCTGTTGCCACATTCACCTGAAGCATCAGCTACTTTTCTGGCGCCGTTGCCGGGGAAGAGAGAAGACTTCTGCGAGGGGAGTTCTTCGCACACACATTCTTTACTTTGTTATTTGTTTTTCTTTACTTTATTTATTTTACCTGCATTGCTTTATATCAAAAACCCAAAAAAATTAGAATCCTTGGTAGTTGTTATTTCTTTACTTTAGTTTATCATGTTGTTCCCTGAGTTCGTTCTGGAGGACCTCTCAGTAGGTAGTGGTTCGATTATTGGCAAAAGTAACATTGAGGAGTTCTTTAATCACATTGGTATGCATAAGGAAGTTGAGGAAAAGTCTTTGGTTGAGTTAGCTCCTAGTTATGAAGTTGCTTCTGCTCATTTAGTTCACATGTTAGAAGCTAGGTTTGCTAATCTCAATTCTTCTATGCAATACATGTTCCTTAAGCTTCATGAAATTGAGGATCCCGAAAAGAAAGCTTTTATCTTAGAAACCTTGCACACAGAATTTAGAGATGTTGCAATTGAGGCTAGGAAGGTTTTTAAGAAGTTTCATAAGCTTGGCTCGCCTGTTAAGGTTGTTGGTATGCCTGATGATTTTAAAACACCAATACCTTATGAACTTATAGGAATTCATGATGCTTGGGAAAAGAATTCTAGTTGGATTTGCCCTGAAAATCTTTTCGATGAAAGTAGTGTGCCAAAGCGTGATTGTAAAGGAGTTTCAAAAACTCAGTTGAACACATTTTCCTTCATTGTTGAAAAGATCTCTGCTGTTGATCTTAATGCTTCATCTCTTGATATTACTTGATTCGCAATTTTCTGCGCCTAGCTCAAAGGCGTTAAAGAAAAGCACTCTTGGGAGATAACCCATTGTTTACTTTTCAGTACTTTTTCTTTTATTTGAGTCTTGGAAGTCATTACTACTGTAATGACCGCTCCTTATCTTGTTTATTTCGTTTTTGTGCCAAGAGAAGCCTCTAATTTGAGTGAGGTAAAGATTTGGGGTTATTGCTGTCCTGAAACTGTTTTCGGTGCTGCACCGTAAAAATTCGTGAAAATTCTCTGTTTATCTTTTGGACCTGCGCTTTCTTGTGCATATGCCCCAGGTTATATCCAAACTTTTCTTAGTTGAACACTTTTTGATTTGAGCAACGGAAAATCCCTCAAAAATTCGTCCATTATCAGCTGTCCAGTTTTGACAGATTTCTGCCAATATTTGTTTTTGCCACTTTATCGCTTTCTTTTGAGTTCTTTTTTATCATGGAACTCTTGTGGAAGTTGCTACAGTAGTATATACTTTATATGTGGTGGTTTTGGGTTGAAACCTGAAGCTAAAAGAGGTTGAATATATTTTATGCTTACACTAATGTTGCTAATAGAATTGTGTTTAGTTTTGTATGAAGGAAGTTTTCAAGTGTAGGGATTGGAGAATGATGAGATGAGTTGAAGAATGGACAAAAGCTCAAGCTTGGGGATGCCCATGCATCACCCCAAGAAATATCCAAGAAGTACAAGCGTCAAAGCTTGGGGATGCCCCCGAGGCACCCCTTCTTCATCGGCAAAAATCAGGTCACCTTTCAAGACACTATATTTTTATTGCTTCATGCACTATGTGTTTTTCTTGGAGCGTCAGTTGTTTTAGTTTTCTTAGTTTGTTTAGTTTGTTTGTTTTCTGCAATAAATGGTTGGACCCCAACAAATTTCCTTTGGAGGAGATGTACTCGTTTTCATTTGCAAAGAACGCTCTAGTTTTCACTCTTATCGTTAATCGAACGTTCTACTTTTTCTGCTACTGCTTTTGGTTTTCGTTTTCGCCTTGATTTGCGTTCAGATCTTGTCATATCTTTTCATCAAGGTGTATTTTTGCCTCTGATCTTCATTGGTTTTCATCAAAAGAGGTGTTTATAAAAATTTCAAATGGTGTTGGAAAAGAGAAAAAGCTTTGTGCAAAATAGTGGTACAAGAAGGAGCTTGTGTAGACTGCGGCTTAGGCTTTTTCATGTCATGCTTGATGTCTTTTTGATAGTATGCTTAGTGGTTTTGCTGTAGCATGACTTGTCTCAAATAACTGAGATTGCTTAATGAGCCTTTGAAAAAAATCATGCGTTGTTTTTATTGTATGGAAGCATTATTTTGGTTTTCTCCTTGATGCTTTATTTGGGTTGACTTGGCGCATGCTCACACATGTTAGACTCTTACAAAGTCGCCATTAGCCTTCATGATCATTTAGTTTTTGACTTTTGATGCCATCGTATGCTTCTTTTAATGTCGCTTTGTCGCTTTGCATGATTATGGCCATTATTGCTCTCTTAGTTGGTCGCTCCCAGTCTTTTGCTAGCCCTCGCCTTGTACTGAGTATGAGCTCTACTCGTGCATCCAACTCCTAAAAGCCAAAGTTTTCCAAAGTGTCCACCATACATACCTACTAGCAATTTGCTATTCCAAGTAAATTTGACTTGCTTTTATATTCTCTTCAAATTAAACTCTTACCAGTGTTATGCGAAACTCGGTTAGTAAAGCTCTCACGAACCGGAAGGCACACTTTACTTTTTCCTGTTCTTAAAATTTTGACATTGTGGTCTTTTATGTTGAGTTGTTATGCTTGCAAGTTGTAAGTTGGATTCTAGCCCAGCCATGCTGTCATGGGGCAAGCTTTCAACATTGCACTTCTATTTGAGTTGATATCGTGATCTTTTGTTTATGGATGCCCGCTGTGTGAAATGAATTGGGAATCTTGTGAGGATCATGGAGTTTTTATATGTGTTAGGGAAACACCGGTCCGCCAATCTAAGCCATGCATAATTCATGGTGGAAATTTGCAGCATACCCATGGTGAACATTCGACGACGCATCTCACAATAAAAAGCTAAACAATATAGCAAATAAAAGAGATGTCGAGGTGTTCATTGTCTGCTTGTCCTGTCATTTTGGTGTGGGCTTGTTCCATGTCATTGGGCACGGAGGTACCCCATTGGCGGTTCTCAATGATATGCATATACTTACAATGACAAGAGCCTTGCTTGGGACTCTAAGTAAATTAGCATGGTTTGGGTACTCGTATTCACGGGACACGAGGTTTTCAACTTATGATTTGTCAAGCATATGCATCATAATTGTTCTCGCATTAACTTTAACCATTCAAGATGCTTATGATGGGGGCAATGAGAGCTCAAAGCCGGTAAGTACCATAATCTTTGAAGGTTATAAAACTTGCAATCACTGCTTCCCTCTGCGGAGGGCCTTTCTTTTACTTTTATGTTGAGTCACCACCTTCTTTCTTTATGCACCACTAAGAGAGCATAGTTGTCATTCTTAGTGTGATATGCATTGTCCCAAAGTTCATTGATTGACTCATATTGTTGGTTTCACTTGTTCTTAAATTATTTGTATCTAGTCGCCCTCTTAAACTTTGAGGTGTCCTATGCATTTATGTTTTGCTCTCTTTGAAGGACAAGCTGAAAACCATTTGTATGTTTTTCCTTATGATTTGAACACACGTTTGACTTTCATTGTTTCATTATCATGATCTTTTGTTTGTGTTCATTTGCATGTTTACAACATGGTTGCTAAGTTCTTATTGTCATGATTATATCTTTCATGCCCATGTTTTAAGTTCTATTGATCCCAGCTCACCAATGCTTGCATTTATGATCAAGATTGTCTAGGTGCATGTCACCTCAAAAATTATTCTTTTGTTATCACTTACCTACTCGAGGACGAGCAGGAGTTAAGCTTGGGGATGCTTGATACGTCTCAAACGTATCTATAATTTTTGATGCTCCATGCTTGTTTTTACACCATTTGCCTATTGTTTCGTTACACTTAGTGGCACTTTTATACATTTTCCGGAACTAACCTATTAACGAAGTGCCACAGTGCCAGTTTCCTGTTTTCTGCTGTTTTTGTGTTTCAGAAGTGATACACAGGAAATATTCTCGGAATTGGACGAAACAAGTTCCTGAAGTCATATTTTACGGGGAAGCTCCCAAACATCCGAAGACCTGACGGAGGGGGGCCACGTGGCCCCCACACACAGGGGCGGCGCGGCCACCCCCCTGGCCGCGCCGGGCCCACGTGAGGGGCTGTGGTCTCCCCTCTGACATCGCCCTTTCGCCTATAAGTACCCCCCGACGAGAAAAACCTAAGTGCCCGATCAGTTTTCCAGAATACATCGCGATCCGCCGCCGCCGTCGAACCGAAGATCGGGAGGGTCCAGAAGCTCTTCCCGGCACCCTGCCGGAGAGGGGAATCGCCACCGGAGGTCTTCTTCATCGCCATGCTTGCCTCCGGAGCGATGAGTGAGTAGTCTACCTTGGACTATGGGTCCATAGCAGTAGCTAGATGGTTGTCTTCTCTACCATGTGCTTCATGTTTAGATCTCATGAGCTGCCCTACATGATTGAGATCACCGTTATGTAATTCTATGATGTTGGTTTGTTGGGATCCGATGAATATTGGTGTTTATGATTAAGTTGCTGTACTGAATTATATCTTTTGTTATCTCTATGTTGTTTATGATCTTGCATGCTCTCCGTTGTTAGTAGCTATCTTGGCCGAGTAGTTGCTAGTGACTCCAAGAGGGGGTATTTATGCTCGATAGTGGGTTCATGTCTCTATTTCACCTGGGGGAGTGACAGAAACCTCTAAGGTGGTAGATGTACTGTTGCTACTAGGGAGAAAACAACATTCATATGCTCAAGGGCATATGCTTTGTTTACATTACACACTTTGCTTAATGAAATTATCTGTTGTTCGCAACTTAATACTTCTAGGGTGTTCGGATGATATCCCCGGGGGTGGATTATTAGTCATAGATGCAGTTGGATGGCGGTCTATGTATTTTGTTGTAATGCCCAGAGTAAATCTCATAGTGATCTTCTTGACATAACACGTTATCTTTATTCTATCAATTGCCCAACTGTAATTTGTTTACCCAGCATGTTATTTATCTATGGAGAGACACCACTAGTGAACTGTGGACCCCGGTCCTATTTTAATCATATTGCAATCACCTGTTTACTTTTCCCGCACTGTTTACTTTACTCGCATATTACTACTGTTTTCCACTCGATACACTCATAACCTTTGTTTCAAGCAAACCGGTGAGATTGACAACCTCATCGCAAGTTGGGAACAAAGTATTTGTTTGTGTGTGTGCAGGTTCCACAAACACCTTCAGTCGTCATCGTCTCCCTTCTCCTGTTCGATAAACCTTGGTTTCTTAACTGAGGGAAAACTTGCTGCTGCACTCATCATACCTTCCTCTTGGGGTTCCCAACGGGCTGGTCATTCACCACGCACAAGGACTGTCTGTTGCCACATTCACCTGAAGCATCAAGTATCAAGGCACGCAATGAAAGACTGCACAACATTCTTAAAACTACAAGAAGCAGCAGTAAACAAACAAACCGAAGCAAGGCGACAAGGATTCGAAGGAAGCAACAATCCCCCGACAAACCAGCAAGGAAACAACGGATCTCCTCAAGGACAAGACCAGCAAAACAAGGGACACGACGACGACGACGAAGGGTATGTCCCATCAAAAGGACACATCACAGCAATGATACAACCTGTGCCTAAGTCGAACAAAGAAGAAAAGAGTATAACTCGACAAGTCAATCTAGCAGTCATTTCGCCTCCAGCTACAACAGAGTATCTGTATTGGTCAGAACAACCAATGGAGTTCAATAGAGAAGACCACCCTATAACAGTACCCCGGCCAGGAAATGCGCCTTTGGTACTCAAAGCTCAAATCGGCGCGTATGATGTCGACAGAATATTCATGGACGCAGGAAGTGGAATTAACCTGATATACGCAAAAACACTCAGGGCAATGCACATATCGCTAGAGTTCCTGAAGCCAACAGATTGTTCTTTCCACGGGATCGTGCCAGGAAGTGCTAATTACCCACTAGGTCGGATAGCACTCAATGTTTGCTTCGGCAACCGACAAAACTACAAAAGAGAAAAGCTCGACTTTGAAGTCATGGACTGGCCATCTCAATATCATGCAATCCTTGGACGACCCGCGTTTTCACGATTCATGGCAGTGCCTCACTATACATATTTAGTACTTAAAATGCCAGGACCAAGAGGAATAATTACAGTCAAAGGGAGTTTTGAAGTCTCAGATCTCTGCGACAGGGAGTTCCACAAGATGGCGCAAAACTTTGGCATGATAGCCAACTATGCAGAGAAGGCAAAAAGCACACCTACAGAGGGCGTCAAGCTACTCGAAAGACACGTTGCGGAGCCTGAAACGAAGAAACCACGAGTAGGAGCGCCAAGAGAAGACAAAGACGCAGGAGAAGAAGGGAAAGCCGCAATGGCATAAACATCAAAGAACAATAGTATAGACTAGAAAAATAAAGGCTGTAAAAGCCATGAGTTATTCCAGGGGCAATGCCCTCTAGATCTAGAACACAGGTCACAGGCCGGATCTCTTGGGTCACCGCATGTATCTTACATTACAAGTATAATAAAGATGAAACGTTCCTCATATTCGAGTCTACGAGTCTTTCAAAGAGAAAGTGCGGCAAACGCACGAATCATATAATAACGCCCTGAGGATAAATTTCAGACATATAGTCGCGAAATAAATAAACTCTTGCGTTACTCATACACCTTACAGCATTGGGTTATCAGAATCATCTACACCTAAAGGGTCTAAGTAGTGGAACTCGCGGAAAAACGTGGAGTCTTCTTGCAACAACCTGGCTATAATTCATCGGGCAGGCTGCAAGGTGCTCTCTAAGTGTACTCGAAGGCTTGCCCCACCAGGAGGATAGCTCAGCGACATAGAACTATAATTGAGTCTTGGCTGCCACTTGTGTATCCACCCAAGAGCAAAATTGGCACCTACCACTAGGTTCAGTTCTATCAACCGATGGACTCGCTGGCTGGATCTAAAAACATCAAGAAGCAATAGAAAAGTAGCAGGCAGAGGATTGCGAGGAAGCATGACCGAGTGCATAGTTATGAGAGCTCTTCTACAGCCATCCACTGCCTCGCCAATATGCTGGGCACGGTCCTGAAGCAATACAATAGCGCTTCAGCGTCGAGGATCAGACCATAAATTTTCAACACCTGAAGACATCTTTTCCAGAGCTGCACTTCTCTCGGTAACCCGATGATCCTCAGCAGCGAAATCCAAGCAAGTGCCTATAGGGGCAGAGGATATGACAAAAGTAACAATAAAGGGGAAAAAGTGAAGAAAATAAGTCAAGAGGGAACTCACATCGTAACATTTCACAGGCGGATTCGACGATACCAAGAACAAAAGAATTGCATTCTTCATGATGCAAAATCTTTGCCGTCAAGCTGGGCACTTCATCACCAAGAATAGATATCTGCTTCGTCAGGGCAAAAGTTTTGCTAGCCTTATCAAACGCCATCTGAGCTTGGCGTTTGGCTGAAGTTAATCGAAACTCAAGGTCAAAAATCCTTGAAGAGTATTCTGCGCATTGATCGCATCGACTAGGAGGCGGCGGAATTCTCGAAGTCAACGTATTGGCAGAGAAAGGAGCAGGCCCGCAAGTCAGGGGATCATCGACATGCATCAACTGAAAGACAAAGAAGAGGAAGAAGGAACATTTCAGAAAGGCAGCACAGGACTTCATAAGAAGATATATTTACATAAGAGCACAACCCTATGATTAAGGCTCTCGGGTTGCACGAAACTAAAAGTTTTTACATTCAAAAGGAGAACTCTAAAGCTACAGAGAAGCCGAGTCTATGCCACCTCAGCATTTTGCTCCGTGGCAGAAGAGGGCATGGCCGTTTCCTTGCTAGAAGTCGACGGTGGCACTGGATCTTCCGCTGCTGGAGACGGTGCGGCAGGCACGGCAGAGGCTGCTGAAGGGGAAATAGTTGTCAACAAGGCAGGTGCCAGCTTCTTCGCCTTCTCGAAAAAAGCCTTCATCTCATCACGGGTATGGCCATGGGGGGAGCTAACCCTCTCCCAGTTGAAGTTCGTACCATGCGCAAGAGAAAGGGCAATAGCACCCTTGGCGCCACGCTTAATTGAGAGACCTTTCAGCTGAAGAGTGGGGTCTTCAGTTGTATCGAAGGACTTGGCAAGATTACTCAAGTTGTCCTTCGGGACCGCTGACCTTTTCTTCGGCCACAACCCAACAAACAGTCGCGATAAAACGCGGCTAACTAACTCGAAAGTCTCCTGGATAGATATCCAGTTGGTCTCGAGAAGATTAACTGCAGTCGTCAGAAGATCATCGTCTGTTTGCAGGGACGACGGAGATATCCCGGTAAATTCTGCACAGTAAAAAGCGAATAGAAAAGAAAAGAAGAGACAAGTGTCAACAAAGTACAACAGTGCAACATAAGTCGACAATAGAAGACAAGGCAAAGCACTTACTTTCAGCGGCAGTCGACATCGTGTGAAGACGCTCTGCCACGGCCTGTTCCCGCTGAGCGTGCTCCTTGTTGGCATCAGCTAAAGCCCTTTCAGCTTTCTTCGCCTTGGCAAGCGCAGATTTCTGCGACTTCTCAGCACTTGCCTTAGCAGCGGTCGCAACGTCGTAAGCTTTCTGCGAAGCCTTGAGTTCCGCCTCCAACGACGCGATTCGAGCATTGGCGGTTGCTAAAGCAGCTGCATAAGAAGTCGACAGGGAGTCAGATAGATAGCAAAGGATAAAGTGCAGAAGCCAAGTGGTGATTGGACGTCAAAATTGTACCTTCGGAAGCTTTCGCAACCTTTAGGTATTCAGCGCATTCAGTGCCCAATGCGGTGAATCTCTTCAATAAAGCCTGAGAAAAACAGTGGGTAAGAGCAGGAGTGTATGAATGGAAAGCAAGTAAAGAAGAATTGCTCACATCATCAGGAGAAACCGTAGATGCATGGGCCTCCAGAGAAACGTCGGCCTCTTTGGCCTTCTTTGAGCGTTTGGGGTATTGGGCTTGAGGAACCTTCTTCACAGAGGCCCTGGTAGCCCTCGGCGCAGCATCTGGCTCAATAGGCTCATCAGTGGCCGTAGGAGAAGTTGGTGGAGCAGCTGTTGGCGGCTCTTCGTCATCACTGCACGAAGAATATAGGTTATGGAAACAAGGCAAGAACAATGCAATTGAAGAACTCGAATACAATACTTACGATGCTAGCATGTCGAAGTACTCCATATCTTCTGCATGAGCGGGGGCTTTACCAGCCGCTGCAGAACTCGATGAAGCGATTTCATCGACACGCTGCCTTTTCTTGTCGACATCAACATCTTCAGCAAGTACGAGAGGAGGCGATGTCGACGAGCTAGTTTCCTCTTCTGATTCTTTGACATCATCTCCATCCTGACTTTCGTCAGCCTCGGGGGCTTCAGATGCAGGAGAGGCCAGTTGAGCCGGTAGGGGCCCTGCCTCTGGAAGAGGGGGACGAGAAACAAGGAATTGGTGACCCTGCATATAAATAAGTAAGGAGAGTGCAAAGTCAAAGAATAATGCAAGTCGAAACAAGCAAAGTTTGACAAAAAGTGGACGCAAGGATACATACCTCAGGAAGAGGGTGCACGGAGTCGAAATAATCAGCGGTTAAATCCGCAACTGCATGTTCCTTCATGAGCTTAGTGAGATTCCAGACTCGCTTGTCGACATCTTCTTTCGATATCAGATCTTCAGATATGCGAGTAGGATCCTCCAAGCCGGAGTAATTCCAAAGTTTGGTAAGGCGGTGTTGTAGGGGTTGAACTCGACGTTGAATAAAAAACGCCATGAGTTGCATACCCGACAGAGCACCCCCTTGACCTCCTTTTAAAGCCTTAATGCGGGAAAGGAGAGGAAGAATTTCTTCTACTTCTGCATCTGAGGGGAGTGTATCCCACGATGCCAATTTCTTTACCTCCTGGGAAGCATCAAAAGGAGGCAGGCCGAATTCATCTTCAGGAGAGGATTTGCGGTCCTTGATATAGAACCACTTTGTCCTCCATCCTTGGACAGACGTGGCCATGGAAAATTCAAAGTATTGCGCCTCAGGGCGCACAGAAATGACGGCTCCGCCCAGTTCGGGTTTCCTAGCCAAAGAAACGTTGGGGCGGAGTCGAAAGATTGACCTCCAAAGAAGGAAGTGGGGCTCAATGCCCAAGAAGGACTCGCAGAGAGTCACGAAACAGGCAATGTGCAGAAGAGAATTCGGTGTGAGCTGGTGGAGCTGCACACCGTAAACAAACAGAAGCCCACGGAGGAACTCGTGGGCAGGAAGAGAGAAACCGCGGAGGAGGAAAGCAAGGAACATTACCCGGTAACCGCTCGGGGGCTTCGGGATCCGTTCAGTATTGGGAAATTTGATGGAATCTTCGGCGGCGATGAGGCCGTCTGCCGTGGCCTTCTCCACCTCCTTCTTTGTGATGGTGGAGCGAACCCAGTTGGTGGCAGAAGTCTTGGCCATGGTGCTCTTGGTGGCCAGGTGTTTCACGCGCATCCAGTACGAAGTGCGCTTGGGGGCTATGCATGAGAGAAGGAGGCAGAGGAGATCAGCAATGGAGGTGGTGGAGGAAACGAGCTGGTAAACAGTAAAAATCCCCCACTACGCCCCTTATATATCTTCTGGGAGAAGGATCGTGGGCCGAGACGTGGCGCAAAGAGCGGAAACGGCAGCCCACTAACGGTCAAAAATTGAGAAATTTATAGTACTGCCCATGCAACGGTTCGCAATGATACAGAGTGACGTATTCATTGATGTCATAAAGAATATGGTATCGGAAGGAAAAAAATGGCACCGACAAATGCAAAAATTTTAGAGAAGATTATGTGTGAAGGATTTTTCGATTATAGCCTTGGGGGCTACTACCCTTAAAGATAGTGACTGAAAATCTTTACTGGAGTTGTGGACGCATATTCGACGACAAGGTGTTCTTAGAGTATCTCGAAGATAAATTATTTTGAAGTTGAGGTATTTCGAGTTGAAGTATGATGGATTGGACTCTATTTCGAGCCTATACTCGAAAAAGTCTATTTTGAGTATAGCCTCGGGGGCTACTCCCATCGGGAGCGCTGAGCGCGCACCCGACGATATTTCTTGGTAAAGCAGTAAAGTTGGAGAAGTGCAGGAGTGTTACTCCCATCGGGAGCGAGTTTTATGGTTGAAAGAAACTTGAATATTTTCAGTCAAAATTTGACTGCGACATAAGATTCTCGAGTTGCGTTATCGCAACGTGACTCGAATGTCGTGACTTGTCACGAAGGTAAGACCCCGGGATCCGTCCTGTGTGGCCTGGTATACGCACATGGATGCGCTCTGCTGGTATGTATCCGTGTCTACGACGTGAAAAAAATCCTGGTGGACGCACTGGGTACCCTGAGAACCACTGGGATTCATTCTTTGTAAGTCCTAAATGCGGCAAAAGAGTGGATTTGACCGGTATCCCGAATTCAAGTCCAAGGGGATTGAATTTGAAGTAGATGACAAGTATCTGTTCCGGCAGTTAACTAACCTCTTGATCTGTCAGAGTTGTCAGGCTTGCTCATCAAAACCCCTTGCAAAAGAATATTATGAAAATAAGTCGAAAATACTAAGTCGAAGATTTGAAGATAAGAAGAAGTCGAAGAATTGATCAAGTCGAAGATTTGAAGATTAGAGATTCAACCTGAATCTACAATTCTGGTAGAATCTCAGGGGCTACTGACAAGTGTATAGTTAATAGAGCCCGTTAGTTGAGTACCCCTGAGGCCCGATAAGCTAGGCCCAATTGTAATGGTAGTCGAATACGAGTTCTTACCGTATGTCGATATTGTAATCTGTATCGTACCCTACCCGATCCTCGAGACCTGTCCACCTATGTATAGGGGCCAGGAGGGGACGGTGTAGGCCAGATTGAAAGCAAGCCAGGTTTAACACCCAAGTTTACTTTCGACGCACACCTATTTCGACTAACTTTACCTTCGAGTTCATCCGGCGCCCTATCTCCCCGATCCTAAGTCCTTCATCTAGGACATTTGCCGAGTTAACCCTCGTCAACCGCCAATGGGGTACCTCCGTGCCCGATGACATGGAACAAGCCCACATCAAAATGACAGGATAAGCAGACAATGAACACCTCGACATCTCTTTTATTTGCCGTCTATTTAGCTTTTTATTGTGAGATGCTTCGTCGAATGTTCACCATGGGTATGCTGCAAATTTCCACCATGAATTATGCATGGCTTAGATTAGCGGCCCGGCGTTTCCCTAACACATATACAAACTCCATGATCCCCACAAGATTCCCAATTCATTTCACACCGCGGGCATCCATAAACAAAAGATCACGATATCAACTCAAATAAGAAGTGCAATGTTGAAAGCTTGCCCATGACTGCATGGCTAGGCTAGTCTCCAACTTACAACTTGCAAGCATAACAACTCAACAGAAGAGACCACAATGTCAAATTTTTAAGAACAGGAAAAAGTAAAGTGTGCCTTCCGGATCGTGAGAGCTTTACTGACCGAATTTCTCATAACACTGGTAAGAGTTTAATTTGAAGAGAAAATAAAAGCAAGTCAAATTTACTTGGAATAGCAAATTGCTAGTAGGTATGTATGGTGGACACTTTGGAAAACTTTGGCTTTTAGGAGTTGGATGCACGAGTAGAGCTCATACTCAGTACAAGGTGAGGGCTAGCAAAAGACTGGGAGCGACCAACTAAGAGAGCAATAATGGCCATAATCATGCAAAGCGACAAAGCGACATTAAAAGAAGCATAAGATGGCATCAAAAGTCAAAAACTAAATGATCATAGAGGCTATTGGCGACTTTGTAAGAGTCTAACATGTGTGAGCATGCGCCAAGTCAACCCAAATAAAGCATCAAGGAGAAAACCAAAATAATGCTTCCATTTGAGACAAGTTATTTGAGAAAACCAAAACAACGCATGATTTTTTCAAAGGCTCATTAAGCAATCTCAGTTATTTGAGACAAGTCATGCTACAGCAAAACCACTAAGCATACTATCAAAAAGACATCAAGCACGACATGAAAAAGCCTAAGCCATAGTCTGCACAAGCTCCTTCTTGTACCACTATTTTGCACAAAGCTTTTTCTCTTTTCCAACACCATTTGAAATTTTTATAAACACCTCTTTTGATGAAAACCAATAAAGATCAGAGGCAAAAATACACCTTGATGAAAAGATATGACAAGGTCTGAACACAAATCAAGGCGAAAATGAAAACCAAAAGCAGTAGCAGAAAAAGAAGAACACTCGATGAACGATAAGAGTGAAAAACTGAGTGTTCTTTGCAAATGAAAACGAGTATATCTCCTCCAAAGAAAATTTGTTGGGGTCCAACCATTTATTGCAGCAAACAAACTAAACCAACTAAGAAAACTAAAACAATTGACGCTCCAAGAAAAATACATAGTGCATGAAGCAATAAAAATATAGTGTTTTGAAAGGTGACCTGATTTTTGCCGATGAAGAAGGGGTGCCTCGGGGGCATCCCCAAGCTTTGACGCTTTTACTTATTGGATATTTCTTGGGGTGATGCATGGGTATCCCCAAGCTTGAGCTTTTGTCCATTCTTTAACTCATCTCATCATTCTCCAATCCCTACACTTGAAAACTTCCTTCATACAAAATTAAACACAATTCTATTAGCAACATTAGTGTAGGCATAACATATAATCAACCTCTTTTTGCTTCAGGTTTCAACCCAAAACCACCACATATATAGCAAATACTACTGTAGAAACTTCCCCAAAAGTTCCGCGATCAAAAAGAACTCAAAAGAAAGCGATAAAGCGGTAAACACAAACATTGGCAAAAATCTGTCAAAACAGAACAGCTAACAAAGGCCGAATTTTTGAGGGGTTTTCTGTTCCTCAAATCAAAAAGTGTTCAACTAACGAAAGTTTGGATATAACCTGGGGCATATGCACAAGAAATTGCAGGTCCAAAAGATATACAGATAATTTATACGAATTTTTACGGTGCAGCACCAAAAACAGTTTCAGGACAGCAACATCCCCAAATCTTTACCTCACTCAAATTAGAGGCTTCTCTTGGCACAAAAACGAAATAAACAAGATAAGGAGCAGTCATTACAGTAGTAATGACTTCCAGGACTCAAATAAAAGAAAAAGTACTGAAAATAAAAATATTGGGTTATCTCCCAAGAGTGCTTTTCTTTAACGCCTTTGAGCTAGGCGCAGAAAATTGCGAATCAAGTAACATCAAGTGATGAAGCATCAAGCTCATAATTTGCTCTAAAAATAGAGTCAAAAAGTAATTTCTTTCTTTTCCTAGGGAAGTGTTCCATACCTTTCTTTAGTGGGAATTGATATTTGATAGTGCCTTCCCTCATATCAATGATGGCACCTACAGTTCAAAGAAATGGTCTTCCCAAAATAATAGGACATGAAGCATGGCATTCAACGTCCATAACAAGAAAATCAACAGGAACAAGGTTATTGTTAACCACAATAAGAACATCATTAATCCTTCCCAAAGGTTTCTTCTTAGCAACATCTGCAATAGGAACATCATAATAACACTTTTCAAGCGGTGGTAAATCAAGCATGTCATAAATCTTTCTAGGCATGATAGAAATACTAGCACCTAGATCACATAAAGCATGTCAATCAAAACCACTAACATGCATATCAATGATGGGTTCCCAACCATCTTCTAACTTCTTGGGAATGGAAGCTTTTTGCTGCAACTTTTCATCCCTAATTTTTATGAGAGCATTGGTAATATGCTTAGTAAAAGCAACATTTAAGGAACTAGCATTGGGAGTCAAAGCAAGCTTTTGCAAGAACAAAATAACTTCAGATATATTGCAGCCATCAACATCAAAATCATTAAAAGAAGTAGAGCTATCATCTCCTACACTGCGAAAAATTTCAGCACTCTTTTAAGAAAAAGTTTTGGCAGTTTTAGGCTTTTTAACACAAGGAGTGGGAGTTTTCTCTACACCAATCAAAGTAAGAGGATTGCTAGCATTAGGAGCAACATCATTAGAGGTAGTAATGGTACATACCTTCATCTCTCTAGCCATCTCATCTTCTCTTTCCCATGTGGCATACAATCCGCTAACAATCTAATATTTTCATCAATTCCAACTTGAATAGCATTAGCAGTAGCGAAAACATTGTTCTCTTTCACATCATTAGGCAACACTTTTAATTTCAGAAGTTCAACATCATAAGCAAGGCTATCAACTTTAGAAGCAAGAATATCAATTTTGCCTAACTTTTCCTCAACAGACTTATTAAAAGCAGTTTGCTTACCGATGAAGTCCTTTAGCATTACCTCAAGCTCGGAGGGCGCGGACCTAGTGTTGTTGTAGGAATTACCATAAGAATTACCATAACCATTACCATTGGTAGAAGGATACGACCTATAATTGTTGCTAGCAAAATTGTTCCTATAAGCATTGTTGTTAAAATTATTATTTCTAATAAATTCACATCAACATGCTCTTCTTGAGCAACCAGAGAGGCCAAAGGAACATTATTAGGATCAACATGAGTCCTATCATTAGCAAGCATAGCCATAATGGTATCAATCTTATCACTCAAGGAAGAGGTTTCCTCAACAGAATTTACCTTCTTACCATGTGGAGCTCTCTCGGTGTGCCATTCGGAATAATTTACCATCATGTTGTCAAGTAGCTTTGTTGCGGCGCCCAAGGTAAGGGACATAAAGGTGCCTCCAGCAGCTGAATCAAGTAGGTTCCTCGAAGAAAATTTTAGTCCTGCATCAAAAGTTTAGACAATCATCCAAGTAGTTAGTCCATGAGTGGGGCAATTCTTTATCATAGATTTCATTCTTTCCCAAGCTTGAGCAACATGTTCATTATCAAACTTAGTAAACTTCATAATATTGCTACGCAGAGATATAATCTTAGCAGGAGGATAGTATCTACCAATAAAAGCATCCTTACACTTAGCCCATGAATCAATACTATTCTTAGTCAAAGACAGCAACCAATCTTTAGCTTTTCCTCTCAAAGAAAAAGGAAACAACTTGAGCTTAATAATATCACTTTCTACATCCTTATATTTCTGCATCTCACATAGCTCAACAAAATTGTTGAGATGAGCTGCAGCATCTTCAGTACTAGCACCAGAGAATTGCTCTTTCATAATAAGGTTCAACAAAGCAGGCTTAATCTCATAAAAGTTTGTAGTAGGAGGAGGTGGTGCAATAGGAGTGCAGATAAAATCACTATTGTTCGTGCTAGTAAAGTTACACAACTTGGTGTTTTCAGGATTGGCCATTTCAGCAAAACTAAAATAAACAAGTAAAAACAACTACCAAGGATTCTAATTTTTTTGGGTTTTTGATAAAAAGCGATGCAGGTAAAATAAATAAAGTAAAGCAAAACTATAACAAAGTCAAGGATGTGCGTGCGAAAACTCCCCTTGCAGAAGTGTTCTTTTTCCTCCCCGGCAACGGCGCCAGAAAAATAGCTGATGGTCCTTGTGCGTGGTGAATGACCAGCCCATTGGGAACCCCAAGTGGAAGGTGTGATGAGTATAGCAGCTGGTTTTCCCTCAGTTAAGAAACCAAGGTATGTCGATCTTGGAGAGGAGAGACAAACGACTGAAGGTGATGCTTGCAAGCTTCGTGACAGCTTCGAACAATTTATATATGGCGCCTCGTCCAAGCTTTGCTTTGCTAGCAGCAACGTGGAACCTACACACAACACAATGTTGGTCCTTGTGCGTGGTGAATGACCGGCCCGTTGGGAACCCCAAGAGGAAGGTGTGATGAGTATAGCAGCTAGTTTTCCCTCAGTTAAGAAACCAAGGTTTAATCGTTCTTGGAGAGGAGAGACAAATGACTGAAGGTGATGCTTGCTAGTTTGCGACAGCTTCGGACAATTTATATATGGTGCCTCATCCAAGCTTTGCTTGCTAACTGCAACGCGGAACCTGCACACAACACAACCAAGTACTTTGTTCCCAAATTGCGATGAGGTTGTCAATCTCACCGGTTTGCTTGAAACAAAGGTTATGAGCGTATCGAGTGGAAAACAGTAGAGTATGCGAGTAAAGTAAACAGTGCGAGTAAAGTGAACAGGTGATAGCAATATGATGGAAATAGGACCAGGGTCCACAGTTCACTAGTGGTGTCTCTCCATAAGATAAATAACACATGCTGGGTAAACAAATTACAGTTGGGCAACTGATAGAATAAAGATAAATGTGATATGTCAAGAAGATCACTATGAGATTTACTCTGGGCATTACAACAAAATACATAGACCGCCATCCAACTGCATCTATGACTAATAATCCACTTGTGGCGAATCAATCCGAGAACTCCACAAGTATTAAGTTGCGAACAACAGATAATTGCATTAAGCAAAGTGTGTAATGTAAACCAAGCATATGCCCTTGAGCATATGAATGTTGTTTTCTCCGTAGTAGAAACAGCACATCTACAACCTTAGAGGTTTCTGTCACTCCCCCTGGTTAAATAGAGGCATGAACCCACTATCGAGCATAAATACCCCCTCTTGGAGTCACTAGCAACTACTCGGCCAAGATAGCTACTAACAACGGAGAGCATGCAAGATCATAAACAACATAGAGATAATAAAAGATATATTTCAGTACAGCAACTCAATCATAACACCAATATTCATCGGATCCCAACAAACCAAATATGTAGAATTACATAACGGTGATCTCAATCATGTAGGGCAGCTCATGAGATCTAAACATGAAGCACATGGTGGAGGAGACAACCATCTAGCTACTGCTATGGACCCATAGTCCAAGGTAGACTACTCACTCATCGCTCCGGAGGCAAGCATGGCGATGAAGAAGACCTCCGGTGGCGATTCCCCTCTCCGGCAGGGTGCCGGGAAGAGCTTCTGGACCCTCCCAATCTCGGGTCGACGACGGCGGCAGATCGCGATGTGTTTCTGGAAAATTGATCGGGTACTTAGGTTTTTCCCGTCGGGGGGTCTTTATAGGCGAAGGGGCGATGTCAGAGGTGGGGCCAGGTGGCCTCACACCTAGCTGGCGCGGCCTAGGCCCTGGCCGCGCCGGCCCGGTGTGTGGGGCCCCTGTGGCCCCCCTCCTACTTCTCTTTGGATCTCTGGAAGCTTCCGGGTAAAATAAGACTTCAGGAACTTGTTTCGTCCAATTCTGAGAATATTTCCTATGTATCACTTCTGAAACACAAAAATAGCAGAAAACAAGGAACTGGCACTGTGGCAACTTGTTAGTAGGTTAGTTCTGGAAAATACATAAAAGTGCCACGAAGTGTAACAAAATAGTATGCAAATGGTGTAAAAACAAGCATGGAGCATTAAAAATTATAGATACATTGGAGACGTATCAAGCATCCCCAAGCTTAACTCCTGCTCGTCCTCGAGTAGGTAAGTGATAACAAAAGAATAATTTTTGAGGTGACATGCAGCTACACAATCTTGATCATATATGTAAGCATTTGTGAGCTGGGATCATAAGAACTTAAAACATACAAATGGTTTTTAGCTTGTCCTTCAAAGAGAGCAAAACATAAATGCATAGGACACCTTCAAGTTTAAGAGGGCGACTAGATACAAATAATTTGAGAACAAGTGAAACCAACAATATGAATCAATCAATGAAAACTTTGGGACAATGCACATTATACTAAGAATGACAACTATGCTCTCTTAATGGTGCATAAAGATAGAAGGTGGTGACTCAACATAAAATTAGAAGAAAGGCCCTTCGCGGAGGGAAGCAGTGATTGCAAGTTTTATAACCTTCAAAAATTATGGTACTTACCGGCTTTGAGCTCTCATTGCCCCCATCATAAGCATCTTGAATGGTTAAAGTTAATGTGAGAACAATTATGATGCATATGCTTGACAAATCATAAGTTGAAAACCTCGTGTCCCGTGAATACGAGTACCCAAACCTCATGCTACTTTACTTAGAGTCCCAAGCAAGGCTCTTGTCATTGTAAATATATGCATATCATTGAGAAACGCCAATGGGGTACCTCCGTGCCCGATGACATGGAACAAGCCCACATCAAAATGACAGGACAAGCAGACAATGAACACCTCGACATCTCTTTTATTTGCCATTTGTTTAGCTTTTTATTGTGAGATGCGTCATCGAATGTTCACCATGGGTATGCTACAAATTTCCACCGTGAATTATGCATGGCTTAGATTAGCGGCCCGGCGTTTCCCTAACACATATACAAACTCCATGATCCCCACAAGATTCCAATTCATTTCACACCGCGGGCATCCATAAACAAAAGATCACGATATCAACTCAAATAAGAAGTGCAATGTTGAAAGCTTGCCCATGACTGCATGGCTGGGCTAGTCTCCAACTTACAACTTGCAAGCATAACAACTCAACATAAGAGACGACAATGTCAAATTTTTAAGAACAGGAAAAAGTAAAGTGTGCCTTTCGGTTCGTGAGAGCTTTACTGACCGAATTTCGCATAACACTGGTAAGAGTTTAATTTGAAGAGAAAATAAAAGCAAGTCAAATTTACTTGGAATAGCAAATTGCTAGTAGGTATGTATGGTGGACACTTTGGAAAACTTTGGCTTTTAGGAGTTGGATGCACGAGTAGAGCTCATACTCAGTACAAGGCGAGGGCTAGCAAAAGACTGGGAGCAACCAACTAAGAGAGCAATAATGGCCATAATCATGCAAAGCGACAAAGCGACATTAAAAGAAGCATAAGATGGCATCAAAAGTCAAAAACTAAATGATCATAGAGGCTATTGGCGACTTTGTAAGAGTCTAACATGTGTGAGCATGCGCCAAGTCAACCCAAATAAAGCATCAAGGAGAAAACCAAAATAATGCTTTCAGATAATAAAAACAATGCATGATTTTTTCAAAGGCTCATTAAGCAATCTCAGTTATTTGAGACAAGTCATGCTATAGCAAAACCACTAAGCATACTATCAAAAAGACATCAAGCATGACATGAAAAAGCCTAAGCCACAGTCTACACAAGCTCCTTCTTGTACCACTATTTTGCACAAAGCTTTTTCTCTTTTCCAACACCATTTGAAATTTTTAAAGACACCTCTTTTGATGAAAACCAATAAAGATCAGAGGCAAAAATATACCTTGATGAAAAGATATGACAAGGTCTGAATGCAAATCAAGGCGAAAACGAAAACCATTGTAAGAATGAAAAATGGAGTGTTCTTGGCAAATGAAAACGAGTACATCTCCTCCAAAGGAAATTTGTTGGGGTCCAACCATTTATTGCAGCAAACAAAACAAACTACCAAAGAAAACTAAAACAACTGATGCTCCAAGAAAAACACATAGTGCATGAAGCAATAAAAATATAGTGTCTTGAAAGGTGACCTGATTTTTGCCGATGAAGAAGGGGCGCCTCGGGGCATCCCCAAGCTTTGACGCTTGTACTTCTTGGATATTTCTTGGGATGATGCATGGGCATCCCCAAGCTTGAGCTTTTATCCATTCTTCAACTCATCTCATCATTCTCCAATCCCTACACTTGAAAACTTCCTTCATACAAAACTAAACACAAATCTATTAGCAACATTAGTGTAGCATAACATATAATCAACCTCCTTTTGCTTCAGGTTTCAACTCAAAACCACCACATATATAGAAAATACTACTGTAGCAACTTCCCCAAAAGTTCCATGATCAAAAGAACTCAAAAGAAAGCGATAAAGCGGCAAACACAAATATTGGCAGAAATCTGTCAAAACAGAACAGCTGACAAAGGTCGAATTTTTGAGGGGTTTTCTGTTGCTCAAATTAAAAAGTGTTCAACTTATGAAAGGTTGGATATAACCTGGGGCATATGCACAAGAAATTGCAGGTCCAAAAGATATACAGAGAATTTATACGAATTTTTATGGTGCAGCACCAAAAACAGTTTCAGGACAGCAACATCCCCAAATCTTTACCTCACTCGAATTAGAGGCTTCTCTTGGCACAAAAACGAAATAAACAAGATAAGGAGCGGTCATTACAGTAGTAATGACTTACAAGACTCAAATAAAAGAAAAAGTACTCAAAATAAAACATTGGGTTATCTCCCAAGAGTGCTTTTCTTTAACGCCTTTGAGCTAGGCGCAGAAAATTGCGAATCAAGTAACATCAAGTGATGAAGCATCAAGCTCATAATTTGCTCTAAGAATAGAGTCAAAAAGGAATTTCTTTCTTTTCCTAGGGAAGTGTTCCATACCTTTCTTGAGTGGAAATTGATATTTGATGGTGCCTTCCCTCATATCAATGATGGCACCTACAGTTCAAAGAAAGGGTCTTCCCAAAATAATAGGACATGAAGCATGGCATTCAACGTCCATAACAAGAAAATCAACGGGAACAAGGTTATTGTTAACCACAATAAGAACATCATTAATTCTTCCCAAAGGTTTCTTCTTAGCAACATCAGCAATAGGAACATCAAAATAACATTTTTCAAGCGGCGGTAAATCAAGCATGTCATAAATTTTTCTAGGCATGATAGAAATACTAGCACCTAGATCACATAAAGCATGGAAATGAAAATCATTAACATGCATATCAATGATGGGTTCCCAACCATCTTCTAATTTCTTGGGAACGGAAGCTTTTTGCTTCAACTTTTCATCCCTAATTTTCATGAGAGCATTGGTAATATGCTTAGTAAAAGCAATATTTAAAGAACTAGCATTGGGAGTCAAAGCAAGCTTTTGCAAGAACAAAATAACTTCAGATATATTGCAGCCATCAACATCAAAATCATTAAAAGAAGTAGAGCTATCATCTCCTACACTCCAAAAAAATTTAGCACTCTTTTGAGAAAAAGTTTTGGCAGTTTTAGGCTTTTTAACACAAGGAGTGGGAGTTTTCTCTACACCAATCAAAGTAAGAGGATTGCTAGCATTAGGAGCAACATCATTAGAGGTAGTAATGGTACATACCTTCATCTCTCTAGCCATCTCATCTTCTCTTTCCCACCTGGCATGCAATTCTGCTAACAATCTAATATTTTCATCAATTCCAACTTGAATAGCATTAGCAGTAGCAAAAACATTGTTCTCTTTCACATCATTAGGAAACACTTTTAATTTCAGAAGTTCAACATCATGAGCAAGGCTATCAACTTTAGAAGCAAGAATATCAATTTTGCCTAACTTTTCCTCAACAGACTTATTAAAAGCAGTTTGCTTACCGATGAAGTCCTTGAGTATTACCTTAAGCTCGGAGGGCGCGGCCCTAGTGTTGTTGGAGGAGTTACCATAACCATTACTAGAAGGATACGACCTATAATTGTTACTAGCAAAATTGTTCCTATAAGCATTGTTGTTAAAATTATTGTTTCTAATGAAATTCACATCAACATGCTCTTCTTGAGCAACCAAAGAGGCTAATGGAACATTATTAGGATCAACATGAGTTCTATCATTAGCAAGCATAGCCATAATGGTATCAATCTTATCACTCAAGGAAGAGGTTTCCTCAACAGAATTTACCTTCTTACCTTGTGGAGCTCTCTCGGTGTGCCATTCGAAATAATTTACCATCATGTTGTCAAGTAGCTTTGTTGCGGCGCCCAAGGTAAGGGACATAAAAGTGCCTTGATACGTCCATTTTGCATCACTATTTTGTATCATAATTTACTGTTATTCATTGATATATTTCATATTTAGAGTTGATACTTATGTTATTTCCCTTGTTTCCACATGTGTGATGATCAATGGAGGATTTGCTGCCGGAGTCAGGATTCTGCTAGAAAAAGGACCATCAATGGACCATATTTTGAAGATCAGGAAAATTTTAGAAAAATACCCAACAATTATATTTTCCCAGAAGACTCAGGAAGCCAGAAGGAGGAGTCGAGAGGAGCCAGGGGGCCCCACATGCCAGGGTGGCGCTGCCAGCCCCCTGGCCGCGCCAGCCCTGCGTGAGGCCGCCCTGGCCCACCTCTGGTCTCGCCCCTTCGCATACATCATCGTCCCCAAAAACCTAAGTCAGGGGGGCTCAGAGTTAGACACAGCCGCCTCTGCGGGGCGGAGAACACCAGAGAGAGAAAAGCTCTCCGGCAGGGAGAAATCTGCCGGGGAAATTCCTTCCCGGAGAGGGGAGATCGTCGCCATCGTCATCACCACCGCACCGGACTTCATCGGGATCATCATCGTCATCATCTCCATCACCAGCACCTTCATCTCCACCATCACCACGCCATCCCGCTGTAACATCTTGAGTTGGATCTTGTTATATTCATAGGGGAAACTTTCCCGGTGTTGATTACTCTTGTAGTTGATGCTATTGAGTGGAACCATTGAGTTAAGGTTTATGTTCAGATTGTTATTTACCATTATTTCACCTCTGATCATGATCCATATGATGTCTTGTGAGTAGTTCGTTTAGTTCTTGAGGACATGGGAGAAGTCAAGATGTTAGTAGTGAATTATTGTTCAGAAACATTTAATGGTTTGATATTGTTGTGGTGCTATTTCACTAGTGGTGTCATGTGAACGTCGAATACATGATACTTCACCATTTATGGGCCTAGTGAGATGCATTGTGTATTTGGCTACCGATTGTGGGGTTGCTGGAGTGACAGAAACCTAAACCTCCGTTGGGAAACCATTGCACCAGGGAGCGTAGGATCTTAGAGTTTAAGGCTATGGTTAGATTTATCTTAATTACTTTCTTGTATTTGTGGATGCTTGCAAGGGGTATAATCACAAGTGTGTATTTATCCTAGTAAGGGTAGTGCGCTAGCACAGGTTCACCCCCATAACACCTATCAAACCAATAAATACTATTGGCTTTATGAAGCGAAAGCTCTTGACAGAAACTCCCGTGTGTCCTCGAGAACGTTTGGTTATTATAAGTACACAACCAGCTTGTCCTTTGCTGAAGAAAGGATTGGGCCACTTGCTGCAATTGTTACTACTGTCTTTTATTTACTCGCAGTTTATTTACTCGTATTACCAAATACCCCTGAAAACCTGTTTGCTAGTATTTACAGTGATTCCTTGATCAAAACTGCTCATCAACACCTTCTGCTCCTCGTTGGGTTCGACACTCTTATTTATCGAAAGTACTACGATACACCCCCTATACTTGTGGGTCATCAAGACTATTTTCTGGCACCGTTGCCGGGGAGTGTAGTGCCATTGAAGAGTGGAATTGGTAAAGGTAACCGTCGCTGTGAGTATTGTTTTTATTTTGTCTTTTATTTTTATTTTACTCTGCTATGGAGAACTCTCCATTTGGTTTCCTATTTGGAAACACATCTACTACTACTGCTGCACATGTGGATGAACCACCACCGCCACCGCCTGCTGAAATTGATCCTTTTAAAATACCTATGAAAATTGTTGGGCGTATTATGGATAACTGCTATTCAGGAGATGGAACTGTCCATCCGGGTGATCACTTATTATTGATACATGAATTATGCGAGTTGTTCAGATGTGCAGGTATTTCACCAAGCCAGGTCAAGAAGAAATTATTCTCATTATCATTGAAAGGCAGAGCTGAAGAGTGGTATCGACTACTCCAAGATGGTCCATCTATGGCATGGGAGGAGATTGTGCCTCTCTGTTATTCCAAGTTTTATCCTCCAAGTGAAATTCATAAAGACCGTAACCGGATATATAATTTTTGGCCTCATGATGGAGAGAGTATTGCCCAAGCGTGGGGGAGATTGAAGTTACTAATGCTCAAATGCCCCATTCATGAGCTCCCCAATAATATTGTTATTGATAATTTTTATGCACGGCTTACTCTTCCTGATAAGGATTATTTGGATGCTTCTTGCTTTGGATCATTTACTCATATGAAAGAAGATGCTATGTGGAAACTTCTTGACCATATACAAGAGAATGCTGAAGGATGGGAAAACGACAAAGGTAGGAAGTCAGGTATAAACTATGATTATGAATGCATTAAATCTTTTATGGGGACCGATGACTTTCATAGTGTTAGCACTGCTTATGGTCTTGATTCACAAATACTTGCTAATTGTCTTAAGGCTTTTGCCTCTTATATTGATGTTCCAAAGAAAGATTGGAACAAATATCATGCGCCTTATAAAGACTCTATTAGTCATATACCTGCTGCAGCTACTGAAGTTTGTACTGTTGATAGCATTGTGCCTGAACCTTATTTTGAGAAGACACCTTTCCCTGTGAAGGTAAAGAAGTATTCTACTTTGGTAAGTGTGTCTAATAAAAGTACTAAGAAAGCTGCAGAACCTGATGAGCAAATTACTATTAAGTCTCCTGTCGCTATATTGAAGGATCTTGTTACTAAAGATGTAGGAGATGAATATATTCTTTTTTGTGAAGATGCTTCTAACATTCTCTCACATCCTAAAAAGCATAGGAAGGCAAGTGTTCCTATTATTTCTGTCAGGATTGGAGATCATTGCTATTATGGTTTATGTGATATTGGTGCTAGTGCAGGTGCTATTCCTTTAGAACTTTACAAAGAAATTATGCACGAGATAGGCGCTTGTGAACTTGAAGATATTGATGTGGTTGTTCAGCTTGCTAACAGAGAGACTGTTTGGCCTCTTGGTATTGTTTGAGATGTGGAAGTTCTATGCGGTAAGACTAAATACCCTACTGATTTTCTAGTACTTGGTAAGGAGGCTAGTAAAACTTGTCCTATTATTTTTGGTAGACCATTTTTGAACACTTGTGGCGCCGTGATAGATTGTAAGAAGGAGAATTTTTTTACTAAGTTTAATGGAGAGTCTTATGAGTTTAATTTTTCCAAGTTTGCTAAGACTTCTTATGAGAATGAAACGCCTAATGAAAATTTTCGAGTTGAACAGCTTGCTTCTATTGCTCTTGCTCCTAATAATGCCTTGCAGCAATTCATGGAAGATCACGAAAGTGATGTTTTTAGCAAGGAAAGAGAAGAGATTGACGATATTCTTCTTCGTCAACCACCATTACTCAAGCATAATCTACCTGTGGAGGATCTTGGTACCACTTTGCCGCCTAAGGAAGATCCTGTTTTCGAATTAAAGCATTTGCCTGATAATCTTAAATATGCTTATATAGATGATAAGAAAATATATCATGTTATTATTAGCTCTAAACTTTCAGGAAAGGAAGAAGAAAGATTGTTGGAGATATTGAGGAAACACCGAGGAGCTATGGGATATACGCTTGATGATTTAAAATGGATTTCTCCCACTTTATGTCAGCATGCCATTAATATGGAAAAGGACGCGAAGCCAGTCGTGGAGCATCAACGCCGCCTAATTCCCAAGATGAAGGATGTGGTAAGAAATGAGGTATTAAAACTCCTTGATGCTGGTATTATTTATCCTATTGCTGATAGTAGATGGGTTAGTCCTGTTCATTGTGTTCCTAAGAAAGGAGGTATGACTGTTGTGCCTAATGAGAATAACGAGCTTATTCCTCAAAGGATAGTTGTTGGTTATAGAATGTACATTGATTATAGGAAGGTAAACAAAGTTACTAAGAAAGATCATTACCCTTTACCATTTATAGATCAAATGTTAGAAAGGTTGTCTAAGAAGACTCATTTTTGTTTCCTTGATGGTTATTCTGGTTTTTCTCAAATTGCTGTTAAGAAGGATGATCAAGAGAAAACCACTTTTACTTGTCCTTATGGAACTTATGCTTATAGATGTATGCCATTTGGTTTATGCAATGCTCCTGCTACTTTTCAAATATGCATGTCTGCTATTTTTCATGGCTTTTGTGAAGAAATTGTGGAGGTCTTCATGGACGATTTTTCCATCTATGGAACTTCTTTTGATAATTGTTTGCACAACCTTGATAAAGTTTTGCAGAGATGTGAAGAAACTAACCTTGTTCTTAATTGGGAGAAATGCCACTTTATGGTAAATGAAGAAATTGTCCTTGGACATAAAATTTCTGAAAGAGGTATTGAAGTTGACAGAGCAAAAGTGGAGGCAATTGAGAAAATGCCTTGTCCCAGAGATGTTAAAGGTATTCGTAGTATTCTTGGTCATGCTGGTTTCTATAGGAGGTTTATTAAAGATTTCTCTAAGATTTCAAAGCCTCTTACTAATCTTCTTCAAAAGGATGTACCATTTGTCTTTGATGATGATTGTAAGGAAGCTTTTGAAACTCTTAAGAAGGCTTTAACTACTGCTCCTATTGTTCAACCACCTGATTGGAATTTACCTTTTAAAATTATGTGTGATGCTAGTGATTTTGCTATTGGTGCTGTTCTTGGACAGCGCGTAGATAATAAGTTGAATGTTATTCATTATGCTAGTAAGACTGCTACTCAGAAGAATTATGCCACTACTGAGAAAGAGTTTCTAAGGTTAGATCTTACATTGTTGATTCTAAGGTTAGAAGAATTTTGCTATTGGTGCATGTGATAAGTTTAGATCTTACATTGTTGATTCTAAGGTTACTATTCATACTGATCACGCTGCTATTAGATATCTTATGACTAAGAAGGATGCTAAGCCTAGGCTTATTAAATGGGTGTTACTTTTACAAGAGTTTGATTTGCATATCATAGATAGGAAAGGTGCTGAAAATCCTGTGGCTGACAACTTGTCTAGATTGGAAAATATTTCTTTTGATCCTATTCCTGTTAATGATAGTTTTCCAAATGAACAGTTGGCTGCAATAAATGTAACTTCGCGAGACCTTCCTTGGTATGCTTTATTATGCTAACTTTATTGTTTCCAAGTATTTGCCTCTAACCTTTATAGCTCAGCAAAGAAGAAAATTCTTCTATGATTTGAGGCATTACTTTTGGGATGACCCACATTTATATAAAGAAGGAGTTGATGGTATTATGCGAAGATGTGTACCGGAATATGAGTAAAAAGAGATATTAAGAAAATGCCATGGTAGTGCATATGGAGGGCATCATGCTGGAGATAGAACCGCACAAAAGGTTCTACAATCAGGTTTTTATTGGCCAACCCTCTTTAAAGATGCCAGAAGGTATGTTTTATCTTGCGATGAATGTCAAAGAGTTGGTAATATTTCTAGACGCAATGAAATGCCTATGAATTACACTCTTGTTATTGAACCGTTTGATTGTTGGGGATTTGACTTTATGGGTCCTTTTCCTCCTTCAAAAGGCTATACCCACATACTTGTTGCTGTTGATTATGTTAATTAATGTGTAGAAGCCATACCTACAAAGAGTGCCGATGGTAAGACCTCGTTAAAAATGCTTATGGATGTTATTTTTCCTAGGTTTGGTGTGCCTAGATATCTTATGACTGACGGAGGTTCTCACTTTATTCACGATAGTTTTAGAAAGACTCTTGCTAAGTATGATGTCAATCATAGAATTGCTTCTGCTTATCATCCCCAAACTAGTGGGCAGGTAGAGCTTTCAAATAGGGAGATCAAGTCTATCTTGCAGAAGACTGTCAATAGATCTAGGAAAAATTGGGCTAGTAAGTTAAACGATGCTTTATGGGCTTATAGAACTGCTTATAAGAACCCCATGGGTATGTCTCCTTATAAGATGGTTTACGGAAAAGCATGTCACTTGCCCTTAGAATTAGAACACAAAGCTTTTTGGGCAGTGAGAGAGCTTAACATAGATTTTAAACTAGCCGGTAAGAAAAGGTTGTTAGATTTGAGTTCTCTAGATGAGTGGAGAAATGAAGCGTATGAGAATGCCAGACTTTTCAAAGAGAAAGTCAAGCAATGGCATGATAAGAGAATTCTTAAGAGAGAGTTTCATGTTGGTGAGAAAGTTCTATTGTATAGGTCTCGTCTCAGATTTTTTGCAGGTAAATTACTTTCAAAATGGGAAGGACCATATGTTATTGTGGAAGTGTACTGCTCAGGTGCTATTAAGATTGCTTCATTGAAAGATGATTCTACACAAGTGGTGAATGGGCAAAGACTCAAACATTATATTTCTGGAGATTCTTATAATGAAGATGTTGATGTTATTGAAATGGTTTCTCCGGAAGAATTTATCCAAGACAAACTGCAGGAACCTGCAGAGTTTGTTTTCGAATAGGTAACAGTTCTAGTCAGAAAAGTTTCGCGAAAAGCTCTTCCTTTAATATTTTTGCTGTTTTTAATAAATATGAAAAATCACGAGACGAAAAAGGGCAGGAAAAAGAGTCCGTGTGATTCTCACACGTAGGTGGCGCGGGCCCACCCCTGGCAGCGCCACCTAGGTGTGAGAACACCCCGGAACTCGTTTCCGTCCTGGTTTCCTCCTATGACTTCGTTTCGATGTATAATTTTCATCTATTTAACCCCCCCGGAGTCCCCGAGGTCTGTATATCATTTTCTCGTCGTGTTTTGTTTCGAGCTGTTTCTGTCAGGAGTTGATCTTAAGCTTGGGGGAGTCATGGCCTCTTCAAGTGGTGACAAGGAGAAGACACCTCCGGAAGATGACACCAAAGACTTCCAGCTGAAAGAAGAGGTTGAAAGCGAAGACGAGGAGGAAAATCAAAGTCCAAGGCCAAACACCATGATTGCCAGCATAGGGGTGGTGACAGATCATGACAAATTCAAGAAGAGCGCTCGCATAAAGACTGGAGGGGGTGTGCCGCATCACACCTTAGCTCCACGGACATCTCCGCCAAGTCAAAATCCTTTCCATACTCTAATTCATGAACGTCAGTTCCAAAAGGTGCCCAAATCACGATTACCCTCTGGCTGGGATATAGATCATTCTAACAATGCAGGGACAGGAAGCTCCAAGAGTGAAGAAGGATGGGGAAATAATTCCAAGAGCTGGGATTCTCTTGCTGACAGGTTCATGAACCGTATTGAGCATAATTCTGAGATGATTCGTAACCTTGAGTACAAGATTGATGATCTGAAAGATTTGATTGAGAAGCTTATTAAAGATTATCCACCGCCACCGCCAAAGGATTAATTCGTCATCGGTATAGGCATCCCCTTGGCTTGTTCCAAGCTTGGGGGAGTGCCGCGGTATCACATCATTACCTTTCGCTCATTTACTTTTCAAGTAGTGTCATATCATGAATAGAGAAGTTATCTTATGGAATAGTTTGCAGTTTGGAAGTATCCTCCTTAGTTGGTTATCTATGTATCCCTTGGTGTGAGTTGCGGTAATAAAGTATTAATGAGAAGTTTTATCGTTTACTTTTCGCACACTTTATGTTAGTTTGCAATCTCTCTTGTATGACTAGTCTTGTTGATTGGTATTGGTATCACTTTGGGAGCATGAGTAAATTTAGTTGGTTTTGGCAAACCTAGCTTGGTCAGTAGCAATTTTACCTTGAAGTTTGAGTAGAAAAGAATAAAGAAGTGTTTGTAGTTACATCACTTCAGTTTTCCTTATGTTTGGCTTATAAGCATTGTTATTCTCAAAGTTAAAATCATTGTACCTTCAAGGGAGTTTGCATGATTGTTCTTGTTATATGTATGTTTGTCTGTTTCATGCAACTCTTATGCTTGCTACCCAGCCTTGCTAGGCAAAAACCTGTACTGAGAGGAATTACTTCTCGTGCATCCAAATCCCAAGGCCAAGTCACTTCCAAAGAGTCCACTATAAATTCCTATGCATGGTATTTCAAGCCATTCCAAGTAAATTTTCATGTGCTACCTTTCAAAAACTTTCAAACACTTCTCATTTTGTGCCACTGTTTTTAGCTCATGAGGACGTAGTGGATGGGTTTGTTATCTTCCATACTAAATTGAGTACCCCTCGACTAGGCAGCTTCATCTGCTCGTCATTAATTTTGCAAGGGAGCTGGTCAGACCATTATAATCTCAAAAAGAAAAAGAAAGAAAAAAGGCACTCCTCCAATGGAATGAGAAAGTTGGTCGGCACCCGATGGAATCGGTTAGCCATGGTTTGAGAAAGGAAAAAGGTGGTGAGGAGTGCAAAGCTATAAAAGAGCACCAAAGTGCCAATTAATCAAACATCTCGGAACCGCTCTCACTTGTTTAGTATGAAAGATATCAAGAACTCCGTTGCTAGTCGTTGACAAAAGCAACCACCTCTCAAAACAAATTTTACCTCTGTTTTACAAATGAAAAGCTCTAGCACATGTTTAATCCCTGCTTCCCTCTGCGAAGGGCATATCTTTTACTTTTATGTTGAGTCAACCTATTTCCCTCTGTCTCAAGCAAGCATTTGAGTTGTTATGTTTCACTCATCCATATGTTGATCCATTTAATCATGTTTACTATCTTCCTTGTTTTGTATAATGCTTTTGTCTGAAGGAATATATCTTTGAAAGCTTTCTTTGAATACAAAAGTTTGTTTTGTTGAGCATATAGTCTTTGCTATATTAGCTCTGTTTTAAAAGGCTCCGTTCAAAAGAAAGATTAGTTTGTTCATCGTCCTTTGACCAAGAACTAAGGTTTGCCATTGCCAATTATAGTTTACCTTGTGCATCTTTACATGTGATTCCCTTTTTACCTATTGCAAGTCTATATCTTATAAAGGGAAGTTGCTGTCTATTATAATTTGTGCCTTGGTGAATGTGATGCTTCTTGTCCGTATTTTGATTATCGACACTTCACTCCATAAACCTGTGGTCATATTTACTGAGTTTAGTTTTCGCTTGGGGACAAGTGAGGTCTAAGCTTGGGGGGGTTGATACGTCCATTTTGCATCACTATTTTGTATCATAATTTACTGTTATTCATTGATATATTTCATATTTAGAGTTGATACTTATGTTATTTCCCTTGTTTCCACATGTGTGATGATCAATGGAGGATTTGCTGCCGGAGTCAGGATTCTGCTGGAAAAAGGTCCATCAAGGGACCATATTTTGAAGATCAGGAAAATTCTAGAAAAATACCCAGAAATTATATTTTCCCAGAAGACTCAGGAAGCCAGAAGGAGGAGTCGAGAGGAGCCAGGGGGACCCACACGCCAGGGTGGCGCGGCCAGCCCCCTGGCCGCGCCAGCCCTGCGTGAGGCTACCCTGGCCCACCTCTGGTCTCGCCCCTTCGCATACATCATCGTCCCCGAAAACCTAAGTCAGGGGGGCTCAGAGTTAGACACAGCCACCTCTGCGGGGCGGAGAACACCAGAGAGAGAAAAGCTCTCCGGCAGGGAGAAATCTGCCGGGGAAATTCCTTCCCGGAGAGGGGAGATCGTCGCCATCGTCATCACCACCGCACCGGACTTCATCAGGAT
This sequence comes from Dactylis glomerata, assembly GCA_007115705.1. NCBI lineage: Eukaryota > Viridiplantae > Streptophyta > Magnoliopsida > Poales > Poaceae > Dactylis > Dactylis glomerata. Next base: position 188,443 of record QXEO01001808.1, read on the forward strand.
CATCATCGTCATCATCTCCATAACCAGCACCTTCATCTCCACCATCACCACGCCATCCCGCTGTAACATCTTGAGTTGGATCTTGTTATATTCATAGGGGAAACTTTCCCGGTGTTGATTACTCTTGTAGTTGATGCTATTGAGTGGAACCATTGAGTTAAGGTTTATGTTCAGATTGTTATTTACCATTATTTCACCTCTAATCATGATCCATATGATGTCTTGTGAGTAGTTCGTTTAGTTCTTGAGGACATGGGAGAAGTCAAGATGTTAGTAGTGAATTATTGTTCAGAAACATTTAATGGTTTGATATTGTTGTGGTGCTATTTCACTAGTGGTGTCATGTGAACATCGACTACATGATACTTCACCATTTATGGGCCTAGTGAGATGCATTGTGTATTTGGCTACCGATTGTGGGGTTGCTGGAGTGACAGAAACCTAAACCTCTGTTGGGAAACCATTGCACCAGGGAGCGTAGGATCTTAGAGTTTAAGGCTGTGGTTAGATTTATCTTAATTACTTTCTTGTATTTGCGGATGCTTGCAAGGGGTATAATCACAAGTGTGTATTTATCCTAGTAAGGGTAGTGCGCTAGCACAGGTTCACCCCCATAACACCTATCAAACCAATAAATACTATTGGCTTTATGAAGCGAAAGCTCTTGACAGAAACTCCCGTGTGTCCTCGAGAACGTTTGGTTATTATAAGTACACAACCGGCTTGTCCTTTGCTGAAGAAAGGATTGGGCCACTTGCTGCAATTGTTACTACTGTCTTTTATTTGCTCGCACTTTATTTACTCGTATTACCAAATACCCCTGAAAACCTGTTTGCTAGTATTTACAGTGATTCCTTGATCAAAACTGCTCATCAACACCTTCTGCTCCTCGTTGGGTTCGACACTCTTATTTATCGAAAGTACTATGATACACCCCCTATACTTGTGGGTCATCATGCCTCCAGCAGCTGAATCAAGTAGGTTCCTCGAAGAAAAATTCAGTCCTGCATAAAAAGTTTGGACAATCATCCAAGTAGTCAGTCCATGAGTGGGGCAATTCTTTATCATAGATTTCATTCTTTCCCAAGCTTGAGCAACATGTTCATTATCAAACTGAGTAAACTTCATAATATTGCTATGCAAGGATATAATCTTAGTAGGCGGATAGTATCCACCAATAAAAGCATCCTTACACTTAGCCCATGCATGAATCAATACTATTCTTAGTCAAAGACAGCAACCAATCTTTAGCTTTTCCTCTCAAAGAAAAAGGAAACAACTTGAGCTTAATAATATCACCATCAACATTCTCATACTTTTGCATCTCACATAGCTCAACAAAATTGTTGAGATGAGCTGCAGCATCTTCAGTACTAGCACCAGAAAATTGCTCTTTCATAACAAGGTTCAACAAAGCAGGCTTAATCTCATAAAAGTTTGCAACAGTAGCAGGTGGTGCAATAGGAGTGCAGATAAAATCACTATTGTTCGTGCTAGTAAAGTCACACAACTTGGTGTTTTCAGGATTGGCCATTTCAGCAAAACTAAAGTAACCAAGTAAAAACAACTACAAAGGATTCTAATTTTTTTGGGTTTTTGATATAAAACGATGTAGGTAAAATAAATAATGTAAAGCAAAACAATAAAACAAAGTAAAGGATGTGCGTGCGAAAACTCCCTTCGCAGAAGTCTTCTTTTCCTCCCTGACAACGGCGCCAGAAAATTAGCTGTTGGTCCTTGTGCGTGGTGAATGACCAGCCCGTTGGGAACCCCAAGAAGAAGGTGTGATGAGTATAGCAGCTAGTTTTCCCTCAGTTAAGAAACCAAGGTTTAATCATTCTTGGAGAGGAGAGACAAACGACTGAAGGTGATGCTTGCTAGTTTGCGACAGCTTCGGACAATTTATATATGGTGCCTCGTGCAAGCTTTGCTTGCTAGCTGCAACGTGGAACCTGCACACAACACAACCAAGTACTTTGTTCCCAACTTGCGATGAGGTTGTCAATCTCACCGGTTTGCTTGAAACAAAGGTTATGAGCGTATCGAGTGGAAAACAGTAGAGTATGCGAGTAAAGTAAACAGTGCGAGTAAAGTAAACAGGTGATAGCAATATGATGGAAATAGGATCGGGGTCCACAGTTCACTAGTGGTGTCTCTCCATAAGATAAATAACACATGCTGGGTAAACAAATTACAGTTGGGCAATTGATAGAATAAAGATAAACGTGATATGTCAAGAAGATCACTATGAGATTTACTCTGGGCATTACAACAAAATACATAGACCGCCATCCAACTGCATCTATGACTAATAATCCACTTGTGGTGAATCAATCCGAGAACTCCACAAGTATTAAGTTGCGAACAACAGATAATTGCATTAAGCAAAGTGTGTAATGTAAACAAAGCATATGCCCTTGAGCATATGAATGTTGTTTTCTCCCTAGTAGCAACAGCACATCTACAACCTTAGAGGTTTCTGTCACTCCCCCAGGTTAAATAGAGGCATGAACCCACTATCGAGCATAAATACCCCCTCTTAGAGTCACTAGCAACTACTCGGCCAAGATAGCTACTAACAACGGAGAGCATGCAAGATCATAAACAACATAGAGATAATAAAAGATATATTTCAGTACAGCAACTCAATCATAACACCAATATTCATCGGATCCCAACAAACCAAATATGTAGAATTACATAACAGTGATCTCAATCATGTAGGGCAGCTCATGAGATCTAAACATGAAGCACATGGTGGAGGAGACAACCATCTAGCTACTGCTATGGACCCATAGTCCAAGGTAGACTACTCACTCATCGCTCCGGAGGCAAGCATGGCGATGAAGAAGACCTCCGGTGGCGATTCCCCTCTCCGGCAGGGTGCCGGGAAGAGCTTCTAGACCCTCCCGATCTCGGGTCGACGACGGCGGCGGATCGCGATGTGTTTCTAGAAAATTGATCGGGTACTTAGGTTTTTCCCATCGGGGGGTCTTTATAGGCGAAGGGGCGATGTCAGAGGTGGGGCCAGGTGGCCTCACACCTGGCTGGCGTAGCCCAGGCCCTGGCCACGTCGGCCTGTTGTGTGGGGCCCCTGTGGCCCCCCTCCTACTTCTCTTTGGATCTCTGGAAGCTTCCGGGTAAAATAAGACTTCGGGAACTTGTTTCGTCCAATTCCGAGAATATTTCCTGTGTATCACTTCTGAAACACAAAAACAGCAAAAAACAGGGAACTGGCACTGTGACAACTTGTTAGTAGGTTAGTTCCGGAAAATGCATAAAAGTGCCACAAAGTGTAACGAAATAGTAGGCAAATGGTGTAAAAACAAGCATGGAGCATCAAAAATTATAGATACGTTGGAGACGTATCACACAACCAAGTACTTTGTTCTCAACTTGCGATGAGGTTGTCAATCTCACCGGTTTGCTTGAAACAAAGGTTATGAGCGTATCGAGTGGAAAACAGTAGAAGTATGCGAGTAAAGTAAACAGTGCAAGTAAAGTAAACAGGTGATAGCAATATGATGGAAATAGGACCGGGGTCCACAGTTCACTAGTGGTGTCTCTCCATAAGATAAATAACACATGCTGGGTAAACAAATTACAGTTGGGCAATTGATAGAATAAAAGATAAACGTGATATGTCAAGAAGATCACTATGAGATTTACTCTGGGCATTACAACAAAATACATAGACCGCCATCCAACTGCATCTATGACTAATAATCCACTCACGGGGATATCGTCCGAACACCCCATGAGTATTAAGTTGCGAACAACGGATAATTGCATTAAGCAAAGTGTGTAATGTAAACAAAGCATATGCCCTTGAGCATATGAATGTTGTTTTCTCCCTAGTAGCAACAGCACATCTACAACCTTAGAGGTTTCTGTCACTCCCCCTGGTTAAATAGAGGCATGAACCCACTATCGAGCATAAATACCCCCTCTTGGAGTCACTAGCAACTACTCGGCCAAGATAGCTACTAACAACGGAGAGCATGCAAGATCATAAACAACATAGAGATAACATAAGATATAATTTAGTATAGCAACTCAATCATAACACCAATATTCATCGGATCCCAACAAACCAAACATGTAAAATTACATAATGGTGATCTCAATCATGTAGGGCAGCTCATGAGATCTAAACATGAAGCACGTGGTGGAGAAGAAAACCATCTAGCTACTGCTATGGACCCATAGTCCAAGGTAGACTACTCACTCATCGCTCTGGAGGCAAGTATGGCGATGAAGAAGACCTCCGATGGCGATTCCCCTCTCCGGCAGGGTGCCGGGAAGAGCTTCTGGACCCTCCCGATCTTCGGGTCGACGGCGGCGATGCATCGCGATGTGTTCTGGAAAAGTGATCGGGTACTTAGGTTTTTTCTATCGGGGGGTCTTTATAGGCGAAGGGGCGATGTCAGAGGTGGAGCCAGGTCGCCTCACACCATGGCGGCGCGGCCAGGCCCTGGGCCGCGCCAGCCTGGCGTGAGGGCCCCTAGTGGCCCCTCTCCTACTCCTCTTCGGATCTCTGGAAGCTTCCGGGTAAAATAAGACTTCAGGAACTTGTTTCGTCCAATTCCGAGAATATTTCCTGTGTATCACTTCTGAAACACAAAAATAGCAGAAAACAGGGAACTAGCACTGTGGCGACTTGTTAGTAGGTTAGTTCCGGAAAATGCATAAAAGTGCCACGAAGTGTAACGAAACAGTAGGCAAATGGTGTAAAAACAAGCATGGAGCATCAAAAATTATAGATACGTTGGAGACGTATCAGTAGGCAACTTGGCAGTGATACGTCTCAAACGTATCTATAATTTTTGATGCTCCATGCTTGTTTTTACACCATTTGTCTATTGTTTCGTTACACTTAGTGGCACTTTTATACATTTTCCGGAACTAACCTATTAACAAGTGCCACAGTGCCAGTTTCCTGTTTTCTGCTGTTTTTGTGTTTTAGAAGTGATACACAGGAAATATTCTCGGAATTGGACGAAACAAGATCCTGAAGTGTTATATCAAGGGGAAGCTTCCAGACATCCGAAGAGCTGACGGAGGGGGGCCACGTGGGCCCCAGACACAGGGGCGGCGCGGCCACCCCCCTGGCCGCGCCAGCCCCGTGTGAGGGGGCGTGGTCCCTCCTCTGACATCGCCCCTTCGCCTATATATACCCCCCGACGAGAAAAACCTAAGGGCCCGAATCAGTTTTCCAGAATACATCGCGATCCGCCGCCGCCGTCGACCCGAAGATCGGGAGGGTCCAGAAGCTCTTCCCGGCACCCTGCCGGAGAGGGGAATCACCACTGGAGGTCTCCTTCATCGCCATGCTTGCCTCCTTAGCGATGAGTGAGTAGTCTACCTTGGACTATGGGTCCATAGCAGTAGCTAGCTGGTTGTCTTCTCCACCATGTGCTTCATGTTTAGATCTAATGAGCTGCCCTACATGATTGAGATCACCGTTATGTAATTCTATGATGTTGGTTTGTTGGGATCCGATGAATATTGGTGTTTATGATTAAGTTGTTGTACTGAATTATATCTTTTGTTATCTCTATGTTGTTTATGATCTTGCATGCTCTCCGTTGTTAGTAGCTATCTTGGCCGAGTAGTTGCTAGTGACTCCAAGAGGGGGTATTTATGCTCGATAGTGGGTTCATGTCTCTATTTCACCTGGGGGAGTGACAGAAACCTCTAAGGTGGTAGATGTGCTGTTGCTACTAGGGAGAAAACAACATTCATATGCTCAAGGGCATATGCTTTGTTTACATTACACACTTTGCTTAATGCAATTATCTGTTGTTCGCAACTTAATACTTCTAGGGTGTTCGGATGATATCCCCGGGGGTGGATTATTAGTCATAGATGCAGTTGGATGGCGGTCGATGTATTTTGTTGTAATGCCCAGAGTAAATCTCATAGTGATCTTCTTGACATATCACGTTATCTTTATTCTATCAATTGCCCAACTGTAATTTGTTTACCCAGCATGTTATTCTATCTATGGAGAGACACCACTAGTGAACTATGGACCCCGGTCCTATTTTAATCATATTGCAATCACCTGTTTACTTTTCCCGCACTGTTTACTTTACTCGCATATACTCTACTGTTTTCCACTCGATACACTCATAACCTTTGTTTCAAGCAAACCGGTGAGATTGACAACCTCATCGTAAGTTGGGAGCAAAGTATTTGTTTGTGTGTGTGCAGGTTCCACGTTGCAGCTAGCAAGCAAAGCTTGGACGAGGCGCCATATATAAATTGTCCGCTGCTGTTGCAAACTAGCAAGCATCACCTTCAGTTGTCATTGTCTCTCCTCTCCTGAACGATATTAAACCTTGGTTTCTTAACTGAGGGAAAACTAGCTGCTATACTCATCACACCTTCCTCTTGGGGTTCCCAACGGGCTGGTCATTCACCACGCATCAAGCTAATTTTCTGGCGCCGTTGCCGGGGAGGAAGAGAAGACTTCTGCGAGGGGAGTTCTTCGCACACACATTCTTTACTTTGTTATTTGTTTTGCTTTACTTTATTTATTTTACCTGCACTGCTTTTTATATCAAAAACCCAAAAAAAATTAGAATCCTTGGTAGCTGTTTTTACTTGTTTACTTTCGTTTTGCTGAAATGGGTACTCCTGAAAACACCAAGTTGTGTGACTTTGCTAGCACGAACAATAGTGATTTTATCTGCACTCCTATTGCACCACCTGTTCCTGCTACCACCTTTTATGAGATCAAGCCTGCTTTATTGAACCTTGTTATGAAAGAGCAATTTTCTGGTGCTAGTACTGAAGATGCTGCAGCTCATCTCAACAATTTTGTTGAGCTATGTGAGATGCAGAAATATAAGGATGTTGATAGTGATATTATTAAGCTCAAGTTGTTTCCTTTTTCTTTGAGAGGAAAGGCTAAAGATTGGTTGCTGTCTTTGACTAAGAATAGTATTGATTCATGGGCTAAGTGTAAGGATGCTTTTATTGGTAGATACTATCCTCCTGCTAAGATTATAGCTTTGCGTAGCAATATTATGAAGTTTACTCAGTTTGATAATGAACATGTTGCTCAATCTTGGGAAAGAATGAAATCTATGGTAAAGAATTGCCCCACTCATGGACTGACTACTTGGATGATTATCCAAACTTTTTATGCAGGACTGAATTTTTCTTCAAGGAACCTACTTGATTCAGCTGCTGGAGGCACTTTTATGTCCCTTACCTTGGGCGCCGCATCAAAGCTACTCGACAACATGATGGTAAATTATTCCGAATGGCACACCGAGAGAGCTCCACAAGGTAAGAAGGTAAATTCTGTTGAGGAAACCTCTTCCTTGAATGATAAGATTGATACCATTATGGCTATGCTTGCTAATGATAGGACTCATGTTGATCCTAATAATGTTCCTTTGGCCTCTCTGGTTGCTCAAGAAGAGCAAGTTGATGTGAATTTCATTAGAAATGATTTTAATAACAATGCTTATAGGAACAATTTTGCTAGTAACAATTATAGGCCGTATCCTTCTACCAATGGTAATGGTTATGGTAACTCTTATGGTAACTCCTACAACAACACTAGGGCCGCGCCCTCCGAGCTTGAGGTAATGCTCAAGGACTTCATCGGTAAACAAACTGCTTTTAACAAGTCTGTTGAGGAAAAGTTAGGAAAAATTGATATTCTTGCTTCTAAAGTTGATAGCCTTGCTCATGATGTTGAACTTCTGAAATTAAAAGTGTTTCCTAATGATGTGAATGTGAGCAATATTGTTGCTGCCGCTAATGCTACCCAAGTTGGAATTGATAAAAATATTAGATTGTTAGCGGAATTGCATGCCAGGTGGGAAAGAGAAGATGAGATGGCTAGAGAGATGAAGGTATGTACTATTACTACCTCTAATGATGTTGCTCCTACTGATAGCAACCCTCTTACTGTGATTGGTGTAGAGAAAACTCCCACTCCTTGTGTTAAAAAGCCTAAAACTGCCAAAACTTTTTCTCAAAAGAGTGCTGAAATTTTTCGGAGTGTGGGAGATGATAGCTCTATTTCCTTTAATGATTTTGATGTTGATGGCTGCAATATATCTGAAGTTATTTTGTTCTTGCAAAATCTTGCTTTGACTCCCAATGCTAGTTCTTTAAATATTGCTTTTACTAAGCATATTACCAATGCTCTCATAAAGATTAGGGATGAAAAGTTGAAGCAAAAAGCCTCTGTTCCCAAGAAGTTAGAAGATGGTTGGGAACCCATCATTGATATGCATGTTAATGGTTATGATTGCCATGCTTTATGTGATCTAGGTGCTAGTATTTCTATCATGCCTAGAAAGATTTATGACATGCTTGATTTACCACCGCTTGAAAAATGTTATTTTGATGTTCCTATTGCTGATGTTGCTAAGAAGAAACCTTTGGGAAGGATTAATGATGTTCTTATTGTGGTTAACAATAACCTTGTTCCCGTTGATTTTCTTGTTATGGACGTTGAATGCCATGCTTCATGTCCTATTATTTTGGGAAGACCCTTTCTTCGAACTGTAGGTGCTATCATTGATATGAGGGAAGGCACTATCAAGTATCAATTCCCACTAAAGAAAGGTATGGAACACTTCCCTAGGAAAAGAAAGAAATTACTTTTTGACTCTATTCTTAGAGCAAATTATGATCTTGATGCTTCATCACTTGATATTACTTGATTCGCACTTTTCTGCGCCTAGCTCAAAGGCGTTAAAGAAAAGCACTCTTGGGAGATAACCCATTGTTTACTTTTTAGTACTTTTTCTTTTATTTGAGTCTTGGAAGTCATTACTACTGTAATGACCGCTCCTTATCTTGTTTATTTCGTTTTTGTGCCAAGAGAAGCCTCTAATTTGAGCGAGGTAAAGATTTGGGGTTATTGCTGTCCTGAAACTGTTTTCGGTGCTGCACCGTAAAAATTCGTGAAAATTCTCTGTACATCTTTTGGACCTGCGATTTCTTGTGCATATGCCCCAGGTTATATCCAAACTTTTCTTAGTTGAACACTTTTTGATTTGAGCAACAGAAAATCCCTCAAAAATTCGTCCATTATCAGCTGTTCAGTTTTGACAGATTTCTGCCAATATTTGTTTTTGTCACTTTATCGCTTTCTTTTGAGTTCTTTTTGATCATGGAACTCTTGTGGAAGTTGCTACAGTAGTATATACTTTATATGTGGTGGTTTTGGGTTGAAACCTGAAGCTAAAAGAGGTTGAATATATTTTATGCTTACACTAATGTTGCTAATAGAATTGTGTTTAGTTTTGTATGAAGGAAGTTTTCAAGTGTAGGGATTGGAGAATGATGAGATGAGTTGAAGAATGGACAAAAGCTCAAGCTTGGGGATGCCCATGCATCACCCCAAGAAATATCCAAGAAGTACAAGCGTCAAAGTTTGGGGATGCCCCCGAGGCACCCCTTCTTCATCGGCAAAAATCAGGTCACCTTTCAAGACACTATATTTTTATTGCTTCATGCACTATGTGTTTTTCTTGGAGCGTCAGTTGTTTTAGTTTTCTTAGTTTGTTTAGTTTGTTTGTTTGCTGCAATAAATGGTTGGACCCCAACAAATTTCCTTTGGAGGAGATGTACTCGTTTTCATTTGCAAAGAATGCTCTAGTTTTCACTCTTATTAAAAATCGAGCGTTCTACTTTTTCTGCTACTGCTTTTGGTTTTCGTTTTCGCCTTGATATGCATTCAGATCTTGTCATATCTTTTCATCAAGGTGTATTTTTGCCTCTGATCTTTATTGGTTTTCATCAAAAGAGGTGTCTTTAAAAATTTCAAATGGTGTTGGAAAAGAGAAAAAGCTTTGTGCAAAATAGTGGTACAAGAAGGAGCTTGTGTAGACTGCGGCTTAGGCTTTTTCATGTCATGCTTGATGTCTTTTTGATAGTATGCTTAGTAGTTTTGCTGTAGCATGACTTGTCTCAAATAACTGAGATTGCTTAATGAGCCTTTGAAAAAATCATGCGTTGTTTTTATTATATGGAAGCATTATTTTGGTTTTCTCCTTGATGCTTTATTTGGGTTGACTTGGCGCATGCTCACACATGTTAGACTCTTACAAAGTCGCCATTAGCCTTCATGATCATTTAGTTTTTGACTTTTGATGCCATCGTATGCTTCTTTTAATGTCGCTTTGTCGCTTTGCATGATTATGGCCATTATTGCTCTCTTAGTTGGTCGCTCCCAGTCTTTTGCTAACCCTCGCCTTGTACTGAGTATGAGCTCTACTCGTGCATCCAACTCCTAAAAGCCAAAGTTTTTCAAAGTGTCCACCATACATACCTACTAGCAATTTGCTATTCCAAGTAAATTTGACTTGCTTTTATTTTCTCTTCAAATTAAACTCTTACCAGTGTTATGCGAAACTCGGTTAGTAAAGCTCTCACGAACCGGAAGGCACACTTTACTTTTTCCTGTTCTTAAAATTTTGACATTGTGGTCTTTTATGTTGAGTTGTTATGCTTGCAAGTTGTAAGTTGGATTCTAGCCCAGCCATGCTGTCATGGGGCAAGCTTTCAACATTGCACTTCTTTTTGAGTTGATATCGTGATCTTTTGTTTATGGATGCCCGCTGTGTGAAATGAATTGGGAATCTTGTGAGGATCATGGAGTTTTTATATGTGTTAGGGAAACGCCGGGCCGCCAATCTAAGCCATGCATAATTCATGGTGGAAATTTGCAGCATACCCATGGTGAACATTCGACGACGCATCTCACAATAAAAAGCTAAACAATATAGCAAATAAAAGAGATGTCGAGGTGTTCATTGTCTGCTTGTCCTGTCATTTTGGTGTGGGCTTGTTCCATGTCATCGGGCACGGAGGTACCCCATTGGCGGTTCTCAATGATACGCATATACTTACAATGACAAGAGCCTTGCTTGGGACTCTAAGTAAATTAGCATGGTTTGGGTACTCGTATTCATGGGACACGAGGTTTTCAACTTATGATTTGTCAAGCATATGCATCATAATTGTTCTCGCATTAACTTTAACCATTCAAGATGCTTATGATGGGGGCAATGAGAGCTCAAAGCCGGTAAGTACCATAATTTTTGAAGGTTATAAAACTTGCAATCACTGCTTCCCTCTGCGAAGGGCCCTTCTTTTACTTTTATGTTGAGTCACCACCTTCTTTCTTTATGCACCATTAAGAGAGCATAGTTGTCATTCTTAGTGTGATATGCATTGTCCCAAAGTTCATTGATTGACTCATATTGTTGGTTTCACTTGTTCCTAAATTATTTGTATCTAGTCGCCCTCTTAAACTTTGAGGTGTCCTATGCATTTATGTTTTGCTCTCTTTGAAGGACAAGCTGAAAACCATTTGTATGTTTTTCCTTATGATTTGAACACACGTTTGACTTTCATTGTTTCATTATCATGATCTTTTGTTTGTGTTCATTTGCATGTTTACAACATGGTTGCTAAGTTCTTATTGTCATGATTATATCTTCATGCCCATGTTTTAAGTTCTATTGATCCCAGCTCACCAATGCTTACATATATGATCAAGATTGTGTAGGTGCATGTCACCTCAAAAATTATTCTTTGTTATCACTTACCTACTCGAGGACGAGCAGGAGTTAAGCTTGGGGATGCTTGATACGTCTCAAACGTATCTATAATTTTTGATACTCCATGCTTGTTTTTACACCATTTGTCTATTGTTTCGTTACACTTAGTGGCACTTTTATACATTTTCCGGAACTAACCTATTAACAAGTGCCACAGTGCCAGTTTCCTGTTTTCTGCTGTTTTTGTGTTTCAGAAATGATACACAGGAAATATTCTCGGAATTGTACAAAACAAGATCCTGAAGTCTTATATCAAGGGGAAGCTTCCAGACATCTGAAGAGCTGACGGAGGGGGGCCACGTGGGCCCCAGACACAGGGGCGGCGCGGCCACCCCCCTGGCCGCGCCAGCCCCGTGTGAGGGGGCGTGGTCCCTCCTCTGACATCGCCCCTTCGCCTATATATACCCCCTGGCGAGAAAAACCTAAGGGCCCGATCAGTTTTCCAGAATACATCGCGATCCGCCACCGCCGTCGACCCGAAGATCGGGAGGGTCCAGAAGCTCTTCCCGGCACCCTGCCGGAGAGGGGAATCGCCACCGGAGGTCTCCTTCATCGCCATGCTTGCCTCCGGAGCGATGAGTGAGTAGTCTACCTTGGACTATGGGTCCATAGCAGTAGCTAGCTGGTTGTCTTCTCCACCATGTGCTTCATGTTTAGATCTCATGAGCTGCCCTACATGATTGAGATCACCGTTATGTAATTCTATGATGTTGGTTTGTTGGGATCCGATGAATATTGGTGTTTATGATTAAGTTGCTGTACTGAATTATATCTTTTGTTATCTTTATGTTGTTTATGATCTTGCATGCTCTCCGTTGTTAGTAGCTATCTTGGCCGAGTAGTTGCTAGTGACTCCAAGAGGGGGTATTTATGCTCGATAGTGGGTTCATGTCTCTATTTCACCTGGGGGAGTGACAGAAACCTCTAAGGTGGTAGATGTGCTGTTGCTACTAGGGAGAAAACAACATTCATATGCTCAAGGGCATATGCTTTGTTTACATTACACACTTTGCTTAATGCAATTATCTGTTGTTCGCAACTTAATACTTCTAGGGTGTTCGGATGATATCCCCGGGGGTGGATTATTAGTCATAGATGCAGTTGGATGGCGGTCTATGTATTTTGTTGTAATGCCCAGAGTAAATCTCATAGTGATCTTCTTGACATATCACATTATCTTTATTCTATCAATTGCCCAACTGTAATTTGTTTACCCAGCATGTTATTCTATCTATGGAGAGACACCACTAGTGAACTGTGGACCCCGGTCCTATTTTAATCATATTGCAATCACCTGTTTACTTTTCCCGCACTGTTTCCTTTACTCGCATATACTCTACTGTTTTCCACTCGATACACTCATAACCTTTGTTTCAAGCAAACCGGTGAGATGGACAACCTCATCGTAAGTTGGGAGCAAAGTATTTGTTTGTGTGTGTGCAGGTTCCACGTTGCAGCTAGCAAGCAAAGCTTGGACGAGGCGCCATATATAAATTGTCCGCTGCTGTCGCAGACTAGCAAGCATCACCTTCAGTCGTCATTGTCTCTCCTCTCCTGAACGATATTAAACCTTGGTTTCTTAACTGAGGGAAAACTAGCTGCTATACTCATCACACCTTCCTCTTGGGGTTCCCAATGGGCTGGTCATTCACCACGCATCAGGCAGCAATGCGACAGACTAGATAATAGGGAAAAACAATCGGATCATTTTTGTGTGTGTGCTGGGTCAGTGTTTAGGGTAGGCAACTTGGCATGGCATGTCTACTAGGTTACTTGGGTAGGCAACTTGGCATGGCATGTCCGAGATCACCATGTGCACTAGCCATCCGCGGTTGCCTTTCCAAGTATCCTTTCTAAAGCAATATATGCATTCAACAAATGGAATCTTTTCATCTGTTATCACCAATATGATCCTGCTCTCTACATCGCATGCGGTAGGAATAGTATGCTCCCACAATCCAAGGATGATACATGTATGCATAGCTACCACCGGTGGTAGCAAATCCGCGTTGATATATATATAGGACTCATCTTATATACTCTTGGGTGTACATACTTTCATATTCAATATACCTTATATACACTAGGGGAAAAAAAGCTATTGGTGGCGCACCATTTTGGCTTATGCGTGGCGCATATGGGATGCACCACCATTGCCATGCCACTAGTAATAATTTATCAGTGGCGCATCTCAATATGCGCCACGCATAATTTGCCTATGCGTGGCGTATATTGCTATATGCGCCACTAGTAGCCCCTGAAAATTCAAAAAATTCAAAAAAAATTAAAAATAAAAGAAAACTATTTTTTTTTGAAAATCATAAAAATCGAAATAATATGAAAAAACTATTATATTACAATTTTTTGAGGATTTTATCACATGAGAAATAATCGAAATAATGTGTATGTATCTATGTATATATGTCCACGTATATATGCATATATGTGTATGTATGTGTGCATATATATGTGTATATGTATGCATGTGTGCATATATAAATGCGTATATGTGTGTATATGTATATATATATGTGCGTATATGTGTATATATGTGTATATGTGTATGTATGTGTATGTATATATGTGTATATGTATACATGTGTGCATATATAAGTGCATATATGTGTGTATCTTTACTATTGGTTTCGAGTTGGTGGTGAAGCCACCCACTCGACATACAATATGTAAGTGACGAATATACCCCTTACATAATGACAGGATCACCAGAATTGGTAATACATGGAAAACAATCAGAGATTAATGCAAATCAGGGATTAATGCAAATCAGAGATTAATGCAAATCAGAGATTTATGATAGAGAAAGAAGAAGAAAACACCTACGTGTATTTATTCTAGACTCTTAAATCTAAGGGAATGCATAGGGCAGTTAAAAAATGTGGGAGCCAGGTCCTCCTTAATTCTAGCGGAAAATTTGGCATAAGTCTGGAATTTTAGGATTTTTAAAAAAAAGCTATACGACTTATATATAGAAACGGAGGAAGTACGAGAATGAAGGAGAGAATAACATTATTCTTTAAGACTTATGTATGATGGATTAATATTCTTTGCTTCATACACAATTACATAACACACTATTGAGAAGAAAGAGTGGAAGGAAAAAGGAAAGAAAGAAGAGAGTCCGCTGCAACGTGCGGGCATTTAGCTAGTATATGTATGTATGTGTATGTATATGTGTGTGTATATATGCATATATGTACGTATATGTGCATATATGTGCGTATATGTGTGTGTATGTGTGCATAAATGTGTGTGTATATGTGCATATATGTGTATATATGTGCGTATATGTGCATATATGTGCGTATATGTGCGTGTATGTGTGTGTATGTGTGCATATGTGTGTGTATATGTGTATATATATCTGCATGTGTGCTATATGTGTGTATATAACTAATCCAAAAGTTTAATCCAATATAAATTTTAATCTAAAAATAAAAATAAAAATAAAAATTTGAAAATATGAAAGTGCGAAAAAGTCTATTTTCCCTTTTGAATTTTGAGATTCTAAAATTTGTCGAAACGACCGTAGGCTAGTGGGTGGCCTAATGTTGACAAGGAGTATCGATCGCAAACAGATCCTTCTGGTGCTAGTGTCACCTAATTAATAATGGAGATATATAAGAAAAAAACGTTTACTGACTACATATAATATATTGATGATTTGATGGAGTGCGAGAGGCAGAGGGTAGACTTACCAGACCTGCGAAAGTAATATCGTGATAGTGCAGCCGAGGTCACGCCAACTAGGACGTCATTCACGGTCTGCATGCATAAACATGCTAAGAATCTTATCTAACTTTCAGTTTGTACATTGCCTATTTCTCTTTATATTTGTGGGTGAAAATTTGGGGTATATGGACACCAGTGATAAAAATTCAAATATTATATTACTGAGTTTAAAATTGTTTGAAAAATATATTTGAATGTAGCAAACTATCTATCCCACAAACGTGTAAAAATCATGTTCAAATATTCTTATTCTTATTTTCTCATTTCATTTTCGTAGTTAATTGCCATCATGATTTGGTTTACCATTCTCAACTGTGGGATCCAAAACTAAAGGCGCATAAATGGACGGCGTAGTAATTAATGCCTCATTTCCCCTATCGGGCGATAAAAAGTGACGGCTCTTGTATGACACCTAGCACAACAACTTTATGTGCAGGTATGGATTGGAGCTCAGCGTAGAAGGTACCAGGTGACTTCGGTAGGCCAACTCGGTTTCACTTTGCATGTCTACTAGGTTACTTGAGTAGGCAACTTAGCATGGCATGTCCAAGATCACCACGCGCACTAGGTTACTTGGGTAGGCAACTTGGCAGCAATGCGATAGACTAGATAATAGGGAAAAATAATCGGATCATTTTTGTGTGTGTGCTGGGTCAGCTTTTAGGGTAGGCAACTTGGCATGGCATGTCTACTAGGTTACTTGGGTAGGCAACTTGGCATGGCATATCCGAGATCACCACGTGCACTAGCCATCCACTCTTGCCTTTCCAATTATCCTTTCTAAAGCAATATATGCATGCAACAAATGGAATCTTTTCATCCGTTATCACCAACATGATCCTGCTCTCTACATCGCATGCGGCAGGAATAGTATGCTCCCACAATCCAAGGATGATACATGCATGCATAGCTATCTTATATACTCTTGGGTGTACATACTCCCATATTCAATATACCTTATATACACTAGTGGAAAAAAGGCTATTGGTGGCGCACCATTTTGGCTGATGCGTGGCGCATATGTGATGCGCCACCATTGCCACGCCACTAGTAACAATTTATCAGTGGCGCATCTCAATATGCGCCATTGCCACGCCACTAGTAGCAATATGCGCCACTAGTAGCCTCTGAAAATTCAAAAAAAAAAATTAAAAATTGAAAAAAACCATATTTTTTTTGAAAATCATAAAAATCAAAATAATGTGAAAAAACTATTGTATTACAATTTTTTGAGGATTTTATCACATAAGAAATAATTGAAATAATGTGTGTGTATATGTGTATGTATCTGTGTATGTATGTCCGCGTATATGTGCATATATGTGTATGTATGTATGCGTATATATGTGTATATGTATACATGTGTGCATATATAAGTGCATATATATATATAGGGTTCATCTATACTACAATCGGTTGTAGAATAAGAATCTACAACCGGCTTGTTTATAAGGGGAGGTACGCAGGGGAGGTACGCGCGGCGTTGGAAAAAAAAACCTAACAACCCACAACCGGACCATATTTTCCCCACGACTCCCACGCCGACCGACTCGTCCCCTACCTCCAGCACGTTCCTACCGCCGCTGCGCCTCCATGGGCTGCCGCTGTCGCGGCCCCGTGAGATCCCACCGCCGTGCGCCCTACGAGGTGCCCGACCGCGGCCTCCACGCACTTCCCGGCCACCGCGTCCGAGCGCCTATCCCCGGCCGCCGCGTCCGCGCGCCTCCCCGGACGCCGCGTCCCCACACCGCCCCGGCGGCCGCGTCCCCGCGCCTCCCCGGATTCTGCGACCCCGCGCTGCCGCAGCAGCCGCGTCCTACCAGCGTCGCCGCTCCCCGCGTCTTACTGGCACTGCCGCCCCCGCGTCCTACCGGCGCCGCCGCCTCCCAGGTCTTCGCCTACGGCCAGACGCGAGCTATGGGATCCGTCTGCCAGGACGCGAGCTTGACGAGCCACCAAGCATGGCGCAAGATCGAGGGCGCCCATCCAGGATGCGAGGTTGACGACGCTGCTCGCCAGGATACGGGCTCTGGCCTGGTCACGGACTCGAGGACGCTGCCTGCCTCCAGGTCGCACGCTCAATCCAGTTGCATGCTCCGGCAAGGTCGCGGGTTCCAGCAACCTGCCCACCTCTGCCAATTCGTCCCGTCCGAACAGCGAGTAGAAGCAGTCACTTGCAGTTCAGTTTGCTGTCGCTGTGGTGTTCATTTGTGTGCAAACCGATGTTATTCTTATTATTCTTCTCTAATCTTTAACGTGTAATGCCATCGTTTGAATACACAGTGTGTTTTACATGGAGATGGAGATTGCCGGATGTTCTTTTTTTTCACCGAATTATTTCCTATGGGACCTCCAAATCATTTTTAGGAAATTCACATTTTCTCATAAGACAGTATTATGTATGTAAAAGTAAAATTATTATTCGGTGAATGCAAAAAGACTCAGGTAGTTCAAATGCTTACAAAGAGGAGTACCCGACAGTTTAGGTGTTGATTACGAGGGCAGTTTATGCGTGATTAGGAGGAAAGTACATGCAGAGATTCTCGAAAAACATACTCCAATTGACACTTCATCTGCGTTTACGACGTAAGTACAAGCGATAAAGAGACGCCGTTCAGTTGCACTACCGCTGCAGTTCAATGCGGCATTTTAGAAAACGTGACTCACGAGCGTGACTTCGAGCAGTTCAGGTATACTAACACGACAGTTCAAGAATGCAACTCCGGAAAGTTCAAGAGCGCGATTAGGGAAAGTTCAGGTGTACTAAATGCGAGAGTTTACCTGGAACATGCTAGAATTTTTATGTAAATCAAATTTAATTTTTACCACCACGGGAAGTTTAGGAGCGCGATTGAGGGAAGTTCAGGCGCACCAAACACGGCAGTTCACCTCGAACATGCTAGACTTTTTTTAATAAAAATTGGATTTCATTTTACCACTATACATGGGCAGTTCAAGAGCGCGAGTGGGGGAAGTTCAAGCGCACCAAATGCGACAGTTCACCTCGAACATCGTCGATTTTTTATTTAAATCTTATTTAATTTTTACCACTACGGGCAGTTCAAGAGTGTGAGTGGTATAAGTTCAAGCTCACCAAATGAGGCAGTTCAGCTTGAACATGCTATAATATTTATTTAAACCAGAAATATGTTTTACCACTACGGGCAAATCAAGAATGTTAACCAAAGCAGTTCAAGTGCGCTACTCAAGGCAGTTCAGGTGGGCTTACGAGGGAAGTGCAGGTGGTGGCTAAAAGTAGTTCAGGTGTACTAACATGGTATTTTAGAAAACTCGACAGTGATACGCGACTCAAAGCAGTTCAGGTGCACTAGCGCGGGAAGTTCAGGAACGCTACTGTGGAAAGTTCAGGCGCACTAACGAGGGAAGTACAGGCTAGCGAAACTTCAAGAAGTTCAGCCGCACCAACGATGCAGTTCAGCAACTTGACTCGGGCAGTTCAGGTGCACTAACGCGGCAGTTCAGAGAAAGTGATCTATAGGCATGACTCAGGGCAGTTCAGGCGCACTGACGAGACAGTTCAGGAACGCAACTCCGAGAAGTTCGGATGCACTAAATGCATCAATTCACCTTGAACACGCTAGAATTTTCACTTTTGTTTGATTTATTTTTTACCATAGTGGAAATTTATGTTTATTCTAAGCGTAATTTTACTTTGAACAAGAGGAAAGTTCAATTGCAAGAAATTAAAAAGTTAAATTTTGTCAACATTCAATTTAATCATAAAATAAGTTCAGTTACACATCCAGAGCAGTTCAGCTGCATATGAGAAGCAGTTCAAGTACTCTGTTTTTTTCCGAGCGGAAATCCTACCCATTAAAATTATTTCTATATGTCCCGGTTGCACAAGTAAATCACATAAATACTTAATATACAATGATATGAGTCTACTTTCACTTATACATGGTGTCATGCCCCAGTCAACCACCATAGTCATGCCAAATTCAAATCGCTCGCATATGGACGTCATTCCTACTATTTACTATTCTTGAAAATGATTTCTAAATCTTGCAAAATTTGGAAACATCACTTTGACAAAAAAGTTGCGCAATTTTAATATCTTTCGAACGGTATATCATTTACTTCATTCCGATTAGCCATTTAGAAGTAATTGCAAAAACAGTTCATGCAAAATCGAGAAATCCGGAAATCCGAATCAACTATATTCAAAACTGCTCTTAAATGGTAGGAAATCCGAAAAAATGATCAAAATGAAAAAGTTTCGCCTAATCCACAGCTTTTCAATGATATATTATGTGCATAAATCGGATAAACGGTTGAAAAATGAAGAGCAAAATACTGCTCGATATGAAAAAAATCCGCGAAACAAATGTTTCGTATATTCAAAATTACTTCTAAACTGTTCCGAATTTCAAAAAACACTTAAGATCAATAAGTTGGGCAATTTTCTTGCGAATCCAACGGTATATTGTATGCATTATTCCAATAAACGATGTGAAAACCGTGGCCAAATTACTGTCCGCCCATACAAAATGACGCGAAAATCCGATTATTGTTTTTTAAAAATAACCTGAAAAATATTTAAAATTTCAAAAAACTGTTATAACATAAAAGTTTCGGAATTTGATAAGCTTTTTAACGGTATATCATTTGCTCAAATCTGATGAATGGTTAGGAAATTATAATCAAAACATTGTAGTCTCATGTATTATAGCGAGAAGTTCAACAATGTTCATCTAAACAAATAGCGAGAAGTTCAACCGTGTTTACCATGGAAGTTCAAAACTGGTTGTAGATCCTTAATCTACAACCGGTTGTAGAATAGCTAGGCTATATATATATATATATATATATATAGCCTAACCGTTCATGAGACTACAATGTTTTCATTATAATTTCCTAACCGTTCATCAGATTTGAGCAAATGATATACCATTAAAAAGCTTATCAAATTCCAAAACTTTTATGTTTTAACAGTTTTTTGAAATTTTAAATGTTTTTCAGGTTATATTTTAAAAACAATAATCGGGTTTTCGCGTCATTTTGTATGGGCGGACAGTAATTTGGCCACGGTTTTCACATTGTTTATTGGAATAACGCATACAATATACCGTTGGATTCGCAAGAAAATTGCCCAACTTATTGATCTTAAGTGTTTTTTGAAATTCGGAACAGTTTAGAAGTAATTTTAAATATACGAAACATTTGTTTCGCGGATTTTTTCATATCGAGCAGTATTTTGCTCTTCATTTTTCAACCGTTTATCCGATTTATGCACATGATATATCATTGGAAAGCTGTGGATTAGGTGCAACTTTTTCATTTTGATCATTTTTTTCGGATTTCCTACCATTTAAGAGCAGTTTTTAATATAGTTGATTCGGATTTCCGGATTTCTCGATTTTGCATGAACTATTTTTGCAATTACTTCTAAACGACTAATCGGAATGAAGTAAATGATATACCGTTCGAAAGATATTAAAATTGCGCAACTTTTTTGTCAAGGTGATGTTTCCAAATTTTGCAAGGTTTAGAAATCATTTTCAAGAATAGTAAATAGTAGGAATGACGCCCATATACGAGCGATTTGAATTTGGCATGGCTGTGGTGGTTGAGTGGGGCATGCCACCATGTATAAGTGAAAATAGACTCATATCATTGTATATTAAGTATTTATGTGGTTTACTTGTGCAACCGGGACATATAGAAACGATTTTAATGGGTAGGATTTCCGCTCGGAAAAAACAGAGTACTTGAACTGCTTCTCACATGCAGCTGAACTGCTCTCGATGTGTAACTGAACTTATTTTATAATTAAATTGAATGTTGACAAAATTTAACTTTTTAATTTCTTGCAATCGAACTTTCCTCTTGTTCAAAGTAAACTTTCGCTTAGTATAAGCAGAAATTTCCACTGTGGCAAAAAATAAATTCGACAAAAGTGAAAATTCTAGCGTGTTCAAGGTGAATTGATGCGTTTAGTGCATCTGAACTTCTCAGAGTTGCTTTCCTGAACTGTCTACTCACTGCGCCTGAACTGCCCTGAGTCATGCCTATAGGTCACTTTCTCTGAACTGCCGCGTTAGTGCACCTGAACTGCCCGACTCAAGTTGCTGAACTGCATCGTTGGTGCGGCTGAACTTCTTGAAGTTTCGCTAGCCTGTACTTCCCTCGTTTGTACGCCTGAACTTTCCGGAGTTGCGGTCCTGAACTTTTCGAGCTAGTGCAGCTGAACTGCTTGGAGTCGCGCACCGCGGTCGAGTTTTCTAAATTGCCTCGTTAGTGCACTTGAACTTCCCAAAGTTCCGCACACCTGTACTTCCCTTGTTAGTGCGCCTGAACTTCCCACGGTAGCGTTCCTGAACTTACCGCGCTAGCGCACCTGAACTGCTTTGAGTCGTGTATCACGGTCGAGTTTTCTAAAATGCCTTGCTAGTACACCCGAACTACCTCTAGCCACCACCTGCCCATAGTGGTAAAAAATAATCTTGATTTAAATAGAAATTCTAGCATGTTCCAGGTGAACTGCCGCGTTGGTGCGCCTGAACTTTCCTCACTCGCACTCCTGAACTGCCCATGGTGCTAAAAGTTAACTCCGATTTTTTAAAAAAATTCTAGCATGTTCGAGGTGAACTGCCGCGTTTGGTGCGTCTGAACTTCTCCCACTCGCGCTCTTGAACACCTTGTAGTGGTAAAATTTAACTTTTAATTTGTTGCAATCAAACTTCCTGCTTCTTCAAAGTGAACTTTCGCTTAGTATAAAGAGAAATTTTCACCATGGTAAAAAAGAAATCTGACAAAAGTGAAAATTCTAGCGTGTTCAAGGTGAATTGATGCGTATAGTGCATCCGAACTTCCCAGAGTCTCGTTCCTGAACTGCCTCGTTAGTGCACCTGAACTGCCCTGGGTCATGCCCAGCAGTCATGTTCTCTGAACTGCCGCGTTAGTGCACCTGAACTGCCTCTGGTCACCACATGTACTTCCCTTGTATGCGCAACTGAACTGCCGTTTATAAGCACCCGAAGTGCCTTGCGAAGCGCACCTAACCTGCCTAGAGTCGCATTCCTGTACTGCCCATAGTTAATACATGAACTTTCCTCGTAAGTGCAACTGAACTGCCCGCTTTTTACTCTGTCTTGATGGATTTACCACGTGTATTTCCCTTGTAAACTCACGTGAACCGCCTATATACTCCCCTTCTAAGCACCCGAACTGCCACTGGAAGCGCACCTAAATTGCTTTTAGAAGTGCACCTGAACTTCCTCTAGAAGCACACCTGCATGGATACTTCCCTCATGAGTTCTTGAATTGCCTCTGGAAGGCACATGAACTGCCTGGGTAGTTCTCTCGTAAGCATATGAACTGTCGCGTTAGTGCACCTACACTTTTGTAGGCCCGTTTCTAAAATGTAGTGTTAGAGCACCTGAACTCCCGGCCTTAGACCACCTAGACTTCTAGGAGTAGCGTTTGTGAACTGCCTGCGTTACTTAGCTGAACTGCTCGGAGTAGCGGACTTAGGGTGTACGAACTGCCGGCAAAGGCCACCTGATCTTCCTGGAGTAGCGTTACTGAACTGCCCGCGTTACTCAGCTGAACTGCCCGAGATAGCCGCCGGCTTAGGCCACTTGAACTTCCTAGAGTAACGTTTCTGAACTGCTTGTGGTAGTCAGTTGTACTGTCCAGAGCAGCGAACTCAGGTTTCTGAACTGCCGGCTTATGCCCCATTTTCGGAGTAGCCGCCGGCTTAGGCCACTTGAACTTCGTGGAATAACGTTTCTGAACTGCTCGTGGTAGTCAGCTGTACTGCCCGGCAACGGACTCAGGTTTCTGAACTGCCGGCTTAGCCACATTTTCGGAGTAGCGTTTCTAAAACTCAGCTGTACCGCTATATTTCTAAAAGTTGTACTACCGTGTGAAGACGAGGCATGTATTTCCGACTAGTAAGAATGTGGTTAAAAAAAAGAAATTGTAATAAGAATGTTACTTTCAACCACTCATTTTATCTTGTCGTCTCTAATTTATTTTTAACTACCGTATATGCTCATGTTCTCTATAGCCATTCAATATTTTTTGTATTTTTATGTAACCCCATACAAACAATGGAACGTTAAAATATTTGTTTAGCTCTTGTAGACATATCATCAAACACGTAGAGAGCACCAAATACAGTAACTAAACATAATTTTTTCTGTGTTTTGTTTAGGCTGATTGCATCAAACCTGAGCATCACAAAAAAAATTAAACGGATTAGAGCAGCGAGAGAGCATGAGAAAGTGGAGCGGCAACGCCACATGGTGCATGCACGCCAGGAGAGAGAGAGCAGCAGCAGGCCAGTAGCATGACGCGCAAGGAGCAGCAGGAACCAGGAACATGCCAGCAGAACACACCCCGCACGATGGGATAGAAGGCAGTAGCAACAAATGTCAGAGATCGAGCGACGGGAGTGGGAAAAATGGGAGCGGGCCTCCTCGTCGTTGTAGGACTAACCGAGCCACTCGGGGAGGCGCTGCTCTGCTCGTGCAGCATCCAGGGGGTGGCTAGCTGCCGGAGAGGCGCCGAGCGGCAGCTAATTACCTCGGGAGATCTCTCGTCCCTGCAGCGCTGCCAGGAGGTAGAGCTGCGGCTCTCACGACCTGGGAGGACGGCGGCATCAGCGCAAGGCGCCGGCGTGCGGCACCAGATCCGGGCGGTGCCAGGCGGCATCAAGCCTCGCGTGCGGTGGTTGCAGGGAGTCAGTTGCGGTGGTTTCCGGCGGCGGGAGGGACACGATGTTGTCGGTGGCTGGAGGAGCACGGGGCGGCCGCCGAACAGGAAGAAAGCCTGTGGGACTTGGGACTGGCACCGCGCCGAAACAAACAAAAAAGGCACGCGGGATCTGGGGATTTTTCATCACGCATCTCGACTATATAGGGTCGACCCGGTTGTAGATTACTAATCTACAACCGGTTTTAGAATAGACACACCCTATATATATATCGAAAATTACTGGCTACAACAGAGGGTAGCTACATATGTCTTAAGAATACAACACGTGTCTGACGCCGTTCAGGTTAAATAACGGGCAAGAGCTGGAAAGCGGCCTGCTGCTGCTTATCAGGTCCACTTGCATCTATATTTTTGTTAGAAATCAAGAAGATTGAGAGTGAAACTTGTGTCTCTATTGATCTGGGCAAAGCCCTTTTATACAAGGATTTTGGGGTGCCAACAAGAGGCGCCTGTTTACAGAGAGATGTCTCTTGGCATATGAGAAGGCGTCCGTACGGACACATGCGTCCGTACGGCGCTTTGGACATAATTAACACGTGCCTAAACTAATGACGGTTGCTAATGACGGTTGTTTAGATTAGGGGCGTCTGTTGGGCTTTAACACTCCCCCTTGTACAAAGCTGCTTCTCTTATGTCTTGTATTCCTTGTATAATCTTGAGAAAATTGATCTTGATCACAAGCGCATATTATCTTGAATAAACTCCCCCAAAAACCCTGTGGGAAAAATATGAGGAGACTAGAATTTGATATGTTGTCAAAAACTCCTTTAAAACCCAGTGGGAAAAGTAAGAAGAAAATAGTACAACATATAATGATTATTGTCTCTTTGATAACTTATATGAGAAAACCTTAAAAGGATAAAACTCATTGGTAAGTTTGGAGAACAATTAATATGTCTTGTATACATCCGTTAAAAACCCCGGTGGGGAAAATAGGAGGTATGACATATATTCTTGTGTTGATATTACCTCATTAAAAACCTTGATGAGAACCGTGAGAGTAAACTCATAAAGGGAAAAAGAGTGTAATATAATGTTTGAATGGGTTATAGTTCAGAGGGATACTACCCCTGATCCTTTCAAATCTCGAAGTCGTCTCATACCAATTCCATGAACATACTTTTCAAATGTTGAAGTTGGTAGTGACTTTGTGAATAGATCAGCGAGATTATCACATGATTTGACTTGCAAAATGTTTATATCTCCACTTTTCTGTAATTCATGGGGATAAAACAATTTAGGTGCAATATGTTTAGTGATATTGCTCTTTATGTAACCCGTTCGCATTTGAGCAACACAAGCACTATTATCTTCATAAATAATGGTCGGAGATTCGATAGAACCTTTTCCACATGATTGTTGTATGTGGTTTATCATTTTGCGAAGCCATACACATTCACGTGATGCCTCATATAATGCAATTATTTCAGAATGATTGGTGGATGTAGCCACTAAGGTTTGCTTAGAAGACTTCCATGAGATGGCTGTCCCACCATGTAGGAACACAAAACCGGTTTGCGATCTGGCATTATGGGGGTCTGATAAGTAGCCAGCATCGGTATACCCAATCATATCAATGTCCAGATTTCTCTGAAATTGAAAGAATAGGCCAAGATCCTTTGTGCCTTGGAGATATCGAAAGATATTCTTAGCTCCCGTCCAATGTCGTTTAGTAGGAGCTGCGCTATGTTTAGCTAGTAAATTTACTGCAAATGCAATATCAGGCCTGGTGCAATTTGCAAGATACATAAGCGCTCCAATAGCACTGAGATATGGAACTTCGGATCCCAGTATCTCTTCTCCATTATCCCTTGGTCTGAATTGATCTTTCTCTACGTCTAGAGATCGAACAACCATGGGAGTTTTGGATGGATAGGATTTGTCCATATTGAATTTCTCCAATATTTTCTGGATATAGGCGGTTTGATGAACCAAAATACCTGAGGGAAGGTGCTCAAGTTGTAATCCTAAGCAAAATTTGGTTTTACCCAAATCCTTCATCTCAAATTCCGTCTTTAGGTGATTGCGTGCTTCATCAATATCTTGTGTGTTGCCAATGATATTAAGGTCATCAACATACACTGAAATAATGCAAAATCCTGTTTCAGACTTTTTGATGAAGACACATGGACAATCATCATTGTTGGAGTATCCCTTTTTCAATAGGAACTCACTAAGTCGGTTGTACCACATGCGTCCCGACTGTTTTAAGCCATATAAAGACTTATTTAGTTTTACACAATATACGTTGCGTTTTGCGTTTGGATTCGGAATTGGTACTCCATCAGGAACCTTCATATAGATGTCCGAATCAAGTGAGCCGTAAAGGTAAGCGGTCACTACGTCCATCAACTGCATAGATAGACGATTTTGTACTGCCATAGATATGAGGTATCGGAATGTAATACTACTCATTACTGGAGAATAAGTTTCATTGAAATCAATGCCTGGTCTCTGCGTGAAACCTTGGGCTACAAGCCTTGCTTTATATCTCACCACCTCATTGTTTTCGTTCCGCTTACGAACGAAAACCCATTTAAATCCCATAGGGAAAACTTTGGGAGGTGTAGGTATTGCTTCAGTGAATACCTTTCGTTTATTGAGCGAGGCTAATTCTACTTGGATTGCATCCTTCCATTTAGGCCAGTCGAAGCGTTTCTCACACTCTGCCATGGTCTTTGGATCATGATCATTTAGAAGGTTGTTTGCAATTGTAGTAGAGAAATTTATGTCGTCAATTGTAGACTTACGGTTGTAAGATTCTCCAGAGTCTATATAGTTTGTGGAAATTTCATTTACCCTTGTTGACTCATCGTGATTTCCCAATATGGTTGAGTCTGGGTTTTCCGATGTCCCAGTCATTGAGTGCACAACTGAGCTGGCTTGTGGAGGTTGTCCTTCCACTAGATTATCAACGCTAGGTTGATTTACATTTACTTCTTCAGAGGGTTTCTTCCTCTGTTTCCTTTGTTGCTTGCGAGGAGCTGAATCCTGTTTTATATTTACTTGTTCAGAGGGTTTCTTCCCTTGTTTCCTTTGTTGCTTGCGAGGAGCTGAATCCTGTTTTATGGCCGTACTTCTCCCCCTCTTATTTTGAATAGGGGGTTGAGTGGTTTTTGTTGGTACCTCCACTCTTTCAGGCGCATTTATTGCAGGATTGTAGGATTTAGTGACACCTTTATAGTCAGTAAATGAATCTGGCAGATTATTTGCTATGTGTTGCAAATTAATTATTTTCCGAACTTGAAGTTCAGTTTCTTGAGTACGTGGGTCAGAGGAGGAAATGCCATGGGCATTCCAATCGATTTCCGGGCATTCTTTTTGGTACTTGATATCTCCCCCTAATGCCGGGAAATGGTCCTCATTAAAGATGCAATCAGCGTGACGGGCTGTGAATAGATCCCCTGTGAGGGGTTCAAGGTACTTGATTATTGACGGTGATTTGTACCCCACATAGATCCCCAGTTTCCTATGTGGGCCCATGGATGTACGCTGCGGTGGTGAGATTGGCACATATGTGGCGCATCCAAATTTACGCAGATGGGAAATATTAGGTAGATTTCCACGTACTAATTGCAGAGGGAAAGTGCTGTGATATGCAGTTGGTCGCAATTGAATTAAGTCAGCAGCATGTAAAACTGCATGACCCCAACATGAAGTTGGTAAGTTGCAATTCATTAGCAAAGGTCGTGCTATGAGCTTAATTCTCTTTATTAGAGATTCAGCCAAACCATTTTGAGTGTGGACATATGGGACCGAGTGCTAAACTTCAATTCCTAGTGCCATGCAATAATCATTGAAGGCTCGCGAGGAAAATTCAGCAGCATTGTCCATTCGAATTGATTTGATTCGATTCTCAGGATAATGAGCTTGTAATTTAATAACTTGTCTCATTATTTTGGCAAATGCATGGTTTCGTGTGGATAATAGACACACATGAGACCATCGTGTAGATGCATCAATAAGAACCATGAAATACCTAAAAGGTCCAGACAATGGTTGGATAGGACCACAAATATCACCTTGAATTCTTTCAAGGAATTGGAGTGGTTCCGTTTGGATTTTAAGACGAGAAGGTCTTAAAATAAGTTTCCCAGTAGCACATGCAGTGCACATGAAATCCGAAGATTGTGGGAATTTAGCTTCATTTAAGTCATGACCATTGGAATTGCAGATAATTTTTCTCATCATCCCGATACCAGGATGACCTAGGCGATCATGCCAAGTTTGAAATGCATTGACATTTTGAAAAATTACCTTGTACGCAACATGTGCTACGGGTTTTATGTATGTGTAGTACAATCCTGATGATAAAGAAGGAATTTTCTCAAATATTTGTTTGCCATATCCGTTTTCTTTGGTAAAGAGGAGATATTCCTCTTTGTTGTCCTCATGGGTTTCAATGTGAAATCCATTTTTGCGGATATCTCTGTAACCGATGAGGGTACGAGTTGAATCGGGATACAATAAAGCATCCTCAATTATAATTTGCGTACCCATAGGGAGGGTAAATATGGCACGTCCTGTGCCAACAATTACCGCATCGCGTCCAGCGATTGTTAAAATATTTCCATTTAACTTTTTGAGAGTTTGAAAATACTTTATTTCCCTAAGTATAGAGTTTGTGGTACCACTGTCCACAAGGCACATTTCCTCCTCCATTTGGATTGACTCCCGTAGAAATCTATATATTAAAATGTAGAATTTTCAGTGATGAAAAGACTTCTATTGAATATATAGAATACATTCAACTTTCTTAATATCAAAGTGCTGATACAATACATATTGTGCTTTACAATATAGGGTGATGACACCAACAACACTAATAATATGTTTGATACAATACATATTATTATTATTTTATTACAACAATATGATGGATGTAAATAAATATATTATCTAAAGGAGTTGATTGACTAGTCAAAGTCCCCGAACACGTCGTTTGAGGCGTATTCTATCATCATATTCTCCTTGTCCATGGAGTCCTGTGGTAGATGGAATTCTTTGGTGTTGCTTGGTGTTCCTTGAACATCTTGCGAACATCCCGCTTCCATGTTATTATCAGGTTGAAGATTGAAGTGAGATTCATATCTTGCTCCTTGGGCATGTCCGTTACGTCCCATGGATTGCAGGTAGAGGTTTACTAGATGTCTTGGGGTGCGGCATTTCTTGGTGACATGCTTGTAGCATCCACATTTCTGGCAAAGAATTGTCTTATCGAACTTGTTCTTTGCTTTGCCCTTTCCCTTATCTGAATTGTGTGGCTTGTTCTTCTTGTTGCGGTTGCGATTGAATTTACCCTTGAAGTTCTTGCCTTGGCCTTTAGATGAGCCATTGAACTTATTGTTTTCCTGAAAATTTGCATATACTTCAGGGAGAGGGGCAGCCCCAACCGGGCGTTGATGACTATTCTTTAAAAGAAGTTCATCATGTTTCTCAGCCTGGAGGAGTACATGTATAAGTTCAGAATAAACTTGGTAATTCCTGGCACGATATTGTTGTTGTAGGATCCTGTCAGCGGGGAGCATAGTTGATAGAGTCTTTTCTATCTTCTCCAGTTCTGAAGGTTCCTTCTCGCAAAACCGCAATTTAGAACAAATCTTATGGACTTCATGGTTATAAGCTCCAACGGATTTGAAATCCTGGAGTCTTAAATGGGTCCATTCATGACTAGCTTCAGGCAGTATGACGGCCTTTTGGTGTTCATATCTTGTTTTAAGTGATTGCCACATATTGCTTGGAGATTCCTCCATCAAATATTCAGATTTCAAATCTGGGTGAATATGTTGCCTTATAAGGGCTAAGGCAGTATATTTTTGTTGCTCAGTTACTTGTGCATCTCCCTCCTGAGGAGGATTCTCAGGTGGTATGAGTGCACCTGCAATGCCACGGGATGAAAGACTAATCTTAACATCCATTGCCCATGTAGGATAGTTATGTCCGTCGAGCGCAAGCTCTTCAAAATCTTTAGCGGCCATGTTGTCCTACATGAACGAGAACCAGAGATTTGATTAATTTACATGTATGTAAATTAAAGTCATCTTGGTTATGTTGTAAATTTTTTTTTTGCAAAATCTTGTAAACTCAAGTGAACACTTGGGTTTTAGTGTAGGCCTCAAATCATCTATCATAACACATTGTAGATAATCACCATATTTATGGAGTACATCTCTCAGTACTAAGAAGCATAATCTGACCTAAGTCAGTAGATGCGTTTTGTCTTAGCACCTTATGTTATGATTTGATTTAAATATATGGGAGAGCACATTGAAGGTAGTCATTGTGTCAATCTTGACAAAATGTAGACCTCACAATATTGTGGATAATCTGCACATTATGCAGTAGATGCCACATTACCTTGTGATCCCATATATAAATTTGAAGTAGTCACTTTTTTTTAAATGATTTTACATATCAATTCAGTTCGAATTAAGTCAATTTTGTGCTTTTAAGGCATTTTGGACTTAATTGATGGTAAATTGATATTTAATTTTGCATATCAATTCTTGCTCGTATTGAACCAAAAATGGTTCAATTAAGATGAATTGATTGTCTTATTTGCAAGAAATTAATATCTCAATTGCAAAATAATGGACGTAATTAATCTCGACATGTGCACACATGTAAATATATTACATCACATAAATTTTCAGAAATACTTAGTACTCAAACTGAAATAAATTACAAAAGCTAATAAGCTGCAATTTAGAAAATCTAAAACAGAGTTAAAACTACTGTTAGATTTACTGGTAAGCTAAAACTAAAATACATAAAGTATTCTAATTAGCCATTGCTCATGGGCTGAGTAAGGGATTGAGCAGCCCATATTAGAGAGGTTTCTAGACCATACGAGAGGATAAGGTAAAGGTAGACAACAGATATTTTACTGCCTTCTTATCCCCAACCCAAATCAATTCTCGTCTCTGTTCATGGCAGTGAGCAGCATACTCCACGATTCCACGAATCCTCCCAAATTCGCTTGCAACCACATGGGCTGCCTTCACCTGCGGCCGGAGGTGCTCCCGTCGTGGATGCCCTCATCGGAGGAGTCACTGGGGAGGCAGGTGCCGGACGCAGCGCCATCCGCCCGGCTGTTCGGGAGCTCGAGCGCGGTCGGGCTCCATGTCCCCAAGTGACGCCCGCGCCTGCTTGACTGAGAGACATACGCCGGGCTGGACAGAGCGAGGCCAAGCCGGGGCCGAGCCGCCGAGGTCCGATGAGTGCATTGGCGCTGTCTTTGCCTGGAGCAGCGGCAAAGGAGCCGAGGGCCATCGCGCGCGCTGTTTTCTGGCCTGGTTGGCTGCGGGAAGCCAGGCTGTTGACGGGTGGCCGCCGCGGCGGGCCTGCAGCCAGGAGACCCTCGCGACCGTTAGCCGTCGCCGCCGAGAGTGGCTTCCGGGCTGCGCGCGTCGCCCAGCCGCCGGTCGTGAGGACCAAGCGCGCCGCGGGGAACTGCGCCGGGAAGGGAGTCGTCACGCGAGCGAGGCCGCGCGCTCCGGCGTGCACAGCCGCCGGAGGTCCAAGACGCGCGTGCGGCAGGCCACCGGTGAAGCCGGTCGTCGGTGATGGTAAGAACTTCTTGTATTGAAGAAGGCTAAGTTGTTGCTTTCCTTCTTGGTCGAGGCCTTCGATTCTATCATGTTCTTACCGATTAGCAGTAGGGTCTATGCCTTGTTCTTCCAACGATGGAGGCAGACGCCTCTGTGCTTTCTCTTTGTTCTCGAAATCGCTCAGATTGTCGAGCGTGCTGATAACGTGTTAGAAATCAAGAAGATTGAGAGTGAAACTTGTGTCTCTATTGATCTGGACAAAGCCCTTTTATACAAGGATTTTGGGGTGCCAACAAGAGGTGCCTGTTACAGAGAGATGTCTCTTGGCATATGAGAAGGCGTCCGTACGGACACATGCGTCCCTACGGCGCTTTGGACATAATTAACACGTGCCTAAACTAATGACGGTTGCTAATAACGGTTGTTCAGATTAGGGGCGTCTGTTGGGCTTTAACAATTTTTTAGTTTTCTCTCTCTTCTCTGACTATCCGATTCTCTTTCCCAACAAATAAAGCACTGCTAGTTTCTTTCGCGCGTTGCTATCGAACTAAAGCTTGTCTGCTCCCTGAGGTCTCGCATCCCCATCATTGCTGCCCTGTAGGGCGTTGCCCAGGCCGACTCTTCCTAGAACGCCGCGTTGATGAGCAGTCCGTGGCCGCTCGGCACCTCCATTGACGCGGCTGCCCCAGCTCGATACCTCCGTGAAAAGGCTCAGCTCGCTACTTCAATACCAAGAGAGCTGTCTAGATAAAGTATGTCCTATTCTATTTCCAAATTGCTGCGCATTCTGACACTATCTGCACAACCTATCATCCTTTTCAATTTCTATCTCATCTCTTTTTCTAACCAAACATCGGTCACTCTATCTCCCTCTTATTATCTCTTTTCTCTCTCGCCTGACCGAATATTCTAGTACTACCCAGGAGTACCATTTTTAGTCTGACACAGAAACAGGCCATGCAAGAAGTACCATCTTTATGTGAAGTTTTCTGCCAGGCTATTTCTGACACTTGCGGGCTGACGTCAGACTTTTTCTGCAACAACAATCACTCATCTGATAAAATATGTCAGTACTAATTTAAAGCTACACGGAGGACAATAAAAATCAACCCCATGTGACGGTGTTTGCATGCATATTCCTATCTCTCACCACCTCAACACACCACACCAACACACCATACCAACACACCTATTGGATTATCCACCCCAACTAACCACACACACACACCTACTATACCATCCACTCAATCTATCCATCCAAAGCCACCACACCGTGGAACCATGCAAA
The DNA here is from genome assembly GCA_007115705.1 of Dactylis glomerata. Taxonomy (NCBI): domain Eukaryota; kingdom Viridiplantae; phylum Streptophyta; class Magnoliopsida; order Poales; family Poaceae; genus Dactylis; species Dactylis glomerata. Next base: position 221,376 of record QXEO01001808.1, read on the forward strand.
CAAATTATCTCATCTCACCACTCATATTGTGTACTCATAGCTGTGACGCCCCAAAACCGGCACCTTGCAGATTATAGCGATTAAGCCACAATCTACCTGATGTCGCTTTGGAAACGCACCACCAAGCGCCTCGTGCACGTTGCAGCGTGCACGCGATGCGGGTGAAATCGAGTAGCAACAGTTACACAAGTTCACGATGGAACCCACAAAAGAATATAGTATAACCGCAAAGACTCCACGAGTCAAAATGTCCAAATATACATATAAAGATCCAAATCATACATAAAGCAAATAGCATCCGAGTACGGACAAGAATACAAATGGGCCTAAGAGGCCTGAAGATAAACGATGGCGTCCAAAACCCTGCCCAGGCCAAGCCGGAAGGGTAACCTTGCTAACGTCGTCGCTCCCATACCTGTCAAAAATCGTCGGGCCAATGGTTGCCGAACAAGGAGGGAGAAAGAGAAAAAGGAAAAAAAACGAGGGTGAGTACCGAGGCACGTACTCGCGAGACTGGAATTCAGCTGTGCTCGCCTATAGGCTATATGGTGGACTTAGCGGCAACAAAAGAATCATACTACAGAGACACACTACAACTTTCGATTAAATAGAATAAGATAAGAGAGTGCATAAAAGAACCAACTAGAAACTAACACCAAACATAACCCAGCCGATGAATCACCTCCTCGTGACCAAACGAAGAAGCAAGTATCAAAGGCACTCATACAGTTACCAAGTTTTATTGCAGGTTTATTGTTGTAGTTATGCTAGCTTACTACACAAGTTTATTAGTATTGAAAAAGCAGGTGCAAGTTGTTCTATGATCGAGTATTACAGCTCCAAGTCGTCCATAACCGCGGACACGGCTTTTCGAAAAGATTTAATCCTGCAGGGGTGCCCAAATGTACCCAAATGCACGATCACCCCTTGATGCCTACGATTAGCACACTTCCAATGGTGTGCCGGCAGGAGGTCACGACTCGCACTCTCCTTCACCACAAACAAGTCCAGGAAGCCACCTAACTAAGTTTAACCCGTATCGAGAGTCCGGCCGAATCTCCGAACGGACTTAGCTGTTTGCGCCGGCGCTGCATAATGGGCTGGAACCTCACTCTGGGGAGGGTGCCCACCTGCAGTCGTCCCGCACCTACATGAGCGTGCAGAAACAAAGGGGTTACAAGGCACTCTTGGGCTTCCCCAAAGTAAATCGGACCATAAGAAACAAGAGCTGCACGCCCGACAAGAACCAAATGGAAACACCGCAAACTAGTTGTGGCCACTGGACAAGTATGTAGATTCCGGCAGTGTCAAGGGGAGGCCCAGAAGCGTACCCACGTATGGTTAGAGCGCTCAATCTCAGAACAGTTCATGCGATCTCGGGGTCCTAGGGGACACAAGTGAGCCGTCGGAAAACTGGCAAAATGACTCACCGATGCCTCTGCTTAATTCAATTTTAATTTATTAACAATAAAGTAAGCCATGATTATCTCCAACAACATATATCCATAAAGTAGAGCATGTGATAACTTTCCCAACCCAATAAGACAACACCACTTGAGACAACCTGAATATGCCTACGACTCGCAAGGCCAACTCAAACAACAAGCACACTGGTAATAGGATGTATGGAAGGTTCTATGGATTTGCTTTGGATAAACAGGTGGATAGGACACGCGATTCGAACAAAGCATCGTGACACAAGGCTAGAATATAGAGCTAGCGAGAGCAAAAGTATTAAATGGGTAGAGAGAAAAGGGCTCGCCTGAAAAGATGGTCGAAGAACACCCGAAGAACTTGTCGTTGCTCACATCACCACGAATCGGCCTATCCGAGAAGAAGCAAAACACTACAACAATCAACGGATGCAACACTTACTACTACGGTAAAAGAATCGGCATGATCATGTGAAGGCATGCATGACATGGCAATTATGATGCAACGCAACTTATCCAAATTAAACAGAATCGGAATCCCGACACACATATGGTTCAAGTTATTTTACTACCCCACAAATTATTTATTTATTAGCATGGCAAAACAAGGCATGGGTGACCTACACAAAATTAAATGGAACCGGGATTAGACATCACAATCCCGCATATTCCATGTTTAATTATTAGATGATGTCTAATAACCCCCAATGATGATATGCAATGTCACGTGAATGATTTTGCTTATAAAAGAGAGATATTCAAAAATATATGGCTTAAGGTCAAGGTCTCACGGTTCGAATTGGAGAACGGTCATCGAAATAAAGTTGAAGTAGTAGCATCGCCACTGTCTTGAAGTCTTCGTAGGCGAAGTTGTGGATGCCGTGAAGTAGATCTTGTCGAGGAGTGGCGACGGCGGACGGCGAGACGTAGACACCGGAAAGACAAGACAATGCCCTTGCGGTAATTATGTCGAACGCTTGCTGGCCGCGTGCCAGGAAATAGGAATCAGTGGCATAGAAGAGAGACACATGCGCGCGCCACAGAGCTGAGCTAGCAAGCACACACACAGGTGGATAGATAGAAGCTAGCCAGGGAGATGCATCGCTAGCTGAAAATGGACATAGGTGTGCAGAACGTGCAGCTATTTTGGCATGGATTTGAGATGTGCTAGCTGAAATTGGATTCAAACCGTGAAGAAAATGGTGCGGCTGCTACTGCCGGGCATGCACAGTCAGTTGGAAGGATAGGCTAGCTGAAAAATTGGTAGAGCCATGTAGTATAATGGCATTGTAGATTTTGGACATGGATTGAAGTAGGCTGATAGCGATGTGGAGTGCAGCACTGCTCAGTCGACTGTCGCCAGACGCATAAGCGGAAAAGAATCGAACGGCTATGCGGACAAAACAAACATGTTGGACTGGAAGAAACTGAAACCGCAATTCTCCTGGACATTTAATCGAACACTTGACGGGCAGTAGGGAAACGTGTGCAGGTCGGCAGCCATCTGGGCAGGCTGAGGCTCTGCACGGGATTCTCCAAGCGGAGCAAGGCGAGGATCGGCTGGCTCGCACGGCCCTGGAGCTGCTGTCGGCGATGCGGGGCTGGTCCACGCGGGACGAGGAGGCCGGAAGGGAGCTGGCAGCATGGCGGCGCCTGGGGCTTGCAGCTGCAGAAGCAGCTCGAGCTCGTTGCCATGGCAAAAACAGTCGGTCAGGAGGGCGATAGAAACACAGCGAAAACTCGACGAAGAAGTCAGGGAAAAGCTCGAAGGAGTCACCAGGAGGTCGCCTGCGTGCTTGGGGAAGTCAGAGGAGGATCGGAGTGGCCGGATTTCGCCGAAGACCGGAGAGGAAGAAGTAGACGTGGTCGTTGCTATAGTCGTTCCCGGCTCGATTCCTTGAACGGGGAGGATGCAGTCGACGATGCGGACCTCCAGGATTCTTTGGCTTGGCGGCGGGTGTACTACAACGACGGCGCGTCGGCAGCCATGGCGACGGTGGTCTCCGGGGCTGTTTTTAGTAAACTTGCAGATAAGAACGAGCAGAAGAAGGGGAGGAGGCCAGTGGCGGCGCGAGGACGGGAGACAAGGGGCTAGGGTTTCCAGAGGGATCCCGATCTGGGGATCAGAAGATAAAGGACGAGAGGGAGCGGGTGACGTTGGCAGGAGAGGGTCAGGCAGGGTGCGTGCTTGGATAGAGAAGAGGACAAGAGGGGAAACCAGGAGCGCTCCACTCGGGATCAGATGGGGCAACAGGTGAAGCATGCTAGAAAGCGAGGCTTCGGCCCTTTTTAAAATAGAAGGATTTTTATGAAGTTACAGGAACAAAAGAGAGAGGGATTCAGAAGAGATTTGAGAACCAGTTTTAAACAGCTTTTTAACTCCAAAACTTCTATTTGATATAAAACAAATTTTCAGAGTTTGCAAATATTTTGTTTTGTTAGTTTTAATTAAAATAAGAAAAGGGGGAGTTTATTATAAACCCATACAAGCAAAATAAAATAGGATTTAATGAAAACAATTTTGTTTGATAAAGCATGCAAGGTTATAGATGCATGATGCATGACGTCAAGACGACGCATAAAACAAAAAGAACAAACAATTCTAATAGGGGATTTTTTTCCGGGTCGTTACAATCGACACCACTTACAAGGGATCTCGCCCCGAGATCCTCTTTAAGGTGGGGGAGGAGTTGGGTAAACTATCGGATCTTCTTGCAGCGTGTCGAACTCCGCGACACCACTAACAAGAGGTTTTTTTTTCTCGACACCACCAACAAGGGATGCTTGCTCACGTTGACGATGATGAACTTGAGAAGAACGGACCTAATAGGATAAATGCAAGAAATCGTCCACCCACGTGGGAACCTAAAACTCCGAGAAGTCGATAAGAGAGAAGAATCAAAACTCGCAAAGGTAAGAGGAGAGAAGCATAAAGATAAGGAGAAAAATGCGGACTACTTAGATCTATCCAACTCATTTTTAGAAAAATAGTTTTGACACAAAACTAAACAACGTCCGTTGGCAAGGTTATCCTATAGGCAGACTGGACCCGTGGGTATCGACAAAACCTGTGGCTCTGATACCACTTGTGACGCCCCAAAACCGGCACCTTGCAGATTATAGCGATTAAGCCACAATCTACCTGATGTCGCTTTGGAAACGCACCACCAAGCGCCTCGTGCACGTCGCAGCGTGCACGCGATGCGGGTGAAATCGAGTAGCAACAGTTACACAAGTTCACGATGGAACCCACAAAAGAATATAGTATAACCGCAAAGACTCCACGAGTCAAAATGTCCAAATATACATATAAAGATCCAAATCATACATAAAGCAAATAGCATCCGAGTACGGACAAGAATACAAATGGGCCTAAGAGGCCTGAAGATAAACGATGGCGTCCAAAACCCTGCCCAGGCCAAGCCGGAAGGGTAACCTTGCTAACGTCGTCGCTCCCATACCTGTCAAAAATCGTCGGGCCAATGGTTGCCGAACAAGGAGGGAGAAAGAGAAAAAGGAAAAAAAACGAGGGTGAGTACCGAGGCACGTACTCGCGAGACTGGAATTCAGCTGTGCTCGCCTATAGGCTATATGGTGGACTTAGCGGCAACAAAAGAATCATACTACAGAGACACACTACAACTTTCGATTAAATAGAATAAGATAAGAGAGTGCATAAAAGAACCAACTAGAAACTAACACCAAACATAACCCAGCCGATGAATCACCTCCTCGTGACCAAACGAAGAAGCAAGTATCAAAGGCACTCATACAGTTACCAAGTTTTATTGCAGGTTTATTGTTGTAGTTATGCTAGCTTACTACACAAGTTTATTAGTATTGAAAAAGCAGGTGCAAGTTGTTCTATGATCGAGTATTACAGCTCCAAGTCGTCCATAACCGCGGACACGGCTTTTCGAAAAGATTTAACCCTGCAGGGGTGCCCAAATGTACCCAAATGCACGATCGCCCCTTGATGCCTACGATTAGCACACTTCCAATGGTGTGCCGGCAGGAGGTCATGACTCGCACTCTCCTTCACCACAAATAAGTCCAGGAAGCCACCTAACTAAGTTTAACCCGTATCGAGAGTCCGGCCGAATCTCCGAACGGACTTAGCTGTTTGCGCCGGCGCTGCATAATGGGCTGGAACCTCACTCTGGGGAGGGTGCCCACCTGCAGTCGTCCCGCACCTACATGAGCGTGCAGAAACAAAGGGGTTACAAGGCACTCTTGGGCTTCCCCAAAGTAAATCGGACCATAAGAAACAAGAGCTGCACGCCCGACAAGAACCAAATGGAAACACCGCAAACTAGTTGTGGCCACTGGACAAGTATGTAGATTCCGGCAGTGTCAAGGGGAGGCCCAGAAGCGTACCCACGTATGGTTAGAGCGCTCAATCTCAGAACAGTTCATGCGATCTCGGGGTCCTAGGGGACACAAGTGAGCCGTCGGAAAACTGGCAAAATGACTCACCGATGCCTCTGCTTAATTCAATTTTAATTTATTAACAATAAAGTAAGCCATGATTATCTCCAACAACATATATCCATAAAGTAGAGCATGTGATAACTTTCCCAACCCAATAAGACAACACCACTTGAGACAACCTGAATATGCCTACGACTCGCAAGGCCAACTCAAACAACAAGCACACTGGTAATAGGATGTATGGAAGGTTCTATGGATTTGCTTTGGATAAACAGGTGGATAGGACACGCGATTCGAACAAAGCATCGTGACACAAGGCTAGAATATAGAGCTAGCGAGAGCAAAAGTATTAAATGGGTAGAGAGAAAAGGGCTCGCCTGAAAAGATGGTCGAAGAACACCCGAAGAACTTGTCGTTGCTCACATCACCACGAATCGGCCTATCCGAGAAGAAGCAAAACACTACAACAATCAACGGATGCAACACTTACTACTACGGTAAAAGAATCGGCATGATCATGTGAAGGCATGCATGACATGGCAATTATGATGCAACGCAACTTATCCAAATTAAACAGAATCGGAATCCCGACACACATATGGTTCAAGTTATTTTACTACCCCACAAATTATTTATTTATTAGCATGGCAAAACAAGGCATGGGTGACCTACACAAAATTAAATGGAACCGGGATTAGACATCACAATCCCGCATATTCCATGTTTAATTATTAGATGATGTCTAATAACCCCCAATGATGATATGCAATGTCACGTGAATGATTTTGCTTATAAAAGAGAGATATTCAAAAATATATGGCTTAAGGTCAAGGTCTCACGGTTCGAATTGGAGAACGGTCATCGAAATAAAGTTGAAGTAGTAGCATCGCCACTGTCTTGAAGTCTTCGTAGGCGAAGTTGTGGATGCCGTGAAGTAGATCTTGTCGAGGAGTGGCGACGGCGGACGGCGAGACGTAGACACCGGAAAGACAAGACAATGCCCTTGCGGTAATTATGTCGAACGCTTGCTGGCCGCGTGCCAGGAAATAGGAATCAGTGGCATAGAAGAGAGACACATGCGCGCGCCACAGAGCTGAGCTAGCAAGCACACACACAGGTGGATAGATAGAAGCTAGCCAGGGAGATGCATCGCTAGCTGAAAATGGACATAGGTGTGCAGAACGTGCAGCTATTTTGGCATGGATTTGAGATGTGCTAGCTGAAATTGGATTCAGACCGTGAAGAAAATGGTGCGGCTGCTACTGCCGGGCATGCACAGTCAGTTGGAAGGATAGGCTAGCTGAAAAATTGGTAGAGCCATGTAGTATAATGGCATTGTAGATTTTGGACATGGATTGAAGTAGGCTGATAGCGATGTGGAGTGCAGCACTGCTCAGTCGACTGTCGCCAGACGCATAAGCGGAAAAGAATCGAACGGCTATGCGGACAAAACAAACATGTTGGACTGGAAGAAACTGAAACCGCAATTCTCCTGGACATTTAATCGAACACTTGACGGGCAGTAGGGAAACGTGTGCAGGTCGGCAGCCATCTGGGCAGGCTGAGGCTCTGCACGGGATTCTCCAAGCGGAGCAAGGCGAGGATCGGCTGGCTCGCACGGCCCTGGAGCTGCTGTCGGCGATGCGGGGCTGGTCCACGCGGGACGAGGAGGCCGGAAGGGAGCTGGCAGCATGGCGGCGCCTGGGGCTTGCAGCTGCAGAAGCAGCTCGAGCTCGTTGCCATGGCAAAAACAGTCGGTCAGGAGGGCGACAGAAACACAGCGAAAACTCGACGAAGAAGTCAGGGAAAAGCTCGAAGGAGTCACCAGGAGGTCGCCTGCGTGCTTGGGGAAGTCAGAGGAGGATCAGAGTGGCCGGATTTCGCCGAAGACCGGAGAGGAAGAAGTAGACGTGGTCGTTGCTATAGTCGTTCCCGGCTCGATTCCTTGAACGGGGAGGATGCAGTCGACGATGCGGACCTCCAGGATTCTTTGGCTTGGCGGCGGGTGTACTACAACGACGGCGCGTCGGCAGCCATGGCGACGGTGGTCTCCGGGGCTATTTTTAGTAAACTTGCAGATAAGAACGAGCAGAAGAAGGGGAGGAGGCCAGTGGCGGCGCGAGGACGGGAGACAAGGGGCTAGGGTTTCCAGAGGGATCCCGATCTGGGGATCAGAAGATAAAGGACGAGAGGGAGCGGGTGACGTTGGCAGGAGAGGGTCAGGCAGGGTGCGTGCTTGGATAGAGAAGAGGACAAGAGGGGAAACCAGGAGCGCTCCACTCGGGATCAGATGGGGCAACAGGTGAAGCATGCTAGAAAGCGAGGCTTCGGCCCTTTTTAAAATAGAAGGATTTTTATGAAGTTACAGGAACAAAAGAGAGAGGGATTCAGAAGAGATTTGAGAACCAGTTTTAAACAGCTTTTTAACTCCAAAACTTCTATTTGATATAAAACAAATTTTCAGAGTTTGCAAATATTTTGTTTTGTTAGTTTTAATTAAAATAAGAAAAGGGGGAGTTTATTATAAACCCATACAAGCAAAATAAAATAGGATTTAATGAAAACAATTTTGTTTGATAAAGCATGCAAGGTTATAGATGCATGATGCATGACGTCAAGACAACGCATAAAACAAAAAGAACAAACAATTCTAATAGGGGATTTTTTTCCGGGTCGTTACAATAGCTGCTGTATCCTTTTCTATTTAGCATTTCCCTGATACATGATTCATACCATAGCTCACTAGGATGAACACTTTGATCCATAAAAATCAGCGGGTAATTGATTTGTTGATTTTGAGAGCGCCGCTACTTAATCAAGTAGAGCTCATTTCACAAATGTCTTTTTTCTCTCGATAGGATTCATGAACTTATTTTAATTAGTTCTTACCCTCCGTCGCATTTTTGTTTGTTCTTTGAGCTTCTTCACTGTTAGAGTAAAGCCGCAGCTAGCTCGAGCAGGCAATGCAGGGCTACAGAATTTAGACTAGGAGGATTTGCATTTGTTGCAAGAGGCGATTAAAATTAGCTGGAAGAAAAATGATTCGGAAGGAAAAAATCCTAACAGTGAAAAAACTAAAAGAACAAATAAAAATGTGCGGACCCTAATTATTCGGGAAAAAACTCTAACAGTTGCCATGCTAGGTAGCCATCTATATATGTAGTGGCAGCAGGGAGATAATGGAGGGAAAAGGAAGACCATAACATTCGCGCCAACAAAAAAATCCCGCCAAAACCACACGTATGGCTAGGCAAGACGGCTACAACACATGGCATGTCTAGGTGGTTAGTGTGTTTGGATAGTGTGTATGGCAACTAGGTGTGGCATTCCCAAAATCACCACATGCAACTACGCATGGCAACTACGCATGGCAACTAGGTATGGTAACTAGGTATGGTATGTCTAAAATCACCACATGCAGATGCCATCCACAGTTGCCATGCTAGGTAGCCATTCAAGAGTACCATGTGCATGCAACAAACGGAGGAATTTCATCCATTATCACCGTCATCTCCTGCTCTCTACATCGCATGCGGAGGAATACCATGCTCACATAATCCAAGGACTATGCATGCATGCATAGCTACCACCGGTGGTAGCAAATCCGCGTTGATATATATATATATATATATATATATATATATATCAAAAATTACCTGCCACAAAGGGTGGTAGCTACCACCTACTTAGAAAATCTCCACGTGTCTAACGCTGTTTAGTCTGATAGTATTAGGTGAGGGCGCGCCTGGCGTGCCGCCTGCTTTATATGACCCACATCTGCCATATTCCCCTATCCCGCTAGCTTCTTATCTCTTTCCTCCCGTAACTTTTTCTGCCCCCCAAACCAGCCTCGTTCCCATTCTTTCTCTCTCCTCGTTCACATCTCTTCCTTTCCCCAAGAGCAGCACACAACGGCTCTTCTTGAACTCCATTATGACTGGTGAGCCACCGCAGATCCATTACGTGGTGAACTCGATGATAGTTGGGCTCCCCTGCCTCTCCCTGCACTCCCCATCTTACCTATTTTTTGTTTCTGGATCCAGTTTTGGTTCGTGTTGTATTGCAGATCGAAAATCATGTTCTTGATCTAGATCCAGACGTTTTGTTTGTGATGGATTCTTAAGCTGAACGGGTTCGATTAGCTTTCCGTGATGATTTTTCAAACAGGTTATAAAGTTCCCATTTTAATTGATCTTTGCGGCTCGGTAAGTCCGCCAGTCTCTTTCTTGTTGCTCTAGGCTCCAGAACTCATGAGTGGTGTTTGTTGCAGAGATTCCGTACTCCTTGCTGGCAACTTTCCAATCTGGTTCTTTGTCTTTTATTTAAGTTTTCATCTATTCATTTGATCATTTCTTTGTTTATTCTGGCAAGAATTCTAGCTTTCCTTTGTGTCGTGTGGAGTATTTTGTTTATTCTTGGATTAGGTTAGCTTCTTTTCCTTCTCAAAAGATTTAGGCGCATGGCCTCCCAAGCTTTTGGTCATCCAGCTGGAATCGGTCACCTAGCTAGTGGTGATGGAGCACCATCGGCAACTTGACGGCACACATCGGCAGCTAGCTAGACAGAGTTTGGATTTTGTGTGTGTGATGGATTCTTGAGCTGAGCTGATTCTGTTTGCTATCTGTGATGGATTTTTTGGCTGGTTTGATTCTCCCTTTTCTTTTGATGCAATTTTAGGTTATTTTTTCGGTATTGATCGGCCCCGGGCCAGTATCTCCTTATTGCCGCTCAAAGATTTTCTCTCATCTCTGTTTTGTTCGTCAATCTCCTTTGTTGCTGGGAGTCCTTGAGTACCATTTGCTTCCATACAACCTCTGCCATTGTGGTATAGCCATTCAAAGTTGTCAAGAAACACTGACAAGATATTTAAATCAAAACTGACTTTTCTTGAAAGTAATAAAAGAAATAAGACACATCTGGGGAAGAGCTAACCACCCAGGATTGCCACCGCTGCAAATTGCATGCACTTGCTAATTGCAAGGACCTACCGATTAATAACATAGTACAAGAATCAGAACTGCCATGCATCATGCACTACATTAGCAAAAAAGTAGAAATGAGTACAAGAATCACAACTGCCATGCATCATGCACTACATTAGCAAAAAAGTAGAAATGAAATTACATGCTAGCATCGAAAGTAGTTTATTCAAGCTTGGAAACATTTGAGATCTCTCCCCTCCTGTAAACCCATTAATTAAATTCTCTTGATCAACAAATCATTATTAAAAAAAGTAATACTTAAAGAAGTTTTCGCTGCCCACCCCCATTCTCCTTGTTTCTTGTGGACGCATGGAAGCACACCTTCCTTTTTTTGTCAGAGCTTATCCCTATTTGGAGCACCAGGGCGTACGTGGTAATGAAGACTTGCCTCCGGCCAGCTATCCACTACCTTTGGGCTATTTTATTTTTCATTGAGGATCCACGGAATCTTATTTGTCAGGACTAAGGAGCCGTGAAGTAACCGTTAAGTGACAGTTTCACATAGACATCATCCAACGGCTCTAAGGAGAGGGGTAGCTATACCCCATTGTGGAAAATCCACTCTCATATATATATATCAACGCGGATTTGCTACCACCGGTGGTAGCTATGCATGCATGCATAGTCCTTGGATTATGTGAGCATGGTATTCCTCCGCATGCGATGTAGAGAGCAGGAGATGACGGTGATAATGGATAAAATTCCTCCGTTTGTTGCATGCACATGGTACTCTTGAATGGCTACCTAGCATGGCAACTGTGGATGGCATCTGCATGTGGTGATTTTAGACATACCATACCTAGTTACCATACCTAGTTGCCATGCGTAGTTGCCATGCGTAGTTGCATGTGGTGATTTTGGGAATGCCACACCTAGTTGCCATACACACTATCCAAACACACTAACCACCTAGACATGCCATGTGTTGTAGCCGTCTTGCCTAGCCATACGTGTGGTTTTGGCGGAATTTTTTTGTTGGCGCGAATGTTATGGTCTTCCTTTTCCCTCCATTATCTCCCTGCTGCCACTACATATATAGATGGCTACCTAGCATGGCAACTGTTAGAGTTTTTTCCCGAATAATTAGGGTCCGCACATTTTTATTTGTTCTTTTAGTTTTTTCACTGTTAGGATTTTTTCCTTCCGAATCATTTTTCTTCCAGCTAATTTTAATCGCCTCTTGCAACAAATGCAAATCCTCCTAGTCTAAATTCTGTAGCCCTGCATTGCCTGCTCGAGCTAGCTGCGGCTTTACTCTAACAGTGAAGAAGCTCAAAGAACAAACAAAAATGCGACGGAGGGTAAGAACTAATTAAAATAAGTTCATAAATCCTATCGAGAGAAAAAAGACATTTGTGAAATGAGCTCTACTTGATTAAGTAGCGGCGCTCTCAAAATCAACAAATCAATTACCCGCTGATTTTTATGGATCAAAGTGTTCATCCTAGTGAGCTATGGTATGAGCACAAGAGTTAACAGACGGAAGCGACGGTGTTTGCATGCATATTTCTATCTCTCACCACCTCAACACACCACCTCAACACACCACACCAACACACCACACCATGCAACCTATTGGATTATCCACCCCAACTAACCACACACACACACCTACTACACCATCCACTCAACCTATCCATCCAAAGCCACCACACCGTGGAACCATGCAAACAAATCATCTCATCTCACCACTCACATTGTGTACTCATAGCTGCCGTATCCTTTTCTATTTAGCATTTCCCTGATACATAATCGGATTCATACCATAGCTCACTAGGACGAACACCTTGATCCATAAAAATCAGCGGTTAATTGATTTGTTGATTTTGAGAGCGCCGCTACTTAATCAAGTAGAGCTCATTTCATAAATGTCTTTTTTCTCTCGATAGGATTTATGAACTTATTTTAATTAGTTCTTACCCTCTGTCGCATTTTTGTTTGTTCTTTGAGCTTCTTCACTGTTAGAGTTTTTTCCCGAATGATTAGGGTCCGCGCATTTTTATTTGTTCTTTTAGTTTTTTCACTGTTAGGAGGGAAAAGGAAGACCATAACATTCGCGCCAACAAAAAAATCCCGCCAAAACCACACGTATGGCTAGGCAAGACGGCTACATCACATGGCATGTCTAGGTGGTTAGTGTGTTTGGAGAGTGTGCATGGCAACTAGGTGTGGCATTCCCAAAATCACCACCTTGATCGGTTAGGAAATCATACAAGGCAACTCTGCAGGTTACTTGGTTAGTAAAGTGTGCATGGCAACTAGGAATGGCATGTCTTAAATCACCACCTCCTCTAGCCATACGCGGTTGCCATCCTAGGTAGATATTCAAGAGTGTGCATGGCAACTACGCATGACAACTACGCATGGTATGTCTAAAATCACCACATGCTCTAGCCATCCACAGTTGCCATGCTAGGTAGCCATTCAAGAGTACCATGTGCATGCAACAAACGGAGGAATTTCATCCGTTATCACCGTCGTCTCCTGCTCTCTACATCGCATGCGGAGGAATAACATGCTCACATAATCCAAGGACTATGCATGCATGCATAGCTACCACCGGTGGTAGCAAATCCGCGTTGATATATATATATATATATAGCCTAGCTATTCTACAACCGGTTGTAGATTAAAGATCTACAACCGATTCTGAACTTTTCTTGTACACGTGCTTGAACTTCTCGCTATAGTAGCTTGAACTTCTCGCTATTATACATGCAATTTACGTGTTTTGATTATAATTTTTGAACCGTTTCTCGGATTTATGCAAATAATATATCGTTGGAAAGCTTATAAAATTCCGAAACTTTTATGTTTTAACAGTTTTTTGAAATTTTAAATATTTTTTAGGTTATTTTTAAAAAATAATAATCAGATTTTCGCGTCATTTTGTATGGGCGGACAGTAATTTGGCCACGGTTTGCACATCGTTTATTGGAATAACGCATACAATATACCGTTGGATTCGCAAGAAAATTGCGAAACTTATTCATTTTAAGTATTTTTTGAAATTCAGAACAGTTTAGAAGTAATTTTAAATATGGTAAAAAACTATTTCGCGGATTTTTTCATATCGAGCAGTATTTTGCTCTTCATTTTTCAACCGTTTATCCGATTTATGCACATGATATATCATTGGAAAGCTGTGGATTAGGCGCAACTTTTTCGTTTTGATCATTTTTACAGATTTCTTATCATTTAAGAGCAGTTTTGAATATAGTTGATTCGGATTACCGGATTTCTCGATTTTCCATGAACTGTTTTTGCAATTACTTCTAAACGACTAATCGGAATGAAGTAAATGATATACCGTTCGAAACATATTAAAAATGCGCAACTTTTTTCTCAAGGTGATGTTTCCAAATTTTGCATGATTTAGGAGTCATTTTCAAGAATAGTAAATAATAAAAATAACGTCCATATGCGAGCGATTTGAATTTGGCATGGCTATGGTGGTTGAGTGGGGCATGACGCCATGTACAAGTGAAAGTAGACTCATATCATTATATATTAAGTATTTATGTGGTTTACTTGTGCAACCGGAACATATAGAAACGATTTTAATGGGTAGAATTTCCGCTCGGAAAAAAACAGAGTACTTGAACTGCTTCTCACATGCAGCTGAACTGCTCTGGATGTGTAACTGAACTTATTTTATGATTAAATTGAATGTTGACAAAATTTAACTTTTTAATTTCTTGCAATCGAACTTTTCTCTTGTTTAAAGTAAACTTTCGCTTAGTATAAGCAGAAATTTCCATAGTGGTAAAAAAATAAATTCGACAAAAGTGAAAAATTCTAGCGTGTTCAAGGTGAATTGATGCATTTAGTGCATCCAAACTTCTCAGAGTTGCTTTCCTGAACTGTCTCCTCACTGCGCCTGAACTGCCCTGAGTCATAACTATAGGTCACTTTCTCTGAACTGCCGCGTTAGTGCACCTGAACTGCCCGAGTCAAGTTGCTGAACTGCATCTTTGATGCGGCTGAACTTCTTGAAGTTTCGCTAGCCTGTACTTCCCTTGTTTGTACGCCTGGACTTCCCGGAGTTACGGTCCTGAACTTTTCGAGCTAGTGAAACTGAACTGCTTGGACTCACATACCGTGGTCGAGTTTTCTAAACTGTCTCTTTAGTGCACTTGAACTTCCCGAAGTTCCGGCCACCTGTACTTCCCTCGTTAGTGCGCCTGAACTTCCCACGGTAGAGTTCCTGAACTTACCACGCTAGTGCACCTAAACTGCTTTGAGTCGTGTTTCACGGTCGAGTTTTCTAAAATGCCTTGCTAGTACACCTGAACTACCTCTAGCCACCACCTGCACTTCCCTCATAAGCCCACCTGAACTGCCTCGAGTAGCACACTTGAACTGCTTTGGTTAGCGCTCTTGAACTGCCCATAGTGGTAAAAAATAATCTTGATTTAAATAGAAATTATAGCATGTTCACGCTGAACTGCCGTGTTTGGTGCGCCTGAACTTATACCACTTGTGCTTTTGAACTGCCCGTAGTGGTAAAAATTAAATATGATTTAAATAAAATGCACTCATGTAGCCCAAGTGGAACAATTACTTTGATGTAAAATTCAGTTGTGGCTAGCAGGCGAATCTTCGGAGGGATCAAATTTTAAGTTTTTCATTGCCCATGAGTGCAGCACCCTCCAACTGGCACACGGTTCAGGCCAGCCATGTATGCGCTTTTTCTCTTGGAATTGACAGTTCTTTAATCTTGGAGTACTTAATCACGCCGTCTGAATTTCGTGGTGGAGTAGAAGGAACCAACAACTGTATCTCGAAAGCAACCCATTACCTGCAGGGATGTCCAGGGTCCGCGTCCAGTTGGACCTGCAGATAGCGCTGCTGTACCCGGCGTCGCGGAGCTGCTCGGCGACGCGCCGTAACATGCAGCTCCGGCAGTCACCGGCCGCCGCCCGTCTCGCGCAGGAGCAGACCGCGCGCGTCTTCTCCATGGCATCCTCCGCGACCGCCCGTATCCTGCTCTCCGCCGCGCTAGTCTTGGCCAGAGCCTGTACTGCCATCAAATTAAAGTTGTACTGCTTGTGATTTTCGGTTCTCTCTCCCTGAAGGAGATGCAGCATGCTGCTTTAGCTGAACCGGAGGAGAGAGCAGCACCGAGCACATCAACACGTATACCAACTCGAGCCATATGTCACGCTAATGCTTCTGCGTCAGCCCGAAGCCTTCACTTCCGGCGGCGCTACACCAGTTGCAGGTCGGTAGAGAGGGCACCAGTAGCCGGCATTCCTGTGACAAGAAGCGCCAGAGCCCACGAGTACCAGGTGGGGAGATCGCTGAACCGGGGGGCGCCCTTACTGAGGGAATCCGGGGCAGGCGGTGAAGGGAGATAGAGGTGACCGAGGGGATTGGGCCGCGGCGGCGTATCTTGCTGTCCTGTCCGACACGGGAGGCCAGAGAGGTGGGCACCTTGCGGGGAAGGTAGGGGAAGGGTGGCGCCGGCTCGGTAGAGAATAGGAATGGGCGTCGGCCGGAGTGGTAGGTAGGGAGCGGCGGTGCCTGTAGGGCGCGAGAAGCGGCGGAGCCGGTAGGACGCGGGAGGCGGCGGCGCCTGTAGGGCGTGGAGGCGGCGGCGTCTGTAGGCTGCGAGCGACGACGAGATCTCGGGAGGAAAAAGGTGAGATGCTCGCTATGGGGAAAGTGGGTGCGAGGTGGGGGTATCGATCGTGGGACTGTCGGCTTTTTTCCACATTTGTTCGGGTCGGTTCATCCAGTGGATCGGGCCCTTATAGGATGGGCTGGTTGTAGATCCTTAATCTACAACCAGTTGTAGATTAGATGGACCCTATATATATATATATATATATATATATATATATATATATATATATATATATATATATATATATATATATATATATATATATATATAGCCCAGCTATTCTACAACCGGTTGTAGATTAAGGATCTACAACCGATTCTGAACTTTTCTTGTACACGTGCTTGAACTTCTCGCTATAGTAGCTTGAACTTCTCGCTATTGTACATGCAATTTACGTATTTTAATTATAATTTTTGAACCGTTTCTCGGATTTACGCAAATGATATATCGTTAGAAAGCTTATAAAATTCCGAAACTTTTATGTTTTAACAGTTTTTTGAAATTTTAAATATTTTTCAGGTTATTTTTAAAAAACAATAATCGGATTTTCGCGTCATTTTGTATGGGCGGACAGTAATTTGGCCACGGTTTGCACATCGTTTATTGGAATAACGCATACAATATACCGTTGGATTCGCAAGAAAATTGCAAAACTTATTCATTTTAAGTATTTTTTGAAATTCAGAACAGTTTATAAGTAATTTTAAATATGGTAAAAAACTATTTCGCGGATTTTTTCATATCGAGCAGTATTTTGCTCTTCATTTTTCAACCGTTTATCCGATTTATGCACATGATATATCATTGGAAAGCTGTGGATTAGGCGCAACTTTTTCGTTTTGATCATTTTTGCAGATTTCTTATCATTTAAGAGCAGTTTTGAATATAGTTGATTCGGATTTCCGGATTTCTCGATTTTGCATGAACTGTTTTTACAATTACTTCTAAACGACTAATCGGAATAAAGTAAATGATATACCGTTCAAAAGATATTAAAAATGCGCAACTTTTTTGTCAAGGTGATGTTTCCAAATTTTGCATGATTTAGGAATCATTTTCAAGAATAGTAAATAATAGAAATGACGTCCATATGCGAGTGATTTGAATTTGGCATGGCTATGATGGTTGAGTGGGGGCATGACGCCATGTACAAGTGAAAGTAGACTCATATCATTGTATATTAAGTATTTATGTGGTTTACTTGTGCAACCGGGACATATAGAAACGATTTTAATGGGCAGAATTTCCGCTCGGAAAAAAACAGAGTACTTGAACTGCTTCTCACATGCAGCTGAACTGCTCTGGATGTGTAATTGAACTTATTTTATGATTAAATTGAATTTTTGACAAAATTTAACTTTTAAATTTGTTTCAATCGAACTTTCCTCTTGTTCAAAGTAAACTTCCGCTTAGTATAAATAGAGATTTCCACTATGGTAAAAAATAAATCAAACAAAAGTGAAAATTCTAGCGTGTTCAAGGTGAATTGATGCGTTTAGTGCATCCGAACTTCTCGGAGTTGCATTCCTGAACTGTCTCGTCAGTGCGCCTGAACTGCCCTGAGTCATGCCTATAGATCACTTTCTCTGAACTGCCGCGTTAGTGCACCTGAACTGCCCGAGTCAAGTTGCTGAACTGCATCGTTGGTGCGGCTGAACTTCTTGAAGTTTCGCTAGCCTGTACTTCCCTCGTTTGTACGTCTGAACTTCCCGGAGTTGCGGTCCTGAACTTTTCGAGCTAGTGCAGCTGAACTGCTTGGAGTCGCGCACCACGGTCGAGTTTTCTAAATTGCCTCTTAGTGCACTTGAACTTCCCGAAGTTCCGCCCTCCTGTACTTCCCTCGTTAATGCGCCTGAACTTCCCACGGTAGCGTTCCTGAACTTACCGCGCTAGTGCACCTGAACTGCTTTGGGCCGCGTATCGCGGTAAGGTTTTTCTGAGGTGCCTCGTTAGTACACCTGAACTGCCTCTAGCTACCACCTGTACTTCCCTCGTAAACATACCTGAACTGCTATGGTTAGCGCACTAGAACTGCTATGGTTAGCGCTCTTAAACTATCCATAGTCATAAAAAATAATTCTAATTTAAATAAAAATTGTAGTATGTTCAAGCTGAACTGCCACGTTTGGTGCGCCTGAACTTATACCACTCGCACTCTTGAACTTCCCGTAGTGATAAAAATTAAATACAATTTAAATAAAAATTCTAGCATGTTCAAGTTGAACTGCCACGTTTGGTGCGCCTGAACTTCCCCTACTTACGCTCCTAAACTGCCCGTATTAGTAAAAGTTAAATCCAATTTAAATAAAAATTCGAGCATGTTCGAGCTGAACTTCCGTGTTTGGCGCGCCTGAACTTCCCCACTCACGCTCCTAAACTGCCCGCTGAGGTAAAAATTAAATACAATTGAAAAAAAAATCTAGCTTCTTCAAGGTGAACTGCTGTGTTTGGCAGGCCTGGACTTCCCCCATTTGTGCTTCCGAACTGCCTGTGATGTTAAAAATTAAATTTAATTTTAAATAAAAATAGTTGCATGTAGTTTCATGGTAAGCACCCCTAAACTGCCTAATTTTTTTACTAAATGAAAACGTTCTCTAATATCTCATATTCTGGTAGGTATCTGGACATGAATAATCTAACAATCACATTTAGAACAGAGCTGCGTATTTCTAGTATATGAGCACCGAAGTTGCTTTTTTTTCAGAACAACCTGCACTTCCGACAGAAATTAGGAGCTCAGACGTTTTCCGAACGATAACAATAAAGCGACCAGGCCCAAATGAAAGTCGAGATTGGCTCATTGTGCATCTCGCTCGGAGCTGGGTAGCTCCTTTTGCCGCAAACGAGCTGGTTCGGGTTGAACTGCCTTGGCGAAATGATTGTACTGCCGGTCAATTCATCTCGGCCAAACGGAAGCGTAGGTAATCGTGGCAGGTCGTACGCGGGAGGAGCAGAGAATGTACGCCGGTGATGGGAGTCTCAGGCCTTTGCGAACTGCGGCGGGAGGTACAACGTGATGTCCTGCAGTCGTTTGGAAAAGATGAACTGCTTTTAGTGACTGTACTTTGTATACATACATAGTTGTACTTCTCGTACAGAGAAAAGCGACAGAGGGAAGAGAAAGAGGAGCAGACTGCCGAGCCGAACACCACCACACCTTCTCTTGCACTAGAACCAGCAGCTGGAAGTCCACCGTTGGCTGGGAGCAGCAATCGGCCAGCAGCGGGAGGAGCAGCACGCGACCAGCTGTGGGAGAAGCAGCGGGCGGCCGGCTGCGGGAGGATCAGCTGCAGGAGCTTCACTAGGTGGCGTCGGGGGCCCGGAGCCGATGCTCCAGTGGACGGAAGTGGAGGCCGGGGTCGGAGCTCCCATGCCGGCTGCGGCATGGCCCGTTGGCTGGAGCTCCTGTGAGCAGCGGGAGGGCATGCTCCAAGTTCCAGTGGCCAGCGGTGGCTGGTGGAGTTCGCAGCAGCGGGCAGGGTGCGCAGGCCGGCGGCGGGCGGGGTGCTGGGCTGGCGGCAGGCGGGAGGCAGGGCCGGCGGCGGGCGGGGTGCTGGGCCGGTGGCATGCGGGAGGTAGGGCCGGCGGCGGACGGGAGGCAGGGCCGGCGGCAGGCGGGAAGCAAGGCCGGCGGCGAGCAGGAGGTAAGGCTGGCGAAGGAGGTGGTTGGTAGAGATTGAGGTGGGAGACGACTCGCGTGGGTGGGCGGGGCACTGCGGTCTATTTTGTTTCTTTATTTTTCAGCGCATCGCGTCCCTATAGGGCCGACTGGTTGTAGATAGTTAATCTACAACCGGTTTTAGAATAGACCTACCCTATATATATATATATATATATATATATATATATATATAGTCGCGCTATTTGACTCGCTGGGTGTAGAATAGCTTATTCTACACCCACCCCCTATCGTTTCAACCGTAGATGATTTTTATGTCACATAAATTTTAACTTATTTCGGAAGTCGAGTAGAACATAAGAAAAAAAATTAAAAAAAAACATAAAAAATTATTTACATGTCGTAAAAAAATACGATGTAAAATATATATTTTTGTGTTATTTTACACTGTAATGACTCATACAATATGTTTTTTATGTCAATTTTTTTGTTATGAGTCAATACGAACGTAATTATTAATATGCAAACATAAAATTATTGTTTATAACAACATAAAATTACGTTGGGTGCAAAATAACTATTCTGCACCCTGGGTGCTAAATAGCGTTTCTATATATATATATATATATGTGGAGACTATTCTATTATTAATGACAGAATAATATTCTGTACTGCTCACGAGACAGGTTTGTACTGCTTTATATGACTACACTGTACTGTTTGGTCGCGAACTTTGAACTGCTCGTATATCTATATAGTTGTTTTTCTTCTAATTTTAAAAAAAATGTTAGAATTGTGCAAATAATATATCATTGGAAAGCTAATGAAAATCCGCAACTTTTTTGTATTCTAACTTATTTCAAATTATCAACCGGTTCAATTTAATTTCAAAAATCGGAAATCTTCAAAAACACGTATAAAACGTATTTTGGACATAGTTTCTAAACCGCTGATCAGAATGGTGCAAATGATATACCGTTGGAAAGCTATTGAAAATGTGCAACTTTTATATCTCTGCAAGTTTTTTCAAATTCTGTACAGTTTTTGAGTAATTTTGAAAATATGATATTTCGGATCTACTAAAAAATGACGGACAGTAATTTGAGCATAGTTTTCCAACCATTTGTCGGAATGATGCAAGTAATATAGCTTTGGAAAGCTATGGAGTAGATGCAACTTTTTTGTTCACAGTATTTTCTCAAATTTCTTATGATTTAGAAGCAGATTTGAAATTACAGCTCGTTATTTATAGTGGTTGGCTTCGAACGATTATTACCGGTATTAACAAATGGTATATGCAAATGATAGAAGTGATATATTGTTCAAAATCTGTCAAAAAGAAGCAACTTTTTTGTCACGATCATTTTTCTCAATTTCTTAAGGTTTGAGAATAATTTGTGAAATTTTAAGTTTATATATTTGCATGTTTGCAAGATGGTGACATGATATTAAAAAGCTAAAATTCGTAATTCCTTGTGGAATGTAATAAATAATGAAATTAGAGTTATACTCTACCATAGAAATCATTTGTGCCAATTATTGAGGCGATATGTGCTCAAAACAATGAGATTTGCATAATAGATTTCTGCCTCGAAAAAAACAGAGTATTCATACTTCCTTTGACACGTATCGGTACTTCTTTTTTACAAGTGTTCGTACTTTTATCATAGCTTTAAAAATTATTTAGAAAAATAGATGCAACTTTCTTATACGGTGTCCGTTTTGTGTCCATGACCACTTAAAATGCTCGACACAACAATGCGCTTCAGTTACAACCTTAAAAAACACATCCTAAGTAAGGTTTTATGTGGTCAAAGTTCAATCAACCCATTTTATGCATATTTAAACAATGATTTGACCTTCTATTCGTTTTCTGAATTGTGTGATTTTTTGTTATGTTCTAAAAATAAAGGCACCTATCTGAGCAAAAATATAAAAATCATTGGGTTGTTGTACTCCTCAAAATTTAATATGTGTACTTCCTTAATTGAAACCTTACACTTCCTATTTATCATTGTTGTACTTCCTTTAATTTTCTCGGATGATGCCATTATTTTGTCTTGCAAATTATAGAAGACTTTGCACTTTTGAAAGTGAACATCTGTACTTCCCGTTGTGAATACATGTACTTCTTGCTCTCATACTTCATTCTTCCCGTTAGATGATTTTATTATGTTTTCTAGCACTTATGGAATATGCACTTCCAAAACTAAATATTTGTACTTCCTAGAGTCTCTCTGTACTTCCCTCTACATGTTTTTATTATTTTTCTAGTACTTTGTGTGAAAGCTATACTTCCAAAACTGAACATTTTTGTACTTCCCAATATTATTGCATATACTTCCCGCTCGCATAGTTTTGTACTTCCCTATATTATTGCATATACTTCCCAATATTATTGCATATACTTTCCGACTGCATAGTTTGGTACTTCCTTATAGATAATTTTATCATTTTTCTAGCATTTCACGTGAAAGTTGCACTTTCAGAAACTGAATATTTGTACTTCTCGTACAAATATTCTGTCATAGCTTTACTTCCAAAATCTGAACATTTATACTTCTCGTCGTCATCTTGTGTACTTCCTAGAATTGATGTCCATACTTCCTCAATTTTTGTGGATAATTTTCTTATTTTTAAAAATCCTTTGATGGGACTTTGCACTTTCCAAAGTTGAACCCTGTACTTCCCATCGTCATGGTTTTGTACTTTTTATCGTCATTGAGTATACTTCATATAGTTACTGTGTGTACTTCTTTGAATAGAAGTTCTACATTTCTTCAAAAAATATACTTGCGTACTTTTATAAACGGAGTTGTGTACTTCCGAGCACTACCATGTTGTATATATTCCATCATGACTCATTTTTTATTCAAAATTACGAGGGGCCACATAATTCCCTTAACTGAGTATTCGTACTTTTTGTTTTTACTGTTGTGTACTTCTGTTCATTATAATGGTGTACTTTCTATTATAAAAGTTATTTTTATACATATTTACGAGGGACCGTGTGTATTCCCCTAGACTAGATATCTCTACCAAAGTTAAAATACATTGTCGTTCACACTAGCGTAGCAACAGTTTAGATAACAGAAAAATAGAGAGCCACGAGCAGATGAGGGCCATTCAATTTTATCCCATGATCGGTAAACTCCTAATATTTTTAAATTGATCAAATTCTTATTCAACAAAATCATTAATTAACCATTCTAGCATAATCCTGATGCTCTCTCAAGCTAATTTTCTCCCCAACCAAGTGAATTTTTTTCAGCTACTACTGCGTCAGTGTACTGCTGTGATGGAGCATATGCACTTTTCCTTTTTCTGAATTTCTGTTCGACAAACTGCTATAGAGAGAGAAACATGGCGATGTGAGAGAGCTTCTGCCATGGCGGGGGAGCACGAGGGACGCTGGAAAAAAGTTGCACGGAGCCCCTGCTTCCCCAACCTCCCGATCACCTACGCTCTCATCTTGCCACCACCGCCGCCATGGTTTGGCCTGCCGCCGATCGGTACTGGCGATGCTCCATCACGGCTTGCTGTCGCTGGCTCCACGCCTTTGCATCATGGAGATCTCTTCGCGCAACGAGCTTGCGGCGGCGCGTGTGCAGCCACCACGGCAGCAACACCTGCTGCAAAAAACCAGCGACAGAGGCAGAGTACCCGGTGCATAGAATGGCAGCGACAGTAGGAGCCTGGCCGGCAGCAGCCCGGCGACCCTTCAGGCGGCGGCACGGGAGCCTGCCCGTCGGCCGCGTGGATCCCCTTCTAGCGGCAACACGGATACCCTCCGGCGGTGGCACGGGGCCCCTTGAGGTGACGGTGCGGGAGCTCGTCCATCGGCGGTCGGCGGCGCTGGGCCCTTCCGGCGGTGGGGAAGCTGGGGGCCTGCCGGCGGCGAAGAATCAGGGGCAACGCGGGGGAGCCTGCTGATGGTAGGAAGTGGTTGGGCGAATGGATGTCTAAGACGATGCGGTGCTGGTTGACCTTATTGTTTTACCAGAGACGATACCGCAATGAAGCCGGATATTACAGTATCTTATATAGACGGAAGTGCAGAATATTATTCTGCAATCAATTGCAGAATAGTTCTGCCCTATATATATATAGGAAAATGAGATGGTATCCCTGGGTGTACGTACTCCCACGTTTAATATACCTCATATACAAGGGTATTATACCTCTTTATTATTTTTAATATACCTCATTAGTTAATACTAGATACCTCAAAGTGAATTTTATGAAAAAAATTATTTGAGTCTATATACCTCATATTATTTGCATATATACTGCATTTATGCACGTAAAAGTGATATATTAAAAAAAGCAAGGGTTTCAATGAATTTTTTGCATACTACTTATATTCAGGTATATTAGAATAATTAATGAGGTATATTAAAAATGATAAAGAGGTATAATACCCTTGTATCACTAGTGGGAAAAGGCTTATAGATAGATGTTTTATCAGTAGAGAACATTATTCAATATGCTCCACTAGTATTTACTAGTGGCGCATTTGCAAATATGCTCCACTAATAATTTTCGTACTAATGGCGCATATTTTTTATAATGCGCCACTGATATCCACGTGGGACCCACCAGAAGGGTCGTCGACAAAATATTTTGTCTTATCAATGGCGCATTTGCTATATGCGCCACGCATATTTGACCTTTTAGTAGCGCACGCCACAAAAAATGCGCCATTGATAACTTGTGGGCCCCACCTGGGCCCTACTGGCCTGACCCCTGCCAGGGTTATGCGTGGCGCATAATGCAATATGCGCCACTGATAATTCAAATATCAATGGCGCATATTGAATATGCGCCACGCATAACATGCTTTTTTTTTCACCCGCCACAAACCCACCCCACCCCCCCCCCCCCCGCGTGGGTCGCCTTTTTAGTCTTCTAAAAAGTAAAAGAAAATGATAAAATGTTTGAAAAAATTCAAAAAATCAGATTTAGTTATGTTATGTGATCTAGTAAGTAAAAATAATAATAAACATGAATTTTGATGTTTTTTACAAAAAAAACTTCATGTCTCGGTAAAACGGCCATAACTTTTGCATACGAAGTCGGATTAAAAAGTTTTTTATATGAAAAAGTATCTACACGAAAAGTTACATCCGATTTCAACAACACAAGGTTGTTTCGACAAATTTTAGAATCTCAAAAATCAAAAGGGAAAATAGATTTTTTTGCACTTTCATATTTTCAAATTTTTATTTTTATTTTTATTTTTAGATCAAAATTTATATTGGATTAAACTTTTGGAATAGTTATATACACATATATAGCACACATGCAGATATATACACACATATACACACATATATGCACACATACACACACATATATATGCATATATATGCACGTATACGCACATATACGCATAAATACGTATATATATGCACACATACACACACATATATGCATACATACACACACATATATGCACATATACGCACATATACGTACATATACGCACATATATGCATACATACACACACATACACATATATACACATACATATACACACACATATACGCATATATATACACACTTATATATGCACACATGCATACATATACACATATATACATATATATATACACACATACACATACATATACACACATATATACACATATATGCACATATACATACACATATACACACATATACGCACTTATATATGCACACATGCATACATATACACACATATACGCACACATACACACACATATACACACACATTATTTTGATTATTTCTCATGTGATAATTCCTCAAAAAATTGTAATATAATAGTTTTTTCACATTATTTTGATTTTTATGATTTTCAAAAAAAAATTGGTTTTTTTTATTTTTAATTTTTTTAATTTTCAGAGGCTACTAGTGGCGCATATAGCAATATACGCCACGCATAGGCAAATTATGCGTGCCGCATATTGAGATGCGCCACTGATAAATTGTTACTAGTGGCGTGGCAATGGTGGCACATCCTATATGTGCCACGCATTAGCCAAAATGGTGCGCCACCAATAGCCTTTTTTCCACTAGTGTATATAAGGTATATTGAATATGGGAGTATGTATACCCAAGAGTATATAAGATGAGTCATATATATATATCTACGTGGATTTGCTACCACCGATAGTAGCTATGCATGTATGTATCATCCTTGGATTGTGGGAGCATACTATTCCTACCACTGCGATATAGAGAGCAGGATCATGTTGGTGATAACGGATGAAAAGATTCCGTTTGTTGTATGCATATATTGCTTTAGAAAGGATACTTGGAAAGGCAACCGCGAATGGCTAGTGCACGTGGTGATCTCGGACATGCCATGCCAAGTTGCCTACCTAAATAACCTTGTAGACATGCCATGCCAAGTTGCCTACCCTAAACGCTGACCCAGCACACACACAAAAATGATCCGATTGTTTTTCCCTATTATCTAGTCTATCGCATTGCTGCCAAGTTGCCTACCCAAGTAACCTAGTGCGCGTGGTGATCTTGGACATGCCATGCCAAGTTGCCTACTCAAGTAACCTAGTAGACATGCTAAGTGAAACCGAGTTGACCTACCGAAGTCACCTGGTACCTTCTACGCTGAGCTCCAATCCATACCTGCACATAAAGTTGTTGTGTTAGGTGTCATATAAGAGCTGTCACTTTTTATCGCCCGATAGGGGAAATGAGGCATTAATTACTACGCCGTCCATTTATGCGCCTTTAGTTTTGGATCCCACAGTTGAGAATGGTCAACCAAATCATGATGGCAATTAACTACAAAAATGAAATGAGAAAATAAGAATAAGAATATTTGAATATGATTTTTACACGTTTGTGGAATAGATAGTTTGATACATGCAAATATATTTTTCAAACAGTTTTAAACTCAGTAATATAATATTTGAATTTTTATCACTGGTGTCCATATACACCAAATTTTCACCCATAACTATAAAGAGAAATAGGTAATGTACAAACTGAAAGTTAGATAAGATTCTTAGTATGTTTATGCATGCAGACCGTGAATGACGTGCTAGTTGGCGGGACCTCGGCTGCACTATCACGATATTACTTTCGCAGGTCTGGCAAGTCTACCGTCTGCCTCTCGCACTCCATCAAATCATCAATATATTATATGTAGTCAGTAAACGTTCTTTTCTTATATATCTCTATTATTAATTAGGTGACACTAGCACCAGAAGGATGTTTTTGCGATCGATACTCCTTGTCAACATTATGCCACCCACTAGCCTATGGTCGTTTCGACAAATTTTAGAATCTCAAAATTCAAAAGGGAAAATAGATTTTTTCGCACTTTCATATTTTCAAATTTTATTTTTATTTTTATTTTTAGATCAAATTTATATTATATTAAACTTTTGGATTAGTTATATACACACATATAGCACGCATGCAGATATATACGCATATATATGCACATATACGCATATATACACACATATATACACATACACACACATACACACATATATGCACATATACACACACATATACGCACATATATGCACACATATATACATATACACATATACACACATATACACACACATACATACACATATACATACATATACACATATATATGCACATATATATATACATATACATACATATACGCACTTATATATATGCACATATGCATACATACACACACATATATGCACATATACGCATATATATATACACAGATATATACACATATACACACACATTATTTCGATTATTTCTCATGTGATAAAATCCTCAAAAAATTGTAATACAATAGTTTTTTCACATTATTTCAATTTTTATGATTTTCAAAAAAAAATAGTTTTTTTCGATTTTTATATTTTTTGAATTTTCAAAGGCTACTAGTGGCGCATATAGCAATATGCGTCACGCATAGGCAAAATGGTGCGCCACCAATAGCCTTTTTTCCACTAGTGTATATAAGGTATATTGAATATGGGAGTATGTACACCCAAGAGTATATAAGATAAGCCCTATATATATATCAACGCGGATTTGCAACCACCGGTGGTAGCTATGCATGCATGTATCATCCTTGGATTGTGGGAGCATACTATTCCTACCGCATGCGATGTAGAGAGCAGGATCATGTTGGTGATAACGGATGAAAAGATTCCGTTTGTTGCATACATATATTGCTTTAGAAAGGATACTTGGAAAGGCAACCGTGGATGGCTAGTGCACGTGGTGATCTCGGACATGCCATGCCAAGTTGCCTACCCAAGTAACCTAGTAGACATGCCATGCCAAGTTGCCTACCCTAAACGCTGACCCAGCACACACACAAAAATGATCCGATTGTTTTTCCCTATTATCTAGTCTGTCGCATTGCTGCCAAGTTGCCTACCCAAGTAACCTAGTGCGTGTGGTGATCTTGGACATGCCATGCTAAGTTGTCTACTCAAGTAACCTAGTAGACATGCCAAGTGAAACCGAGTTGGCCTACCGAAGTCACCTGGTACCTTCTACGCTGAGCTCCAATCCATACCTGCACATAAAGTTGTTGTGCTAGGTGTCATACAAGAGCCGTCACTTTTTATCGCCCGATAGGGGAAATGAGGCATTAATTACTACGTCGTCCATTTATGCGTCTTTAGTTTTGGATCCCACAGTTGAGAATGGTCAACCAAATCATGATGGCAATTAACTACGAAAATGAAATGAGAAAATAAAAATAAGAATATTTGAACATGATTTTTACACGTTTGTGGGATAGATAGTTTGCTACATTCAAATATATTTTTCAAACAGTTTTAAACTCAGTAATATAATATTTGAATTTTTATCACTGGTGTCCATATACCCTAAATTTTCACCCATAACTATAAAGAGAAATAGGTAATGTACAAACTGAAAGCCAGATAAGATTCTTAGCATGTTTATGCATGCAGACCGTGAATGACGTGCTAGTTGGCGTGACCTCGGCTGCACTATCACGATATTACTTTCGCAGGTCTGGTAAGTCTACCCTCTGCCTCTCGCACTCCATCAAATCATCAATATATTATATGTAGTCAGTAAACGTTCTTTTCTTATATATCTCCATTATTAATTAGGTGACACTAGCACCAGAAGGATATGTTTGCGATCGATACTCCTTGTCAACATTAGGCCACCCACTAGCCTACGGTCGTTTCGACAAATTTTAGAATCTCAAAATTCAAAAGGGAAAATAGACTTTTTCGCACTTTCATATTTTCAAATTTTACTTTTATTTTTATTTTTAGATCAAAATTTATATTGGATTAAACTTTTGGATTAGTTATATACACACATATAGCACACATGCAGATATATACACATATATACACACACATATGTACATATACACACACATATATACACATATACGCACATATACGCATATATATGCACATATACACACATATATGCACACATACACACATATATACGCACACATACACATACATATATGTACATATATGCCCATATACGCACATATATACACATATACACATATACGCACATATACGCATATATACACATATATATGCACACATATACACACATATACACATACATACACACACATATATGCACATATATGCATATATACGCACTTATATATGCACACATACATACATATACACACATATATACATATATACACACACATACATACATATATACACACATATACACACATATATGCACACATACACATATATACGCACTTATATATGCACATATGCATATATATATACACACATATATGCACACATACACACACATATACGCATATATACGCGGACATACATACACAGATACATACACATATACACACACATTATTTCGATTATTTCTCATGTGATAAAATCCTCAAAAAATTGTAATACAATAGTTTTTTCATATTATTTCAATTTTTATGATTTTCAAAAAAAAATTGGTTTTTTTTTATTTTTTACTTTTTTTGAATTTTCTGAAGTTTTAGAGGCTACTAGTGGCGCATATAGCAATATGCGCCACGCATAGGAAAATTATGCGTGGCGCATATTGAGATGCGCCACTGATAAATTGTTACTAGTGGTGTGGCAATGGTGGCGCATCCCATATGTGTCACGCATAAGCCAAAATGGTACGCCACCAATAGCCTTTTTTCCACCAGTGTATATAAGGTATATTGAATATGGGAGTATGTACACCCAAGAGTATATAAGATAAGCCCTATATATATATATCAACGTGGATTTGCTATCACCGGTGGTAGCTATGCATGCATGTATCATCCTTGGATTGTGGGAGCATACTATTCCTACCGCATGCGATGTAGAGAGCAGGATCATGTTGGTGATAACGGATGAAAAGATTCCGTTTGTTGCATACATATTGCTTTAGAAAGGATACTTGGAAAGGCAATCGAAGATGGCTAGTGCACGTGGTGATCTCGGACATACCATGCCAAGTTGCCTACCCAAGTAACCTAGTAGACATGCCATGCCAAGTTTCCTACCCTAAACGCTGACCCAGCACACCCACAAAAATGATCCGATTGTTTTTCCCTATTATCTAGTCTGTTGCATTGCTGCCAAGTTGCCTACCCAAGTAACCTAGTGCGCGTGGTGATCTTGGACATGCCATGCCAAGTTGCCTACTCAAGTAACCTAGTAGACATGCCAAGTGAAACCGAGTTGGCCTACCGAAGTCACCTGGTACCTTCTACGCTGAGCTCCAATCCATACCTGCACATAAAGTTGTTGTGCTAGGTGTCATACAAGAGGCGTCACTTTTTATCGCCCGATAGGGGAAATGAGGCATTAATTAATACGCCGTCCATTTATGCGCCTTTAGTTTTGGATCCCACGGTTGAGAATGGTCAACCAAATCATGATGGCAATTAACTACAAAAATGAAATGAGAAAATAAGAATAAGAATATTTGAACATGATTTTTACACGTTTGTGGGATAGATAGTTTGCTACATTCAAATATATTTTTCAAATTGTTTTAAACTCAGTAATATAATATTTGAATTTTTATCACTGGTGTCCATATACCCCAAATTTTCACCCATAACTATAAAGAGAAATAGGTAATGTACAAACTGAAAGTTAGATAAGATTCTTAGCATGTTTATGCATGCAGACCGTGAATGACGTGCAAGTTGGCATGACCTCGGCTGCACTATCACGATATTACTTTCGCAGGTCTGGTAAGTCTACCCTCTGCCTCTCGCACTCCATCAAATCATCAATATATTATATGTAGTCAGTAAACGTTCTTTTCTTATATATCTCCATTATTAATTAGGTGACACTAGCACCAGAAGAATCTGTTTGCGATCGATACTCCTTGTCAACATTAGGCCACCCACTAGCCTACGGTCGTTTCGACAAATTTTAAAATCTCAAAATTCAAAAGGTAAAATAGACTTTTTCACACTTTCATATTTTCAAATTTTTATTTTTAGATCAAAATTTATATTGGATTAAACTTTTAGATTAGTTATATACACACATATAGCACATATGCAGATATATACACACATATACACACATATATGCACACATACATATACATACATATATACACACATATACACACATATATGCACATATACATACATATACACACATATATGCACACATATACACACATATATGCATACATATATACACACATATACGCACATATATGCACATATATGCACATATACGCACATATACGCACATATATGCACATATACACACATATATGCACACATACACACATATACACATACATACACACATATATACGCACATATACGCACAGATACGCACTTATATATGCACATATGCATATATATACACATGTACACACACATATACGCACACATACATATACATATACATACATATACGCAATTATATATGCACACATGCATACATATACACACATATATGCACACATACACATATAGTTTTTTCACATTATTTTGATTTTTATGATTTTCAAAATAAAATAGTTTTTTTTGTTTTTTAATTTTTTTTTGAATTTTCAGAGGCTACTAGTGGCGCATATAGCAATATGCGCCACGCATATGCAAATTATGCGTGACGCATATTGAGATGCACCACTGATAAATTGTTACTAGTGGCGTGGCAATGGTGGCGCATTCCATATGCGCCACGCATAAGCCAAAATGGTGCGCCACCAATAGCCTTTTTTCTACTAGTGTATATAAGGTATATTGAATATGGGAGTATGTACACCCAAGAGTATATAAGATGAGTCCTATATATATATATATCAACGCGGATTTGCTACTACCGGTGGTAGCTATGCATGCATATATCATCCTTTGATTGTGGGAGCATACTATTCCTATTGTATGCGATGTAGAGAGCAGGATCATGTTGATGATAACGGATGAAAAGATTCCGTTTGTTGCATGCATATATTGCTTTAGAGGATACTTGGAAAGGCAACCATGGATGGCTAGTGCACGTGGTGATCTCGGACATGCCATGCCAAGTTGCCTACCCAAGTAACCTAGTAGACATGCTATGCCAAATTGCCTACCCTAAACGCTGACCCAGCACACACACAAAAATGATCCAATTCTTTTTCCCTATTATCTAGTCTGTCGCATTGCTGCCAAGTTGCCTATCCAAGTAACCTAGTGCGCGTGGTGATCTTGGACAAGCCATGCCAAGTTGCCTACTTAAGTAACCTAGTAGACATACCAAGTGAAACCGAGTTGGCCTACCGAAGTCACCTGGTATCTTCTACGCTGAGCTCCAATCCATACCTGCACATATAGTTGTTGTGCTAGGTGTCATACAAGAGCCGTCACTTTTTATCGTCCGATAGGGGAAATGAGGCATCAATTACTACGCCGTCCATTTATGCACCTTTAGTTTTGGATCCCACAGTTGAGAATAGTCAACCAAATCATGATGGCAATTAACCACAAAAATGAAATGAGAAAATAAGAATAAGAATATTTGAACACGATTTTTACATGTTTGTGGGATAGATAGTTTGCTACATTCAAATATATTTTTCAAACAGTTTTAAACTCAGTAATATAATATTTAAATTTTTGTCACTGGTGTCCATATACCCGAAATTTTTACCCATAACTATAAAGAGAAATAGGTAATGTACAAACTAAAAGTTAGATAAGATTCTTAGCATGTTTATGCATGCAGACCGTGAATGACGTGCTAGTTGGCGTGACCTCGGCTGCACTATCACGATATTACTTTTGTAGGTCTGGTAAGTCTACCCTCTGCCTCTCGCACTCCATCAAATCATCAATATATTATATGTAGTCAGTAAACGTTCTTTTCTTATATATCTCCATTATTAATTAGGTGACAATAGCACCAGAAGGATCTGTTTGCGATCGATACTCCTTGTCAACATTAGGCCACCCACTAGCCTACGGTCGTTTCGACAAATTTTAGAATCTCAAAATTCAAAAGGGAAAATAGACTTTTTTGCACTTTCATATTTTCAAATTTTTATTTTTATTTTTATTTTTAGATCAAAATTTATATTGGATTAAACTTTTGGATTAGTTATATACACACATATAGCACACATGCAGATATATACACACATATACACACACATATGCACATATACACACACATACACACACATATACGTACATATATGCACATATACGCATATATACGCAGATATACACACACATATACACACATATACACACATATACGCACACATATACACACACATACGCACATATACGCACATATACACATATATATATGCACACATACACACACATATACATATATACGCACACATATACATACATATACACACATATATGCATATATACGCACATATATGCACTTATATATGCACACATGCATACATATATACACACATATACACACATATACACAGATATACGTACACATACATACACATATACGCACTTATATATGCACACATGCATACATATACACAAATATATGCATACATACACACACATATACGCATATATACGCGGACATACATACACAGATACATACACATATACACACACATTATTTCAATTATTTCTCATGTGATAAAATGCTCAAAAAATTGTAATACAATAGTTTTTCACATTATTTCGATTTTTATGATTTTCAAAAAAAAATTAGTTTTTTCGATTTTTAATTTTTTTTGAATTTTTTGAATTTTCAGAGGCTACTAGTAACACATATAGCAATATACTTCACACATAGGCAAATTATGCGTGGCACATATTGAGATGTGCCACTGATAAATTATTACTAGTGGCGTGGCAATGGTGGCGCATCCCATATGCGCCACGCATAAGCCAAAATGATGCGCCACCAATAGCCTTTTTTCCACTAGTGTATATAAGGTATATTGAATAGGGGAGTATGTACACCCAAGAGTATATAAGATGAGTCCTATATATATATATATCAACGCGGATTTGCTATCTCCGGTGGTAGCTATGTATGCATGTATCATCCTTAGATTGTGGGAGCATACTATTCCTACCGCATGCGATGTAGAGAGCAGGATTATATTGGTGATAACGGATGAAAAGATTCCGTTTGTTGCATGCATATATTGCTTTAGAAAGGATACTTGGAAAGGCAACCGCGGATGGCTAGTGCATGTAGTGATCTCAGATATGCCATGCCAAGTTGCCTACCCAAGTAACCTAGTAGACATGCCATGCCAAGTTGCCTACCCTAAACGCTGACCCAGCACACACACAAAAAATGATCCGATTGTTTTTCCCTATTATCTAGTCTCTCTCATTGCTGCCAAGTTGCCTACCTAAGTAACCTAGTGCGCGTGGTGATCTTGGACATGCTATGCCAAGTTGCCTACTCAAGTAACCTAGTAGACATGCCAAGTGAAACCGAGTTGGCCTACCAAAGTCACCCGGTATCTTCTACACTGAGCTCCAATATATACCTACACATAAAGTTGTTGTGCTAGGTGTCATACAAGAGCCATCACTTTTTATCGCCCAATAGGGAAAATGAGGCATTAATTACTACGCCGTCCATTTATGCGCCTTTAGTTTTGGATCCCACAGTTGAGAATGGTCAACCAAATCATGATGGCAATTAACTACGAAAATGAAATGAGAAAATAAGAATAAAAATATTTGAACAAGATTTTTACACGTTTGTGGGATAGATAGTTTGCTACATTCAAATATATTTTTCAAACAGTTTTAAACTCAGTAATATAATATTTAAATTTTTATCACTGGTGTCCATATACCCCAAATTTTCACCCATAACTATAAAGAGAAATAGGTAATGTACAAACTGAAAGTTAGATAAGATTCTTAGCATGTTTATGCATGCAGACCGTGAATGACGTGCTAGTTGGTGTGACCTCGGCTGCACTATCACGATATTACTTTCGCAGGTCTGGTAAGTCTACCCTCTGCCTCTCGTACTCCATCAAATCATCAATATATTATATGTAGTCAGTAAACGTTCTTTTCTTATATATCTCCATTATTAATTAGGTGACACTAGCACCAGAAGGATCTGTTTGCGATCGATACTCCTTGTCAACATTAGGCCACCAACTAGCCTACGGTCGTTTCGACAAATTTTAGAATCTCAAAATTCAAAAGGGAAAATAGACTTTTTCGCACTTTCATATTTTCAAATTTCTATTTTTATTTTTATATCAAAATTTATATTGGTTTAAACTTTTGGATTAGTTATATACACACATATAGCACACATGAAGATATATACACACATATACACACATACACATACATACATTCACATATATACACATATACGCATATGTACACACATATATGCACACATACACACACATATACGCACACATACACATATATATGCACACATACGCACATATACGCACATATACGCACTTATATGCACATATACACACATATACGCATATATACGTATATACACACACATATATGCACACATATACACACATACACATATATATGCACACATACACACACATATATGCACATATATGCATATATATGTAGGTAAAATAACCAGGGCACCTTGGTGCCCGGGCACCATGCTCAATACATATAAAATACGTGATGTTTTGTACATACCCCAAGGTATGTATGACTTTGCACATACTTAGTAGACATAAATGAGGTATGTATACCTTAGGTATGTTATTTTTTTTGGAATATATACCTAAGGTATGTAAAAGTATGTATATATACGTATTTCGGGTATATATATATTGGGTATGTGTATCCTGGGTATATGTATCTTGGGTATGCATATTTTGGGTATGTATGAGTTGGGTATATGTATCTTGGGTATGTATACCCTTGGGTATGCATAATTGTAAGCAAAATGTACGTATTTGAAGCATGGTGCCCGGGCACCAAGGTGCCCCATATCAGCTTCCTATATATGCACATATACGTACTTATATATGCACACATGCATATATATACACACATATGCACATATATACACACACATACACACATATATACACACATATATGCACTTATACATACACATATACACACATATATGCACTTATATATGCACACATGCATACATATACCCATATATACACACATATACACACACATATACGCACATATACGTGGATATACATACACAGATACATACACATATACACACACATTATTTCGATTATTTCTTATGCGATAAAATCCTCAAAACATTGTAATACAACAGTTTTTCACATTATTTCGATTTTATGATTTTCAAATAAAAACTTGGTTTTTTTTCGATTTTTAATTTTTTTTTTGAATTTTTTGATTTTTCAGAGGCTACTAGTGGCGCATATTGCAATATGCGCCATGCATAGGCAAATTATGCGTTGCGCATATTGAAATGCGCCACTGATAAATTGTTACTAGTGGCGTGGTAATGGTGGCGCATCCCAAATGCGCCACGCATAAGCCAAAATGGTGTGCCACCAATAGCCTTTTTTCCACTAGTGTATATAAGGTATATTGAATATGGGAGTATGTATACCCAAGAGTATATAAGATGAGTCCTATATATATATATATCAATGCGGATTTGCTACCACCGGTGGTAGCTATGCATTCATGTATCATCCTTGGATTGTGGAAGCATACTATTCCTACCGCATGCGATGTAGAGAGCAGGATCATATTGATGATAATGGATGAAAAGATTCTGTTTGTTACATGTATATATTGCTTTAGAAAGGATACTTGGAAAGGCAACCGCGAATGGCTAGTGCACGTGGTGATCTCGGACATGCCATGCCAAGTTGCCTACCCAAGTAACCTAGTAGACATGCCATGCCAAGTTGCCTATCCTAAACACTGACCCAGCACACACACAAAAATGATCCGATTATTTTTTTCTATTATCTAGTCTGTCGCATTGCTGCTAAGTTGCCTACCCAAGTAACCTAGTGCGCGTGGTGATCTTAGATATGCCATGCTAAGTTGCCTACTTAAGTAACCTAGTAGACATGCCAAGTGAAACCGAGTTGGCCTACCGAAGTCACCTGGTACCTTCTACGCTGAGCTCCAATCCATACCTGCACATAAAATTGTTGTGCTAGGTGTCATACAAGAGCCATTACTTTTTATCGCCCGATAGGGGAAATGAGGCAATAATTACTACGCCGTCCATTTATGCGCCTTTAGTTT
This sequence comes from Dactylis glomerata, assembly GCA_007115705.1. Taxonomy (NCBI): domain Eukaryota; kingdom Viridiplantae; phylum Streptophyta; class Magnoliopsida; order Poales; family Poaceae; genus Dactylis; species Dactylis glomerata. The sequence goes on from QXEO01001808.1 coordinate 259,164, forward strand.
TGGATCCCACAGTTGAGAATGGTTAACCAAATCATGATGGCAATTAACTACGAAAATGAAATGAGAAAATAAGAATAAGAATATTTGAACATGATTTTTACACGTTTGTGGGATAGATAGTTTGCTACATTCAAATATATTTTTCAAACAGTTTTAAACTCAGTAATATAATATTTGAATTTTTATCACTGGTATCCATATACCCCAAATTTTCACCCATAACTATAAAGAGAAATAGGTAATGTACAAACTGAAAGTTAGATAAGATTCTTAGCATGTTTATGCATGCAGACCGTGAATGCCGTGCTAGTTGGCGTGACCTCGGCTGCACTATCACGATATTACTTTCGCAGGTCTGGTAAGTCTACCCTCTGCCTCTCGCACTCCATCAAATCATCAATATATTATATGTAGTCAGTAAACGTTCTTTTCTTATATATCTCCATTATTAATTAGGTGACACTAGCACCAGAAGGATCTGTTTGCGATCGATACTTCTTGTCAATATTAGGCCACCCACTAGCCTATGGTCATTTCGACAAATTTTAGAATCTCAAAATTCAAAAGGGAAAATAGACTTTTTCGCACTTTCATATTTTCAAATTTTTATTTTTATTTTTATTTTAGATCAAAATTTATATTGGATTAAACTTTTGGATTAGTTATATACACATATATAGCACACATGCACATATATACACATATATACACACATATATGCACACATACACACACATACACACATATACGCACATATATGCACATATACGCACATATATGCACATATACGCACATATACGCATATATACGCACATATACACATATATATGCACACATATATAGGACTCTGTGGAAGTTGATTTGGAAGGCGCCAATACCAAATAAAGTGAAAATCTTCGGATGGCGAACTGCTTGTGATAACCTAGCTACTAAAAAGAACAAATTCCGTAGGAAACTGGAATTGGACAGTACCTGTAGCATCTGTGGATGTGAAGATGAAACAAGTTTCCATGCTACTGTGGCTTGCTCTAAATCCCGAGCTCTTAGAAAAGAAATGAGAAAAGGATGGGATCTACCATCTGAATCGATGTTTAAATACTCGGGACCTGATTGGCTCCTTATTTTGCTAGATGGGATAAGCAATGAAAGGAGAGGTCTTGTGCTGATGACTCTGTGGAGATGCTGGCATATGAGAAATGATGTGGTTCATGAGGAAGGCAAATGCAGCGTTACTGGTTCGGCTAATTTCCTTAATCGTTATTTGAAGGACCTTAATCTGAACTGCATGTCAAAAAATAACAGTAAAGGAAAGGATCCAATCAGCACTGAGGGGATCCCATCAAATGATAATTATATATCTGATGTTAGCCGATCGAATAGCAAACAGAGTTCAAGCTAGAAAGCTCCTGAAAATGGCTGGATTAAAATCAACGTGGATGCCTCTTTTGTCAAGGGTACTGCCTCCATAGCTTGTATTTGCAGGGACCACGCAGGAAAGGTTCTTTGGGCAAGAAATGAGGCAAATATCAAGTGCCAGGACGTTGCTGAAGCTGAAGCAAAGGCCTGCCTTCTAGGCCTACAGAGTGCTCAAAGCGTAAACAACTCTGCTATTGTCCTGGAATCGGACGGTTTAGTGGTTGTTAATGCCATAAAAAGGAGAGATCAGGGTCATTCTCGTGTTTGGAGAATTTATGAGGACATCAAAACTGTTCAAGATAGTTGTTTAAGGTTTGAAATTGTGAAAATTGGTAGAGAGAGCAACAATGCTGCCCATGTGTTAGCTGATTTAGCTAGATTTGCTGGGCAGGGTCAGAGCTGGTTGGAGCATGTTCCACCGGCTGTGGCTAACATTGTAGAGATTGAATCTGTAAAACTTGTTGATCTGGTTATATAAATGCTCTTTTTCCCGCAAAAAAAAAATATGCACACATACACACACATTTATGCACACATATACACACAAAATGGTGCGCCACCAATAGCCTTTTTTCCACTAGTGTATATAAGGTATATTGAATATGGGAGTATGTACACCCAAGAGTATATAAGATGAGTCATATATATATATATATATCAACGCGGATTTCCTACCACCGGTGGTAGCTATGCATGCATGTATCATCCTTAGATTGTGGGAGCATACTATTACTACCGCATGCGATGTAGAGAGCAGGATCATGTTGGTGATAACGGATAAAAAGATTCTGTTTGTTGCATGCATATATTGCTTTAGAAAGAATACTTGGAAAGGCAACCGCGGATGGCTAGTGCACGTGGTGATCTCGGACATGCCATGCCAAGTTGCCTACCCAAGTAACCTAGTAGACATGCCATGCCAAGTTGCCTACCCTAAACGCTGACCCAGCACACACACAAAAATGATCCGATTGTTTTTCCCTATTATCTAGTCTGTCGCATTGCTGCCAAGTTGCCTACCCAAGTAACCTAGTACACGTGATGATCTTGGACATGCCATGCCAAGTTGCCTACTCAAGTAACCTAGTAGACATGCCAAGTGAAACCGAGTTGGCCTACCAAAGTCAGCTGGTACCTTCTACGCTGAGCTCCAATCCATACCTGCACATAAAGTTATTGTGCTAGGTGTCATACAAGAGCCGTCACTTTTTATCGCCCGATAGGGGAAATGAGGCATTAATTACTACGCCGTCCATTTATGCGCCTTTAGTTTTGGATCCCACAGTTGAGAATGGTCAACCAAATCATGATGGCAATTAACTACGAAAATGAAATGAGAAAATAAGAATAAGAATATTTGAACATGATTTTTACAGGTTTGTGGGATAGATAGTTTGCTACATTCAAATATATTTTTCAAACAGTTTTAAACTCAATAATATAATATTTGAATTTTTATCACTGGTGTCCATATACCCCAAATTTTCACCCATAACTATAAAGAGAAATAGGTAAAGTACAAACTGAAAGTTAGATAAGATTCTTAGCATGTTTATGCATACAGACCGTGAATGACGTGCTAGTTGGCGTGACCTCGGCTGCACTATCACGATATTACTTTCGCAGGTCTGGTAAGTCTACCCTCTGCCTCTCGCACTCCATCAAATCATCAATATATTATATGTAGTCAGTAAACGTTCTTTTCTTATATATCTCCATTATTAATTAGGTGACACTAGCACCAGAAGGATCTGTTTGCGATCGATACTCCTTGTCAACATTTGGCCACCCACTAGCCTAAGGTCGTTTCGACAAATTTTAGAATCTCAAAATTCAAAAGGGAAAATAGACTTTTTCGCACTTTCATATTTTCAATTTTTTTTTAGATCAAAATTTATATTGGATTAAACTTTTGGATTAGTTATATACACACATATAGCACACATGCAGATATATACACACATATACACACACATATGCATACATAAACACACATATACGCACACATACATACATATACGCACATATACGCACATATATGCACATATACGCACACATACACGCACATATATGCACACATACACATACATATACGCACATATATGCACATATACGCACATATACACACATACACATATACGCACACCTACACATATATACGCATATATACACACATATACGCACGTATACGCACTTATATATGCACACATGCATACATATAAACACATATACACATATATACATACATATACACACATATATACATACATATATAGGGTTCATCTATACTACAATCGGTTGTAGAATAAGAATCTACAACCGGCTTGTTTATAAGGGGAGGTACGCAGGGGAGGTACGCGCGGCGTTGGAAAAAAAAACCTAACAACCCACAACCGGACCATATTTTCCCCACGACTCCCACGCCGACCGACTCGTCCCCTACCTCCAGCACGTTCCTACCGCCGCTGCGCCTCCATGGGCTGCCGCTGTCGCGGCCCCGTGAGATCCCACCGCCGTGCGCCCTACGAGGTGCCCGACCGCGGCCTCCACGCACTTCCCGGCCACCGCGTCCGAGCGCCTATCCCCGGCCGCCGCGTCCGCGCGCCTCCCCGGACGCCGCGTCCCCACACCGCCCCGGCGGCCGCGTCCCCGCGCCTCCCCGGATTCTGCGACCCCGCGCTGCCGCAGCAGCCGCGTCCTACCAGCGTCGCCGCTCCCCGCGTCTTACTGGCACTGCCGCCCCCGCGTCCTACCGGCGCCGCCGCCTCCCAGGTCTTCGCCTACGGCCAGACGCGAGCTATGGGATCCGTCTGCCAGGACGCGAGCTTGACGAGCCACCAAGCATGGCGCAAGATCGAGGGCGCCCATCCAGGATGCGAGGTTGACGACGCTGCTCGCCAGGATACGGGCTCTGGCCTGGTCACGGACTCGAGGACGCTGCCTGCCTCCAGGTCGCACGCTCAATCCAGTTGCATGCTCCGGCAAGGTCGCGGGTTCCAGCAACCTGCCCACCTCTGCCAATTCGTCCCGTCCGAACAGCGAGTAGAAGCAGTCACTTGCAGTTCAGTTTGCTGTCGCTGTGGTGTTCATTTGTGTGCAAACCGATGTTATTCTTATTATTCTTCTCTAATCTTTAACGTGTAATGCCATCGTTTGAATACACAGTGTGTTTTACATGGAGATGGAGATTGCCGGATGTTCTTTTTTTTCACCGAATTATTTCCTATGGGACCTCCAAATCATTTTTAGGAAATTCACATTTTCTCATAAGACAGTATTATGTATGTAAAAGTAAAATTATTATTCGGTGAATGCAAAAAGACTCAGGTAGTTCAAATGCTTACAAAGAGGAGTACCCGACAGTTTAGGTGTTGATTACGAGGGCAGTTTATGCGTGATTAGGAGGAAAGTACATGCAGAGATTCTCGAAAAACATACTCCAATTGACACTTCATCTGCGTTTACGACGTAAGTACAAGCGATAAAGAGACGCCGTTCAGTTGCACTACCGCTGCAGTTCAATGCGGCATTTTAGAAAACGTGACTCACGAGCGTGACTTCGAGCAGTTCAGGTATACTAACACGACAGTTCAAGAATGCAACTCCGGAAAGTTCAAGAGCGCGATTAGGGAAAGTTCAGGTGTACTAAATGCGAGAGTTTACCTGGAACATGCTAGAATTTTTATGTAAATCAAATTTAATTTTTACCACCACGGGAAGTTTAGGAGCGCGATTGAGGGAAGTTCAGGCGCACCAAACACGGCAGTTCACCTCGAACATGCTAGACTTTTTTTAATAAAAATTGGATTTCATTTTACCACTATACATGGGCAGTTCAAGAGCGCGAGTGGGGGAAGTTCAAGCGCACCAAATGCGACAGTTCACCTCGAACATCGTCGATTTTTTATTTAAATCTTATTTAATTTTTACCACTACGGGCAGTTCAAGAGTGTGAGTGGTATAAGTTCAAGCTCACCAAATGAGGCAGTTCAGCTTGAACATGCTATAATATTTATTTAAACCAGAAATATGTTTTACCACTACGGGCAAATCAAGAATGTTAACCAAAGCAGTTCAAGTGCGCTACTCAAGGCAGTTCAGGTGGGCTTACGAGGGAAGTGCAGGTGGTGGCTAAAAGTAGTTCAGGTGTACTAACATGGTATTTTAGAAAACTCGACAGTGATACGCGACTCAAAGCAGTTCAGGTGCACTAGCGCGGGAAGTTCAGGAACGCTACTGTGGAAAGTTCAGGCGCACTAACGAGGGAAGTACAGGCTAGCGAAACTTCAAGAAGTTCAGCCGCACCAACGATGCAGTTCAGCAACTTGACTCGGGCAGTTCAGGTGCACTAACGCGGCAGTTCAGAGAAAGTGATCTATAGGCATGACTCAGGGCAGTTCAGGCGCACTGACGAGACAGTTCAGGAACGCAACTCCGAGAAGTTCGGATGCACTAAATGCATCAATTCACCTTGAACACGCTAGAATTTTCACTTTTGTTTGATTTATTTTTTACCATAGTGGAAATTTATGTTTATTCTAAGCGTAATTTTACTTTGAACAAGAGGAAAGTTCAATTGCAAGAAATTAAAAAGTTAAATTTTGTCAACATTCAATTTAATCATAAAATAAGTTCAGTTACACATCCAGAGCAGTTCAGCTGCATATGAGAAGCAGTTCAAGTACTCTGTTTTTTTCCGAGCGGAAATCCTACCCATTAAAATTATTTCTATATGTCCCGGTTGCACAAGTAAATCACATAAATACTTAATATACAATGATATGAGTCTACTTTCACTTATACATGGTGTCATGCCCCAGTCAACCACCATAGTCATGCCAAATTCAAATCGCTCGCATATGGACGTCATTCCTACTATTTACTATTCTTGAAAATGATTTCTAAATCTTGCAAAATTTGGAAACATCACTTTGACAAAAAAGTTGCGCAATTTTAATATCTTTCGAACGGTATATCATTTACTTCATTCCGATTAGCCATTTAGAAGTAATTGCAAAAACAGTTCATGCAAAATCGAGAAATCCGGAAATCCGAATCAACTATATTCAAAACTGCTCTTAAATGGTAGGAAATCCGAAAAAATGATCAAAATGAAAAAGTTTCGCCTAATCCACAGCTTTTCAATGATATATTATGTGCATAAATCGGATAAACGGTTGAAAAATGAAGAGCAAAATACTGCTCGATATGAAAAAAATCCGCGAAACAAATGTTTCGTATATTCAAAATTACTTCTAAACTGTTCCGAATTTCAAAAAACACTTAAGATCAATAAGTTGGGCAATTTTCTTGCGAATCCAACGGTATATTGTATGCATTATTCCAATAAACCATGTGAAAACCGTGGCCAAATTACTGTCCGCCCATACAAAATGACGCGAAAATCCGATTATTGTTTTTTAAAAATAACCTGAAAAATATTTAAAATTTCAAAAAACTGTTATAACATAAAAGTTTCGGAATTTGATAAGCTTTTTAACGGTATATCATTTGCTCAAATCTGATGAATGGTTAGGAAATTATAATCAAAACATTGTAGTCTCATGTATTATAGCGAGAAGTTCAACAATGTTCATCTAAACAAATAGCGAGAAGTTCAACCGTGTTTACCATGGAAGTTCAAAACTGGTTGTAGATCGTTAATCTACAACCGGTTGTAGAAGTAATTTTAAATATACGAAACATTTGTTTCGCGGATTTTTTCATATCGAGCAGTATTTTGCTCTTCATTTTTCAACCGTTTATCCGATTTATGCACATGATATATCATTGGAAAGCTGTGGATTAGGTGCAACTTTTTCATTTTGATCATTTTTTTCGGATTTCCTACCATTTAAGAGCAGTTTTTAATATAGTTGATTCGGATTTCCGGATTTCTCGATTTTGCATGAACTATTTTTGCAATTACTTCTAAACGACTAATCGGAATGAAGTAAATGATATACCGTTCGAAAGATATTAAAATTGCGCAACTTTTTTGTCAAGGTGATGTTTCCAAATTTTGCAAGGTTTAGAAATCATTTTCAAGAATAGTAAATAGTAGGAATGACGCCCATATACGAGCGATTTGAATTTGGCATGGCTGTGGTGGTTGAGTGGGGCATGCCACCATGTATAAGTGAAAATAGACTCATATCATTGTATATTAAGTATTTATGTGGTTTACTTGTGCAACCGGGACATATAGAAACGATTTTAATGGGTAGGATTTCCGCTCGGAAAAAACAGAGTACTTGAACTGCTTCTCACATGCAGCTGAACTGCTCTCGATGTGTAACTGAACTTATTTTATAATTAAATTGAATGTTGACAAAATTTAACTTTTTAATTTCTTGCAATCGAACTTTCCTCTTGTTCAAAGTAAACTTTCGCTTAGTATAAGCAGAAATTTCCACTGTGGCAAAAAATAAATTCGACAAAAGTGAAAATTCTAGCGTGTTCAAGGTGAATTGATGCGTTTAGTGCATCTGAACTTCTCAGAGTTGCTTTCCTGAACTGTCTACTCACTGCGCCTGAACTGCCCTGAGTCATGCCTATAGGTCACTTTCTCTGAACTGCCGCGTTAGTGCACCTGAACTGCCCGACTCAAGTTGCTGAACTGCATCGTTGGTGCGGCTGAACTTCTTGAAGTTTCGCTAGCCTGTACTTCCCTCGTTTGTACGCCTGAACTTTTCGGAGTTGCGGTCCTGAACTTTTCGAGCTAGTGCAGCTGAACTGCTTGGAGTCGCGCACCGCGGTCGAGTTTTCTAAATTGCCTCGTTAGTGCACTTGAACTTCCCAAAGTTCCGCACACCTGTACTTCCCTTGTTAGTGCGCCTGAACTTCCCACGGTAGCGTTCCTGAACTTACCGCGCTAGCGCACCTGAACTGCTTTGAGTCGTGTATCACGGTCGAGTTTTCTAAAATGCCTTGCTAGTACACCCGAACTACCTCTAGCCACCACCTGCACTTCCCTCATAAGCCCACCTGAACTGCCTCGAGTAGCACACTTGAACTGCTTTGGTTAGCGCTCTTGAACTGCCCATAGTGGTAAAAAATAATCTTGATTTAAATAGAAATTCTAGCATGTTCCAGGTGAACTGCCGCGTTGGTGCGCCTGAACTTTCCTCACTCGCACTCCTGAACTGCCCATGGTGCTAAAAGTTAACTCCGATTTTTTAAAAAAATTCTAGCATGTTCGAGGTGAACTGCCGCGTTTGGTGCGTCTGAACTTCTCCCACTCGCGCTCTTGAACACCTTGTAGTGGTAAAATTTAACTTTTAATTTGTTGCAATCAAACTTCCTGCTTCTTCAAAGTGAACTTTCGCTTAGTATAAAGAGAAATTTTCACCATGGTAAAAAAGAAATCTGACAAAAGTGAAAATTCTAGCGTGTTCAAGGTGAATTGATGCGTATAGTGCATCCGAACTTCCCAGAGTCTCGTTCCTGAACTGCCTCGTTAGTGCACCTGAACTGCCCTGGGTCATGCCCAGCAGTCATGTTCTCTGAACTGCCGCGTTAGTGCACCTGAACTGCCTCTGGTCACCACATGTACTTCCCTTGTATGCGCAACTGAACTGCCGTTTATAAGCACCCGAAGTGCCTTGCGAAGCGCACCTAACCTGCCTAGAGTCGCATTCCTGTACTGCCCATAGTTAATACATGAACTTTCCTCGTAAGTGCAACTGAACTGCCCGCTTTTTACTCTGTCTTGATGGATTTACCACGTGTATTTCCCTTGTAAACTCACGTGAACCGCCTATATACTCCCCTTCTAAGCACCCGAACTGCCACTGGAAGCGCACCTAAATTGCTTTTAGAAGTGCACCTGAACTTCCTCTAGAAGCACACCTGCATGGATACTTCCCTCATGAGTTCTTGAATTGCCTCTGGAAGGCACATGAACTGCCTGGGTAGTTCTCTCGTAAGCATATGAACTGTCGCGTTAGTGCACCTACACTTTTGTAGGCCCGTTTTTAAAATGTAGTGTTAGAGCACCTGAACTCCCGGCCTTAGACCACCTAGACTTCTAGGAGTAGCGTTTGTGAACTGCCTGCGTTACTTAGCTGAACTGCTCGGAGTAGCGGACTTAGGGTGTACGAACTGCCGGCAAAGGCCACCTGATCTTCCTGGAGTAGCATTACTGAACTGCCCGCGTTACTCAGCTGAACTGCCCGAGATAGCCGCCGGCTTAGGCCACTTGAACTTCCTAGAGTAACGTTTCTAAACTGCTTGTGGTAGTCAGTTGTACTGTCCAGAGCAGCGAACTCAGGTTTCTGAACTGCCGGCTTATGCCCCATTTTCGGAGTAGCCGCCGGCTTAGGCCACTTGAACTTCGTGGAATAACGTTTCTGAACTGCTCGTGGTAGTCAGCTGTACTGCCCGGCAACGGACTCAGGTTTCTGAACTGCCGGCTTAGCCACATTTTCGGAGTAGCGTTTCTAAAACTCAGCTGTACCGCTATATTTCTAAAAGTTGTACTACCGTGTGAAGACGAGGCATGTATTTCCGACTAGTAAGAATGTGGTTAAAAAAAAGAAATTGTAATAAGAATGTTACTTTCAACCACTCATTTTATCTTGTCGTCTCTAATTTATTTTTAACTACCGTATATGCTCATGTTCTCTATAGCCATTCAATATTTTTTGTATTTTTATGTAACCCCATACAAACAATGGAACGTTAAAATATTTGTTTAGCTCTTGTAGACATATCATCAAACACGTAGAGAGCACCAAATACAGTAACTAAACATAATTTTTTCTGTGTTTTGTTTAGGCTGATTGCATCAAACCTGAGCATCACAAAAAAAATTAAACGGATTAGAGCAGCGAGAGAGCATGAGAAAGTGGAGCGGCAACGCCACATGGTGCATGCACGCCAGGAGAGAGAGAGCAGCAGCAGGCCAGTAGCATGACGCGCAAGGAGCAGCAGGAACCAGGAACATGCCAGCAGAACACACCCCGCACGATGGGATAGAAGGCAGTAGCAACAAATGTCAGAGATCGAGCGACGGGAGTGGGAAAAATGGGAGCGGGCCTCCTCGTCGTTGTAGGACTAACCGAGCCACTCGGGGAGGCGCTGCTCTGCTCGTGCAGCATCCAGGGGGTGGCTAGCTGCCGGAGAGGCGCCGAGCGGCAGCTAATTACCTCGGGAGATCTCTCGTCCCTGCAGCGCTGCCAGGAGGTAGAGCTGCGGCTCTCGCGACCTGGGAGGACGGCGGCATCAGCGCAAGGCGCCGGCGTGCGGCACCAGATCCGGGCGGTGCCAGGCGGCATCAGGCCTCGCGTGCGGTGGTTGCAGGGAGTCAGTTGCGGTGGTTTCCGGCGGCGGGAGGGACACGATGTTGTCGGTGGCTGGAGGAGCACGGGGCGGCCGCCGAACAGGAAGAAAGCCTGCGGGACTTGGGACTGGCACCGCGCCGAAACAAACAAAAAAGGCACGCGGGATCTGGGGATTTTTCATCACGCATCTCGACTATATAGGGTCGACCCGGTTGTAGATTACTAATCTACAACCGGTTTTAGAATAGACACACCCTATATATATATGTATATGTATATGGGAAATAGTGGGATAGTCACCATGATAGCTGTACATATGCATCCCACCGTTGGATCTGGCACATGCATCATGGTGGTCTCCAAGTCTAACACTGCCACTACTAACGGCGTTATATAGGGAGCACAACATATATCATTTATTTATGTTTTTTCCTCCATCACGGCACTAGAGATGTTGGTCTGGTTTTGTTTTCATTCACATTGCATGTGCATGCAGGTGTGCGTGGGGGTTCGGTCCTATGACAAGTTTTGAAAACTTTTCCAACGTGCTCACTGCTTGTTGCCTATTATTCCATGCATGCGGTCTCCTCAGTGCTTTTGTTTTCGTTCGACTTGCCCACTTTTGTTTTCTTTTCCAAATCTCTACTTATCCGTCCTTTTGTTTTGAATCTTCAACTGTTTTGTTCTCTCTACCTAGGAACTAGTCACTGTTTATTTCACGGTGGTCGCATCCCACAAGGTGTATGAGCCAACTTTTGGGTTTGTTCTCGTGATGTATCTGACAGGCCACTATCGACTCCCTCGTGACATGCTCCCGTCACGTATCGCACTCACCACACAACATGCTATCTAATCTCTGCTCCCGTCCTCCGGTCTGATCCCCAATGACCCAGAACCCTTCCACTCTTCCCTCACCGCATCTAGCCCCAACACCACGCAAATCGGAGGACCAGCCAACCATCGGAGGACCGGCCGACCGTCGGAGGATCTTCAACCAATGCCTCGTTGGGACTGATACGTCTCCAACGTATCTATAATTTTTGATACTCCATGCTTGTTTTACACAAATTGCTATATGTTTTGTCTACACTTTGTGATACTTTTATGATTTATTTGGACTAACCTACTAATAGTTGCAAAAGTGCACAATGTTCTTGTTTTACACTTTGATGTGTAGGAATTACCAAGAATACAAGTGGAAACCTTATTGGAGTCAAATTGGGACTTTCCAGAAATCTGTACCAGAACTTTTTTCAAAGATGGTCACGTTACGGGTCGAAGACGGCGAACTCTTCAAATACAAAGTTGTAGGGAATTTCACGGCGAACGTTCTGGATATAAAATTCACCTGATTCCGAGTCCGGATGGCCGAGATGAGCCCGCTCCATTGCAGACCAGGCCTGGGCCGCGCGAGCTATGTGGGAGAAGGCCCTGGTCGCCTCCTGACGATGCCCCTTTGCCTATAAGAAGCCTCGGGACGGAAAACCCTAAAGGAGTCGGCAATTTTCTAGAAGCAGTTCCGCAGCTCCGCCGCCGCCGTCGACAAATTTCGGGGGACAGAAGTCTCTGTTCCGGCACCCTGCCGGGACGGGGAAGTGCCCCCGGAGCCATCTCCATCGGTCTCCATCGCCGTCTCCATCGACCTCACCGCCATCTCCATCAACCTTGCTGTCTCCTATGATAAGGAGGGAGTAGTTCATCCCCGGGGCTGAGGGCTCTACCGGCAGCTATGTGGTTCACCTCTCTCTCCCATGATGTAATCTTTATGTGATCGTGAGCTTTGTATCATGTTGAACAAGTAGATGTTATTATTCAGATATTATGTGTACTCTAGTGGTGTTATTAAAGTAATCTATTCCTCCTGCCATGGTGTAACGGTGACAGTGCGTGCATCATGGTGGTACTTGGTTTAGGCTATGATTGTGATCTCTTGTGGATTATGAGAATAATTATTGCTATGGTAGTATTGAAGTGATTTATTCCTCCTTTCATGGTGTAATGTTGACAGTGTGTGCACCGTGTTAGTACTTGGTCTAAGTTGCGATAATATCTATCTTGAATTATGATTTGATTTGGATATCTCTATGAGTGGTGTTTGTCAAGTACTTGATGAACTTTAAGGGGTGCTTCTGTAGCCACTACACAATGATTAGTGTTGTTCAATAGAAGAGTAATTCAGAGTACCATAGTGGAGAAAAGTTATTTATTTGTTCATTCATGTTATATTGTTGGGAGTGTGTCCACTAGTGAAAGTATGATCCCTAGGCCTTGTTTCCAAGCATTGCACACCGTTTACTTGCTATTTTGTTACATGTTTGCTCGCAGCGATACTTATTTCATATCACAGTTGCTACTTATAATCATCTATACCACTTGTATTTCACTATCTCTTCGCCAAACTAGTGCACCTATATATCTGACAAGTGTATTGGGTGTGTTGGGGACACAAGAGACTTTCTGTATCGTAATTGCAGGGTTGTTTGAGAGGGATAGCTTTGACCTCTTCCTCCCTGAGTTCGATAAACCTTGGGTGATCCACTTAAGGGAAACTTGCTGCTGCTCTACAAACCTCTGCACTTGGAGGCCCAACAAGTGTCTACAAGAATAGAAGTGCGTAGACATCAAGCTCTTTTTTGGCGCCGTTGCCGGGGAGGTAAGGTAAAAGGTACTCACATTCTTTGGTTACTAAGTCTTTTAGTTGCTAGTGAGTGCTCGGAGTTATTTCCTTTAGATTCTGCAATTACATCTTTTTGTTTCTTGTTTTTATTTTCACTAGTTAGGCTTAATGGAAAACAAAGAGTTCTCTAGTCTTTTTCCTGATTTTAGATTTGAAGAGAAAATTGAAAAACCTTTGGAGCTTAATTCGCATGCTAATAGTGTTGTTAGTATGAATGCTTTGAATACCGTTATTGCTAATGCTATAGAAGAGTCTAAGCTTGGGGAAGCTGGTTTTGTTAAGCATGATATTTTTAGTTCCCCAGCTTTAGTGGAGAAAGTTCGTTCTGATAATATTTTATCTCCCATATGTGATGTTCCTTCTTATGATGATATGTTTGAAGAATATGCTTTGCGAAATAGTTGTTCTCTAGCTTGTGATGATGAGTATAATATTTTCAGTTCACCTACTATTGAGGATAAAATTAGTTATGATTACAATATGCCTCCTATTTATGATGATTATGGTGATGAGAATAATTATTCTATTGAATCTGCTCCTACTACTATTGTTCCTGTGGTGAGTATTAATTCTTTTATGCATGTGGCTCATGATAGGGATGTTTTATGTGATAGTTATATTGTTAGTTCTATTCATGATGCTACTGAAAGTTATTATGAGAGAGGGAAACATGGTTTGATGGATCTCAACAATATTAAGTTTCCCCTCTTTATGTTGCAAATCTTAAAGTGGCACTTGTTTTATCTATCCATGCTTGCTACTATGTGCCTCGTTGATTTATTTTCTTACAAGATTCCTATGCATAGGAAGTGGTTCAGATATAAATGTCTTTCACATTTGCTTTTTGATGTTCTCTATTGCTTTAAGTTCCTATATGGCGCCTTTGCCTCAAGCTCATATATGACGCCCACATGAGCATCTTTGCAAATTACTGCGCCTAGCTCAAAGGCGTTAAAGAAAAGCACTCTTGGGAGATAACTCATTGTTTTATTTTCAGTACCTTTTCTTTTATTTGAGTCTTGGAAGTCATTACTACTGTAATGACCGCTCCTTATCCTTATTATTTCGTTGTTGTGCCAAGAAAAGCCTCTAATTTGAGTGAGGTAAGATTTGGGGATGTTGCTGTCCTGAAACAGTTTTCGGTGCTGCACCGTAAAAATTCGTGAAAATTCTCAGTATATCTTTTGGACCTGCAATTTCTTGTGCATATGCCCCAGGTTATATCCAAACTTTCGTTAGTTGAACACTTTTTGATTTGAGCAACAGAAAACCCCTCAAAAATTTAACCTTTGTCAGCTGTTCAGTTTTGACAGATTTCTGCCAATATTTGTGTTTGCCACTTTATCGCTTTCTTTTGAGTTCTTTTGATCATGGAACTTTTGGGGAGGTTGCTACAGTAGTATTTGCTATATATGTGGTGGTTTTGGGTTGAAACATGAAGCAAAAAGAGGTTGATTATATGTTATGCTACACTAATGTTGCTAATAGATTTGTGTTTAGTTTTGTATGAAGGAAGTTTTCAAGTGTAGGGATTGGAGAATGATGAGATGAGTTAAAGAATGGACAAAAGCTCAAGCTTGGGGATGCCCATGCATCACCCCAAGAAATATCCAAGAAGTACAAGCGTCAAAGCTTGGGGATGCCCCCGAGGTACCCCTTCTTCATCAGCAAAAATCAGGTTACCTTTCAAGACACTATATTTTTATTGCTTCATGCACTATATGTTTTTCTTGGAGCGTCAGTTGTTTTAGTTTTCTTTATTAGTTGGTTTTGTTTGGCTGGTGACTGATTACACGCATGTGGCACTAGCACATATGGAGTGGTGCTCATGGAATGGAACATTACATACCTACGGAGCGGCGACGCAATCTGGAACTGTACGAACAATTCTCATAATTGAATTTCTAGACAGCTTAGAATCCTCGTTAGTGTATAACAAAGCAAAACGCAGAAGACTGACAACATAGTGATTTGATGTTGATTCAGAAAAAGTGTTGTGGCCTAATCTCACAAAAACACCGCAGAGCTCAAGTTATTACATGGTTGTAGCTAATTTCTGAGAACCAATAAAACCAAGTTCTTTACAGGTCAAACATGGATTCAGAAGGATGGATCGTTCGGGAAGAATTTCACGATTTGCGCCTGTGAAGGATGGCGTCGAGCTGGGTGCTCTAGGTGCTGCAGGCGTCAATGTCATTTACGCCGCCAGGTGCCCGGGTAGTGCGTGTGTGATTGACTCGATGAGCAAGGCACAGGCCGGCGTTTACAGTTGCGCTCCGTCTTTCAGCAGGACTACATAGGGTTTCAGCAGGCAAGGCAGGATGTGTTCGCGAAACTCACTAAGAGTTTGCAGATTGTCTGCGGCGACACCAAGGTTTTCTGCGCGGAGCGGCTGAAGCGGCCAAGCGGGCCTATAGACGTCAGGATCCAGATACACCCTAAATCACCAGGAACGCAATATCGCTATCTACCTTTTCCCGTCCATTTTCCACAATGCTTCCTATTCCCATGCAAAACACACGGCAGAACTCTATGGTTCTTTGTTTTTTGTTCTTCCGCCGTTTGCTTCTGGTTTCTTAAATGGCATATCTACTAGACTTTTACTTCACAACACCACTTTCATTATTGAGGGAGTAGCTAGAGTATTCATATATCTACTATATACTAAAAGCACAATACGAAAGTTTAAAATAGAGACACCACATTAATCCACATCATCAAAATTATTGTAGCTATCAGATCTAAAATTTACGGTTAGGATTGAGCTAGAGATTGCGTAACATTATTGTCAAAATCTGAGTTTGACACCCTTTTACGTGTCAACAAAGAAAAAAGGCCCCACGTGTGTAGCCAATCCGGCCAAAACGTTCCCAGAAAAAAAAACAATAATTGTGTATTCCTCCAACTCCTAACACGTTTTGGGACAAAATAATCCTGAAGCCAAAGAAATTGTGTAACGTGTGTTCCTTTAACTCCTAATACGTTGTTCTCTAAAAAAGACTCATGATACATTCTGGGAGAAAAAAATCTCAAAGCTAACTAGGCACTCAATTGTTGGAAACTATTACGTACATGGTTATCTTCTACTATATACTAAAAGCACAATACAGGGGTTCTAAAATAGAGCCACCATATTGATCCATATCCTCTTAATTAATCTTAATAATTAGATCTAAATTTTGTGGCTATTTGACAAGAGATTAAAAGTTATATAATTATGCAGTCCAGTTTTATACGTCTTACGTTAAATATACTATTAAATATTAAAGGAAACTGTGTACCATAAAAACAAAAAGAAGTTAGTTCCAAGAGTCCAACACGTGCAGGTCACACACAAAAAAAAGTGTCCACGACATGGAGGTAAAAATAGAGAGTGACGTGTGTCACTAGGAGTCTTGAAGTTCTTTAATTAACTGTAATTCTAAAGTTAATTCTAAAGCTGTAGTGCATCGTTATACCTAAAGCAATCAAATTTCTAAATGAGGTTATGTGCTAGCTGAAAATTCCGGCCTACATATTTTCTTAAGAAATCAAAAAAAGTGGTAGCAGCAAGCCTAGGTTTCAGCTTTTGTGTTCATCGATCTAGGAGAAACTAACGATAACAGCTTGCCAATTTCAAACTCGACGTTAGTTATAAAGAAAAATATCGCATGGTTAAACTCCAACCAATCAAATTTCTAGATGAGGTTACGTGCTAGATGAGAAATTTTAGCCTACATATTTTCCTAAGAAAACTGAAAGTGCTTGAGCAAACAGCTTAGAGGTTTTATAATTTGTGCTCATCCGTCTATTGTTGGCTGGGTAGCTTCGATGTCGGGAGAAACTAACGACAACACTTTTCTGGTATTAAAACTCGGCATCATCCCATGGTACCCTTTTTACCCCAAATATATGGCATATACTTAATAAAATGATTAATTGTTTTCTAAGTTTCACCAAATATATGGAAAGGAATATGAATAACAAACAATCCTAAATAACTACATAGTGAATATATCTTATAGTGGATCTCTAGATATTTTTATTATTATGCATCTTCATAAGAAAACTAAAAGTGATAGCAGCAAGCAGCTTCGAGGATTTATTTTGTGTTCATCTATCTGTTGCTGGCTGGGTAGCCTCGATGCCGGAAGAAACTAACGACAACACCTTTCCGGTGTTAAACTCAGCATCATCCCATGGTACTCTTTCCGACCCCAAACATATGGCTTATACTTAATAAAATGATTCATTGTTTTCTAAGTTCCACAAAATATAAAGAAGGGAATATAAACAACAATATTGACTAACTACATGGTGAAAATATCTTATAGTGGATCTCTAGATATTGGTTTTTTATTATGCATCTTTAATATCTTTGATTAAACTTAGAAATCATTGACTTTTGAATAAATTTATACGCCATATATTTGGAGAAAGAGCATTTTCCATAAGTTTCAAGACGCCTGATACGCATATTTTGATATATTCAGATATTGCCCTCACATTGCGAGGCCCACCATGCTAGTTGAATTAAAAGGTCTATAGATGCAGTGGTAGATGGAGAAGATGATGATGAAGCCCTTGCCAGAAAATTCGTCAGTAGAGTTGAGCATGATTTGGCCATTTGGCTCCCTGCCACCTGACGACACATGCAAGTGTAGATATAATTGATCCATTGGTCGTGGAAGACCTACCAAAGATGACGTCTGAGGAGGTTTGCGATATGGTTGTCTGGCTTTGTGCTCCTACCTTGGCAATCCAGCAATGACACGGTAGGTTTTGCCTCTTTAGAACCGAACCAATACGGCCAGCTGAGCTAGCTATCCAAGCAAGCAGACAAGCACCTAGATCGATTCCCTTGAGCTGAACGCGTACGTGAACGAGCTAGCTTGGTCGATCGTCGGAACGTCTCTGCAACTCGGCAACGTACGCAGAACTTGCGATGAAACTTTGCGAACGGAAAAATACGGAAACGATTTTGGTATTGCCATAGGCCCGTATCGAGCCTGTTTTGCTCTCTTTATTTCTTTTGATGATTTTCGTTGTGTTTACAAGCAGCAGCCCTGACCTGCTTATATACACGTACAGCCGACCTTGTCACGCCCAACTCGTCTCCGTATCGAAGACCAACACGACGCAACCCGTATGCGATACAAACACCGCAGTCCGGTTTACAACTCACACGTTAAAACTTTCCTAAATAGAAATCTAGCAAACTTGGTAGGAAAACTATCTAGGACTCTTTGGACCTAAATCAACTAGGTTAACATCTTCATTCACCTCCTTAACCTGGTTGCTTTGCGTCCATCTGTTGAACTCCGACTTTCTTCCTCATCTCGATAAACTTCTGCTTCCCGAGGGACTTGGTAAGAATGTCGGCAAGCTGGTCATTGGTGTTCACGTGTTGAACTTCGATCATCCCCTCCTCAACGCACTCCCGGATGTAGTGGAACCGGACGTCTATGTGCTTGCTCCTCTCGTGATGTACCGGGTTCTTGCACAATGAGATTGCAGCTTGGTTGTCGATCTTCAGTGACACCTTCTGCACCTCCTTCTTTGTAAGATCAGCTAGGAGTCTTCTCAGCCACACACCCTGACAAGCTGCCGTGCTCGCCGCAATGTACTCTGCCTCACATGAAGACAGTGCCACCACCTTTTGCTTCTGAGAATTCCAGCTGATTAGATTCGGACCTAGGTAAAATACCATGCCCGATGTGCTCTTCCGATCATCAACATCGCCTGCCATGTCGCTGTCTGAATAGCCATGAAGGATTAATCCTTCTTTTCCCTTTTTGTACGTGCAGCCAAGATTGATAGTGCATTTCACATAGCGCAAGATTTTCTTGACGGCGCTCATGTGTTCGGTCGTGGGGTTCTCCATGAAACGACTCACGATCCCGACTGAATAAGCTAAGTCTGGTCGAGTATGCACCAAGTATCTTAGGCTGCCCACAATGCTTCGATACGTCGTGGTGTCCACCGGCGGATTTGAGCTGATCTTGCTCAACTTATGACGTTGGTCCATTGGAACTTGTACCGCGTTGCAATCTGCCATGCCGCACTTGTCCAATAACTTGACCGCGTAAGCCGACTGACATAGGGAAATTTCACCAGATTTTTGCTTCACTTCGATGCCTAAGTAATAGCTGAGTAATCCCAGATCACTCATGCTAAACTTCTTCTTCATCTGCGCCTTGAAACCTTCAATTTCTTGCGCGTTGTTTCCGGTGATAATCAGATCATCGACATAAACTCCAACTAGCAGGTTCGAATCTTTGGAGTTCTTTGTATAGACGGCGTGCTCGAGGGGACATCTCTTGAAACCGAGAGAGACCAAACATTGGTCCAACTTTGAGTTCCAAGCTCTTGGTGCTTGCTTTAGCCCGTATAGCGCCTTCTTGAGCTTGTAAACTTTCTCTTCTTCGCCTTTCTTCTCGTAGCCGATGGGTTGTTCCACGTACACTTCTTCCGTGAGATCACCGTTGAGGAAAGCGGATTTAACATCCATGTGATGAACTTTCCACTCCTCTTGTGCTGCCAAAGCTAGGAGCAGCCTCACAGTCTCGAGTCGAGCAACCGGTGCAAACACCTCCTCATAGTCAACTCCTTGACGTTGTACGTAGCCCTTTGCAACGAGTCTTGCCTTGTACTTCACAACAGCACCCTTCGTGTCCTTCTTTAACTTGTAAACCCACTTCAAACCAATAGGCTTATGGTTCGGACGTCGGGTTACCAAGGTCCATGTGCCGTTGCTTTCAATCGCCTTAAGCTCCTCATCCATGGCGTGCTTCCAACTTGGATCTTTGCTCGCCTCTACAAAGTTCGCCGGCTCATCAACTCCGAGCAAACATAGTCCAGAGTAGTCGAGTGTAACTGGCTTGGCGTGCTTGTAGATTTTCTTGAGGGTCTTATAGCATCGTGGACCCGATGAGTCCGTTGTGGCTTGCGAAGGAGGAGACACAAATTGTGTCGGTGTCGATGCACTTGAGGATGGCGAATTTCTTGGCATGCTTGGCGCCGAATCGTCGGCGTCCATGTCGTTGGCGTAGTCATCATGACCGTGACCATCATCGTGATAGTCATCGTCACTTTGCGCCTCGTGGTGATCATGATCATCATGCGTCGTGTCATGAGCATCATCGTTGCCAAGATCTTCTCCTGTGCTTGCATCTTCATCGTCGGTGTCCGCATTGTGGTGATTGGGATCACCTTGGTCACCATGGTTGGGCGTATCACCGGACATCTGTACATCCTTCCCTGCATCATCATCACTTGGGAAATTAACCGTGAATATGTTACCGGTTGGAGCTTCGTCCGCTGCGCCGCTCCAGTTCCACGCTTGTTTTTCTTTGAACACAACATCGCGTGAAACGCGTAGACGCTTAGTATGTGGGTCATAGAAGCGGTATGCTTTGGTGCCGGAATTCCTCTCGTATCCGATGAACACCATCTTGGTGCTCCGATCGGCAAGCTTTGAGAGGTGAGGCTCCGCCGTCTTCACATGAGCCACGCACCCAAATGTCCGTAGATGTGACACATTCGGCTTACGTCCGTAGATAGCTTCATACAGAGTCTTGCCAATCACCGCCTTCGTTGGAGCCCGATTGAGAAGATAGACCGCCGTCATGACGGCTTCACCCCAGAAGGCCCCTGGCATGTTCTTGCTCTTTAGTAAGCTCCTTGCCATATCCACGACGGTTCGATTGCGCCTTTCAATAACCCCGTTCTGCTGTGGCGTATAAGGCGCCGTGAGGAACCTCTTTATGCCTATCTTCTCGCAGTAGTCGTTGAACTCGTTTGACGTAAATTCTCCGCCGCGGTCTGTCCGTAGAGCTCGAACCTTGAGCTTGTGTTCCATCTCCGTTGCAGCCTTTAACTTTTTGAATGCTTCAAATGCCTCATCTTTAGATCGTAGGAGAACGACCCACATGTATCTCGAGTAGTCATCTACCACAAGGAAAAAGTACTTATTTCCTCCATGAGTTGCTGGCGTGATTGGGCCACATAGATCACCGTGGAGCAGCTCAAGTGCAGCACTTGCACGATAGGTAGATACAGCAGGGAACGGTGCACGGTGTTGTTTTCCAATCAAGCACCCGTCACACACTCGATCAACATGGTCGATTAACGGCATCCCCGATACCATCTCCATCTTCGACATCTTCTTCAAGGCATGGAAGTTGACATGTCCAAATCTAGCGTGCCATAACCATGAGTCATCATCACTCTTGGCGAGCCAACACTCCGGTTGAGATTGCTCAATGTTGAGAATATAGAGCCTATTCCGCGTGCGGTTTACACGCGCTAGCACGTCTCGGAGTCTGTCGTAGATCGTCATCACTCCGTTCTCGACGTTCACCTTGCATCCATTCTCATCAAGTCGCCCAATAGAGATGATGTTGTTGCGAAGCCGTGGGATGTAGTAGACTCCGGTGAGTATGCGGTGTTCGCCCGTGAGGCACTCAAATAGGACAGAACCTTGCCCACAAACCTCGACAGATGAACCATCACCGAATTTTACCGAGCCTTCAACATTAAGTTCTAGCTCGAGGAATTTCTCCTTGCATCCCGTCATGTGATTACTGGCGCCTGTGTCTAGATACCATGACATGTTCTGGTTCCCGGATAACTTCGGTATGACTTTCTTCTCTTGAAGTCGCACCTTCCGGTTAGGTTTTTCAACCATCGTTTGGGAGAGATTGCAAACTTCGGCCATTAGAAGAGCTGGGCCGTCGTCTTCCTGCTTCGCCAAATTTGCCTTCATCTCCCGCTTGTTAGGCTCCGGACAATTCTTTGCATAATGACCCATCTCATTGCAGTTGTAGCACTTGACCTTGGACATATCCAAGTTCCGTGGCTTCTGCTCGTTAGATCGGTCACCTTTGCCACGCCCTTGTGGCTTGCCTTTTCCTTTGCCTTTGTCGTTGTTCCCGCCGCGCTTTGAGTTGCTCGATCCTTCGCCATCACGCCTTCCTTTGCTGCTTGGAGCTTCCCAATCAGCACGTGAGTAAAGCAGTTGATCGACGCCTCCTCCCTTGCCTTTCCGATAGCCACGAGAATTTTCTTCCCACGTTCGCAAGCGCCCGATCGCCTCCGTTATGGTCATGTTCTCGATGTCGGTAAGCTGCTCAAGTGTGCCGATGATGTACGTGAATTTATCAGTCACTGAGCTGAAAAACTTCTCCACAATCTCGGCTTCCTCGAGCTTTCCACCAAGCGCGCGGATCTCAGCCACCAAAGTGGTTATTCGCATGGCATAATCGTTCACCGATTCTGTTTCCTCCATCTGCAACTTGTGAAGTTGGCGCTTTAGCACTTGTGCCCGAGCCTTCGTGACGCGATCTTCTCCGATCCTCATCTCCTTGAGTGCTTCCCACGCCTCTCTTGCCGTCTCGAACTCCGCCAATGACATCAGCACGGAATCCGGCACGGACTGGGCTATGGCGGCCATGGCACCTTCGTCGCACTCCTCGTCGATCTCGTCGTCGGTGATTGCCTGCCACACTCGGAGCTGTCGAAGAATAATCTTCATCTTCACCGACCAAACACCGTAGTTGGAGTCGGTAAGCTGCGGGTACTGCACAGGGATATTGCGATGCACCATCACGTTGGCACCGCTCGCCCCGCTGGTTGCTTTCTTTGCCGCCTTCTTCACCTTGCCGCCGTTCTTGTCCGCCTTGGAGCCGATGTTGTCGCCAGACTTCGAGTTGTCGACGGACTCGACGTCGCTTGTGTCGCCCATCTTCTTCCTCTAGATCGACGCGGCTCTGATACCAATTGTAGGTTTTGCCTCTTTAGAACCGAACCAATACGGCCAGCTGAGCTAGCTATCCAAGCAAGCAGACAAGCACCTAGATCGATTCCCTTGAGCTGAACGCGTACGTGAACGAGCTAGCTTGGTCGATCGTCGGAACGTCTCTGCAACTCGGCAACGTACGCAGAACTTGCGATGGAACTTTGCGAACGGAAAAATACGGAAACGATTTTGGTATTGCCACAGGCCCGTATCGAGCCTGTTTTGCTCTCTTTATTTCTTTTGATGATTTTCGTTGTGTTTACAAGCAGCAGCCCTGACCTGCTTATATACACGTACAGCCGACCTTGTCACGCCCAACTCGTCTCCGTATCGAAGACCAACACGACGCAACCCGTATGCGATACAAACACCGCAGTCCGGTTTACAACTCACACGTGAAAACTTTCCTAAATAGAAATCTAGCAAACTTGGTAGGAAAACTATCTAGGACTCTTTGGACCTAAATCAACTAGGTTAACATCTTCAGACACTACTCCAAGTTCGTTGATCAAAGGTTCCATGGTATGCCATGTATCGCTGTAGCACCCGTCATGAAGTGTCTGTGATGGTGAATTTTACGATTAACAACTACCCGATGTGAAGGATTCAGCTCCTAACCGCCATGCGTCGCTGACCTCGGGTTTGGGAGTGATCGCTGAGGGCGTATCTACAAGTTGTTGGGCAACACCTGGTGCACAAACACGGTTTTGCTTGTGTGGCGATGTCTATGTCAAAACATAAATTATACAGATTAGAATCCTCGTTTGAGTATGACAAAGCAAAACATAGAAGACCGACAACAAAGTGATTTTATGTGGACTCAGAAAAAGTGGCATGCCATAATCTCACAAGAACACTTTAGAGCTAGTTCTAGGTTGTAGTAGCTAATTTTCTCTTAACCAAAAAAACCAATGTTCTTTACAGTTCAAACAAGGATTCAGAAGGATGGTTTGTTCTGGGAGAATCTCACGATTTTCCCATGGACCCCATGATCACTAATTGCTCCGTCCTCGGCCGGGGCGGGAAGATCCCTAGGTTTACGCAGGTGGTAGCGCATGCTATGAAGGAAGGTGGCGAGCGGGGCGCCAGGTGCTGCAGTCAATGAGCAAGGCACAGGGCGGCGTTTATAGTTCGTCTGCTGCTTTCTGCAGCGCTATGTGGGTTAAGCAGGCAAGGTAGGATGTGTCTGTAAAACTTAGGTCGAGAGTTTGCAGTTTGTCTGCGGCGCCACCAAGGTCTTCTACGCGGCACGACTGAAGCATCCAAGCGGGCCTGCGCCCAGCTGGACGTTGGTCTACCAAATCAGCAATATCATTATCTACTTTTTCCAATCCTTAGTCGATAATGCCTCCTATTCTTATGTAGGACACATGGCGAAACTCTATGGTTCTTTGTGATGTGTTCTCTTCCTCTGCCCTTTCAGCTTCTCATTTGTTAGATGACATATCTGCTAGACTTCTACTTCATAACACCATTTTCTAGGTTCATCGCTTGCTATTGTTGTTACCACTGAGCTTTTATATATAGATTTATGAAGACAAAAACATGGGATGGTATAAAAAGATTGAAAAGGGCGCATTCATTATTGAGTAGCTAGAGTATTCGTAGATTGAATTAGAAGGTCTTTGGATGCATTGGTGGATATAGATGACAGTGATGAATCCCCTGCCATAAAAGTCGGCTGTAGAGTTGACCATGATTTGGCCATTTTTTGGCTTCTTGCCACCCGACGACACTGTTGTGGTTGCAGATTAGTTGGTCCGGTGGCTATGGAAGACCTGCCGAACATGGCGTATGATGAGGTGTGCAATCTGGCCACTGGTAGGAAACAGGGCTTTAGTACCGGTTCCAGAGGCCCTTTTGTACCGGAAAACAAACCGGTACTAAAGATTCGGGACAAAAGGCCCCCCCTCTTTAGTACCGGTTCATTACAAACCGGTATTAAAGGGGCCTCCACGTTGGCTCCCAGGGGAGTGCAGGCTAGGGACCTTTGGTACCGGTTTGTAACACGAACCGGTACCAAAGGAATTTAGGGTTTAGGGTTTTAATTAGGAGGGCTTTTTAGGGGTATCGGACCATTTCATCGTACGAGGATCGCGTCGATGCACCAGAAACGTGTTTCGATTTAGGAGTACATGAAGATCAAGGTAATGCATATCAACTTGGTGCATATAATATAACACATGTAATTGCATAAGATCGCAAATTAAGTAGTACATGCATGAAGATCGATCTTCATGCATAGTGGTACTCTCCGAGGCATACTATCTATTACATGTAGCATAGTGGTATTCTCCGAGTCAAGCTATATATTACATGTAGATCTTCATTCATAGTGGTATTCTCCGAAGTTAGGTATGACGTCCCGAAGGAAAAATCCCGCCAATTCCTCGCCAATTGCTTTGAAGCGGTGCTCGATTGGGAGCCTGTCACGCTTTCTTGCCAACTGTAAAAGAATGAGATTCAAATGAATACATGAGCTATGTATATATATATATATCAAATCACAATCAAACAATTATGACTGAAACTTAGCACAAGTTATGGTAACAAAATAAATTTGTGAATATTGTTTTCGTACCTCTCTATTCCTTTGATTATTCGTTCTCTCGCTGACAATCTTATGGATGTTCTCGCAAACATAGTATCCACATAGATTAGTCCCCTCAGGTTGTTTCGAGTATTTCTGTACAAGAATATAATTCAATCAAATAATAATCAAGTATGATAAAGGTGTGTGGACCTAGGTAGTACTACTTACTTTGTTCGCACGCCATATCAGCTTCGGTTTCCATCCACCGGCCGGATCTTCCTGGATGAACGTTTGCCATACGCTGCCCGACAAAAGAAAATGCATAAAAGAGTTATTAATTTGTTGATATCAGGAAATTAACGAAAAAACCGATAAGAATTAAAATTACCTTTTGAGCATATCAAAAGCCGACTTGTATAGTATAGGCTCTTTGTTTAGTGAGTCATAGACTTCAACCTCTCCATCGTACATTTTAATGACGATAAGAATAAAGTGGAACCTACGCACGTTTAAATATGCAGTGTCATAGATATAAGTCATCAGTTAAAATTTTAACGTATGGTGAGCAAAATAGAATGTGTTATAAGACAGTTACACTTACTTGAAGTTGTAAGGCCAAAGTATTATCTTTTTGTCACGTTGTCGCTTCAAAAACCTTAGCAAAGTCTCTGGTGTATCCTTGTTGAAGATGGGATCTTCTATGGTTATTTCATGCATTGTATCTGGGTCAATGAACCCAATGTCCGTGATTTCATCCCTTTTGCATTCGAGCTTCTTCGATCTGCATAATATAGCGCACAAAAGATAAAATTGAGGATAATTTGCAGACAAAGAATGAGCTGAGCTAAAGACTTCTCAAATTATATTAATAAATCACTTACAGACAATAGCAACTGATGATAGATTTGTCGATGGCCCGGAGATTGTATAACTGGAAAAGTTCGAGGAAGTCAACGCTGACAGAGTATTCTTGGAAGTAGTGCTCATCCTTAACTCGCACCATGATACAATCAATCCCTGTCTTTATGGCATTAGTGTACCACACATTCAAATTACGCATACATGTTGGTAGCGACCTGATATTCTCGACCAGATCTTTCCCTTGAACAAATTGATATACTACTTCAGCCATGGGGTAATCAATTGTGTTTTGTCGAGAACTTTCAACGGCCTTCTCGTCAAACACCTTGAGCGGGGGGACCGATTGAACGGGTTGTTCTCCGAGCTGGTACACTTGTTTCCTAGTTTTCGCCGAGACCACCGATTGATCGGGTTTTTTCACCTCCACCATAGCGTCATACGACTTTTCAATAGAACGCCTATAGTCAGATGGCGGCGATGCTGGAGGGTCATATAGATTCTCAACGGTACGAATAACTTTCACCGGATCTAGAGTCTTCTCAAAAGGTATCTCTGGCACTTTCTTAGCAAAATGGTGGATAAAAATGAAGATTTATTGGAGTGTGAGAGGTGCAAAATGTTTGGAAATGTGAGAGAGAAGAAGAGAAAATGGATGCAGGGATGATCGGGTGGTAGAAATAGGGCAGGGGTCCTTTAGTACCGGTTCATACTAGGAACCGGTACTAAAGGTTCAGCTCTGGCCCACTAAAAACCTTTAGTACCGGTTCCTATTATGAACCGGTACAAAAGGCCACATCGAACCGGTACTAACCTTGCTCTCGGCCGGCTGGCGATTGAACCGGTACTAATACACCCTTTAGTACCGGTTCACACGGGAACCGGTACTAAAGGGGTAGACCGTTGCCCATTTTTCTACTAGTGGGCCATCTGGCTTTGCGCGCCTATCTTGGCGACCCACAAATTACGTTACTCCAAGTGTCACCAACCAAAGATTTCATGGACTGCCATGCATCGGTGTATCACTTATCGCAAAGTGTATATGATGTTGGATTGAGAAATTTAAGAGCTAATCGATGTGAAAGATTTAGCTCCTGACCGCCCTATGTTGTTGACCTCTGGTTAGGCAGTGGCTGGTGGGTGCGTATCTACAAGTGAGGACTCGGTGTCTTGCTGGCGATTGTTCATCGGTGACTTGATCTGGTACTGTGCCCATGCTGGCGGCAAATGCGACGGAGCAGCGACCCGATCTGGAACTGTACAAGCAATTTCATAACAAAAATTATACATATCAGAATCCTCGTTTGAGTATAACAAAGCGAAACACATAATACTGACATCCAAATGATTTGAGTTGATTCAAAAAAAGTGCCATGCCATAATCTCACAAGAACACCACAGAGCTCAAGTTGCTGCCGGGTTGTAGCTGATTTCTCTCAACTAACAAACCCATGTTCTTTACATGCCAAACAGGGCTTCAGAACAATGGATCATTTGGGGAGAATCTCACAATTTCCCCCTCGCTCCCATGATCAGGATGGACCGGGAGGACAAGAAAGGGAAGAGATCCCTTGATATGGGTGTCACAGACTGACAACCCAAGTACGGCGGTGTCTTATCCTGCCCCTACCAGCCTCGATATCTCTTCCCCCGTCCGTGGCTGGGACGGGGAAGAGCCTTGGGGTAGCGCAACCCATGAAGAAAGGTGTCGATCGTGGCACCAGGTGCTTCAGGCGTCAATGAGCAAGGCACTGCCCGACGTTTACTGTTTTGTGGCTCCATTCAGCATGACTATGCATGGAAGCATGTGTCCGCAAAGCCCACCTAGACTTTGCAGTTTGTCCACAGAGCCGCCAAGATCTTTTTTGCGGCACGGCTAAAGCAAGCATGTAGACTCCCTCCTCCAACTGCACCCTAATTTACTAGGAGAGCAATATCGTTATCTACATTTTGCCACCCGTTTTCTATGATGCCTCCTATTCATATGTATTATACACGGCACGACTCTATGGTTATTTGTTTTCCGTTAAGCTTCTTGTTTCTTAGATGTCATATCTACTAGATTTCTACTTCACAACACCAGTTTCTATTCTCGCTGCTTGTTATTGTTGTTGTCACTTAGCTATTATATATAGATTGATGCAGATTGAAACATGGATGGTATAAAAAGACTGAAAAGGGTGCATTCATTGTTGAGGGAGTAGCTAGAGTATTTATAGATTGAATTGATATGTCTATGGATGCAGTGGTACTGTGGTAGATGGAGACAACAGTGATGAAGCCCCTGCAAGAAAAGTTGTCAGTGGAATTGAGCATGATTTGGCTGTTTGGCTTTGTGCCACCCGACGACACTGTTGCAGATGCAGATTAGTCGTCTAAGGAGTTGTGCAAACTGGTCGTCTGACTTTGCACTCCTACCTTGGCAACCCCACCAATGACACTATTCCAAATTTGTCGATCAAAGATTTCATGGTCTACCATGCATTGGTGTAGCACCCATCGTAAAGTGTCTATGATAGTGGATTTGATGACTAACAACTACCTGATGTCAAGGATTCAGCTCCTAACCACCTTGCATCGCTGACGTCGGGTTAGGGAGTGATCGGTGGGGGCGTATCTACAAGTTGTTGGGCAACACGTGGTGCACAAACACAATTTGGTGATGTCCATGTCAAAATGGTGCACATGACGGCTTTGACCTTGGCGATTCAGGGCATTGCAGCAATTTTCTTCTTGCCAATGATGAATTTGCCACCACGAGTCGCCAATCGCTTTGCCGGGACATTTACCTTTTAATCCTTTATTTTTACTTTAATAATTGGATGTGTGCATTCTTTATGTTTTGCCGCTCTTGACATTATATTGTTATAGAGGTCCGGTATAATTTGGTTCATTGTCCCTCCCTCCTTTTCTTGTCTGAAACGAAGATGAGGGACACCGTAGTACGGAGTTTTATGTGGTCACTTAGCTACTCTGGTTGTTTTGCTATCAGTAGCATTGGCCTAAGTGGTAGTTTAGGCCTGTTTTGGTTGTCTCCGATGTCTGTCGCCGTCTAAGGTTTTTCAATAATCAACACAATTCTAGAGGATTTTTACAATTTCAGAAAAAGTGATGGTTTTTCAAACTTCTCAATGTACTTTAGTGGTTTTTTGAAATTTAATCCGAAAAATACGACGGCAAAAATAATATGCCCTTATATAGGGACTAGCTATGACAGCGGGTTGATTCGATAAAAAAAAATAAAAAAGTGTGTTGCAGCTGCTTCTCGACTATGATGCCGATTGGACAACACGGAGGTGACTAATTCTGGGCAAAAGTTGATGCGACCCATGCCTAGCCCTGGAGAATGGTACATGTTTGTGAACTGAACTGAATTGAATCAAACTCTGCATTAACAAGGCCGCTTTTCCTCCCCATACTTTTCATATGGTTCATATTTGCCCCCCAAACTTTTTTTGGCTCACTATATCCCCCTAAACTATCACTAATGGTCCATGTTACCCCCTTAATTTAGGATTTTACTCAGCCAAACAGTGGGCTTATGACCGTATCTTCGCAAATCTGCAATTAATCGCATACAAACACATGACCATGACTAATGTGAGCCAAATTTAATGGGTTATAAATATTGTTTAGGGGGATTTATTGAGCCAAGTAAAAGTTTAGGGAGGAAATATGAGCCAAATAAAAAGTTTAGGGGGCAAAAATAGACTTTGTTCTTAATGGATAGATTTCTCTATACATGGTTAATCTTCAAGCTATGAATCCTGGCGTGTGTGTTTTGGAGCCAACTTGTTTCTCATCTGATGAATGTTCGATGCAGTGTTTGGATGCACTGATAGGTGGAGTGTTTGAGCAAACGATTGTGAAACGCCACGCCTTGGGGCGTCGTTGTATTCAGTATATATAGCGAACCGGATTACATGTCTTGGCTTACAAGTTAGGATCTAAACAGATCAAGCCTAGACTTACGGTACAAGTTATACACTAGATTACGTACAAGAGATTATACGTTAACATCCCCCCTCAGTTCGTGCGTCAGGATGAACGCATAAACTGGAGCGAAACTCAGAGAACAGCTGCGACGAAAGTCCTTTTGTCATGATGTCGGCATACTGGTGAGTGGACGGCACATGAAGAACGCGGACCTGGCCAAGCGAGACCTTCTCCCGAATGAAGTGAATGTCGATCTATATATGCTTGGTCCGTCGATGTTGGACCGGGTTAGAGGCCATATAAACAGTACTGACATTGTCGCAAAAGACAACTGTGGCAGCAAAGAGGGGATGATGAAGCTCGCCAAGAAGCTGACGAATCCAACAGCACTCGGCAACGGCATGAGCAACTGCCCTGTACTCTGCCTCGGCACTGGAGCGAGAAACTGTAAAGACATAGACACAATAGCCTGACGTAGAGCGTTGAGTATCCGGGCAGCCCGCCCAATCAGCGTCAGAATAAGCCGTAAGAGATGTCGTGGGCGAGCAGGAGAGACGCATGCTGAAGTCGAGAGTGCCTTTGACGTAGCGCAGGATGCGCTTCACCAAATTAACATGAGGTTCCCGAGGAGCATGCATGTAAAGACATGCTTGCTGAACAGCATGAGCAATGTCTGGGCGAGTGAGCGTCAGGTACTGGAGAGCACCAGCATAGCTACGGTACTCCGTGGGATCAGCGAGAAGAGAACCCTCTGTGGCAGAAAGTTTGCAGCGCACATCAATGGGAGTGGCGCAGGGGTTGCACTCGACCATGCCAGCATGCTGCAGGAGCTCGATGGCGTATTGGCGCTGAGAGAGGATTATGCCAGAAGACGACCGAGTGACAGAGATCCCGAGAAAGAAGGACAGGGCGCCAAGATCTGTCATGGCGAACTCGGAGTGAAGCCGCTGCGTGAGCTGTTGAAGAAGAAGCTCGGACGAGGCGGTGATGACGATGTCATCCACATAGAGAAGTATGTAGGCGAGCTCCTGTCCATGGCGATATATGAAGAGCGAGACATCCGACTTGGAGGCGACGAAGCCAAGCCGGTGGGCGAAGTGGGCGAAACGCTAGTACCAGGCCCATGGAGCCTGCTTGAGGCCGTAGAGGGACTTGTGCAAATGACATATGTAGTCCGGACACCGGGTGTCAACGAAGCCTGGCGGCTGCTGATAGTAGACCTCCTCGTCAAGGTTGCCATGAAGAAAAGCATTCTTGACATCGAGCTGGTGAATCGGCCACGACCGAAAGAGAGCGATGCTGAGGACGATGCGCATCGTGGCTGGCTTGACGACGGGGCTGAAAGTCTCGTCAAAATCAATCCCCGGCTGTTGAGAGAAGCCGCGGACGACCCATCGGGCCTTGTAGCGAGCAAGGCTGCCGTCGGAGTGGAACTTGTGCTTGTAGATCCATTTCCCTGAAACAACATTGGCATGCGGAGGACAAGGTACAAGTGACCAAGTGCCATTGTTAACAAGAGCATCATACTCATCTTTGCTACTTGTTGATGGCACCAGGAAATTACTGATGGTGCCAAGTTGACGTGGGAGCAGACTGTCCTTATGCGTGGTGGATAACCAGCCCGTTGGGAACCCCAAGAGGAAGGAATGATGAGTGTAGCGGCTAGTTTTCCCTCAGTTAAGAAACCAAGATTTAATATCGGTCAGGAGAGGAGGGACAAACGACTGAAGGTGATGCGGAACCTGCACACACACAACCAAATACTTTGTTCCCAACTTGCGATGAGGTTGTCAATCTCACCGGTTTGCTTGAAACAAAGATTATGAGCATATCGAGTGGAAAACAATATAGTATGCGAGTAAAATAAACAGTACGAGTAAAGTAAACAGGTGATAGCAATATGATGGAAATAGGACCGGGGTCCACAGTTCACTAGTGGTGTCTCTCCATAGATAAAATAACACATGCTGGGTAAACAAATTACAGTTGGGCAATTGATAGAATAAAGATAACGTGATATGTCAAGAAGATCACTATGAGATTTACTCTGGGCATTACAACAAAATACATAGACCGCCATCCAACTGCATCTATGACTAATAATCCACTCCCGGGGATATCAATCCGAACACTCCAAAAGTATTAAGCTGCGAACAACAGATAATTGCATTAAGCAAAGTGTGTAATGTAAACAAAGCATATGCCCTTGAGCATATGAATGTTGTTTTCTCCCTAGTAGCAACAGCACATCTACCACCTTAGAGGTTTCTGTCACTCCCCCAGGTGAAATAGAGGCATGAACCCACTATCGACCATAAATACCCCCTCTTGGAGTCACTAGCAGCTACTCGGCCAAGATAGCTACTAACAACGGAGAGCATGCAAGATCATAAACAACATAGAGATAACAAAAGTTATAATTCAGTACAGCAACTTAATCATAAACACCAATATTCATCGGATCCCAACAAACCAAACATGTAGAATTACATAACGGTGATCTCAATCATGTAGGGCAGCTCATGAGATCTAAACATGAAGCACATGGTGGAGAAGACAACCATCTAGCTACTGCTATGGACCCATAGTCCAAGGTAGACTACTCACTCATCGCTCCGGAGGCAAGCATGGCGATGAAGAAGACCTCCGGTGGCGATTCCCCTCTCCGGCAGGGTGCCGGGAAGAGCTTCTAGACCCTCCCGATCTTCGGGTCGACGGTGGCGGCGGATCGCGATGTGTTCTGGAAATTTGATCGGGTACTTAGGTTTTTTCCGTCGGGGGGTCTTTATAGGCGAAGGGGCGTCGTCAGAGGAGGAGCCAGGCTCCCTCACGCGGGGCCCGCGCGGCTAGGGGGCTGGCCACGCCGCCCTCGCGTGTGGGGCCCTGGTGGCCCCCCTCCTACTCCTCTTCGGATCTCTGGAAGCTTCCGGGTAAAATAAGACTTCAGGAACTTGTTTCGTCCAATTCTGAGAATATTTCCTGTGTATCACTTCTGAAACACAAAAACAGCAGAAAACAGGAAACTGGCACTGTGGCAACTTGTTAATAGGTTAGTTCCGGAAAATGCATAAAAGTGCCACTAAGTGTAACGAAACAATAGGCAAATGGTGTAAAAACAAGCATGGAGCATCAAAAATTATAGATACGTTGGAGATGTATCAAGCATCCCCAAGCTTAACTCCTGCTCGTCCTCGAGTAGGTAAGTGATAACAAAGAATAATTTTTGAGGTGACATGCACCTACACAATCTTGATCATATATGTAAGCATTTGTGAGCTGGGATCATAAGAACTTAAAACATGGGCATGAAGATATAATCATGACAATAAGAACTTAGCAACCATGTTGTAAACATGCAAATGAACACAAACAAAAGATCATGAAAATGAAACAATGAAAGTCAAACGTGTGTTCAAATCATAAGGAAAAACATACAAAAGGTTTTCAGCTTGTCCTTCAAAGAGAGCAAAACATAAATGCATAGGACACCTTCAAGTTTAAGAGGGCGACTAGATACAAATAATTTGAGAACAAGTGAAACCAACAATATGAATCAATCAATGAACTTTGGGACAATGCATATCACACTAAGAATGACAACTATGCTCTCTTAATGGTGCATAAAGAAAGAAGGTGGTGACTCAACATAAAAGTAAAAGAAAGGCCCTTCGAAGAGGGAAGCAGTGATTGCAAGTTTTATAACCTTCAAAAATTATGGTACTTACCGGCTTTGAGCTCTCATTGCCCCCATCATAAGCATCTTGAATGGTTAAAGTTAATGCGAGAACAATTATGATGCATATGCTTGACAAATCATAAGTTGAAAACCTCGTGCCCCGTGAATACGAGTACCCAAACCTCATGCTACTTTACTTAGAGTCCCAAGCAAGGCTCTTGTCATTGTAAGTATATGCATATCATTGAGAACCGCCAATGGGGTACCTCTGTGCCCGATGACATGGAACAAGCCCACACCAAAATGACAGGGCAAGCAGACAATGAACACCTCGACATCTCTTTTATTTGCCTTTTGTTTAGCTTTTTATTGTAAGATGCGTCGTTGAATGTTCACCATGGGTATGCTGCAAATTTCCACCATGAATTATGCATGGCTTAGATTGGCGGCCCGGCGTTTCCCTAACACATATACAAACTCCATGATCCCCACAAGATTCCCAATTCATTTCACACCGCGGGCATCCATAAACAAAAGATCACGATATCAACTCAAATAAGAAGTGCAATGTTGAAAGCTTGCCCCATGACAGCATGGATGGGCTAGAATCCAACTTACAACTTGCAAGCATAACAACTCAACATAAGAGACCACAATGTCAAATTTTTAAGAACAGGAAAAAGTAAAGTGTGTCTTCCGGTTCGTGAGAGCTTTACTGACCGAATTTCGCATAACACTGGTAAGAGTTTAATTTGAAGAGAAAATAAAAGCAAGTCAAATTTACTTGGAATAGCAAATTGCTAGTAGGTATGTATGGTGGACACTTTGGAAAACTTTGGCTTTTAGGAGTTGGATGCACGAGTAGAGCTCATACTCAGTACAAGGCGAGGGCTAGCAAAAGACTGGGAGCGACCAACTAAGAGAGCAATAATGGCCATAATCATGCAAAGCGACATTAAAAGAAGCATACGATGGCATCAAAAGTCAAAAACTAAATGATCATGAAGGCTAAAGGCGACTTTGTAAGAGTCTAACATGTGTGAGCATGCGCCAAGTCAACCCAAATAAAGCATCAAGGAGAAAACCAAAATAATGCTTCCATACAATAAAAACAACGCATGATTTTTTCAAAGGCTCATTAAGCAATCTCAGTTATTTGAGACAAGTCATACTACAGCAAAACCACTAAGCATACTATGAAAAATACATCAAGCATGACATGAAAAATCCTAAGCCGCAGTCTACACAAGCTCCTTCTTGTACTACTATTTTGCACAAAGCTTTTTCTCTTTTCCAACACCATTTGAAATTTTTATAAACACCTCTTTTGATGAAAACCAATAAAGATCAGAGGCAAAAATACACCTTGATGAAAATATATGACAAGGTCTGAACACAAATCAAGGCGAAAACGAAAACCAAAAGCAGTAGCAGAAAAAGAAGAACGCTTGGTTTTTAATAAGAGTGAAAACTAGAGCGTTCTTTGCAAATGAAAATGAGTACATCTCCTCCAAAGGAAATTTGTTGGGGTCCAACCATTTATTGCAGCAAACAAACAAACTAAACCAACTAAGAAAACTAAAACAACTGACGCTCCAAGAAAAACACATAGTGCATGAAGCAATAAAAATATAGTGTCTTGAAAGGTGACCTGATTTTTGCCGATGAAGAAGGGGTGCCTCGGGGCATCCCCAAGCTTTGACGCTTGTACTTCTTGGATATTTCTTGGGGTGATGCATGGGCATCCCCAAGCTTGAGCTTTTGTCCATTCTTCAACTCATCTCATCATTCTCCAATCCCTACACTTGAAAACTTCCTTCATACAAAACTAAACACAATTCTATTAGCAACATTAGTGCAAGCATAACATATAATCAATCCTCTATTTGCTTCAGGTTTCAACTCAAAACCACCACATATATAGCAAATACTACTGTAGCAACCTCCCTAAAAGTTCCGTGATCAAAAGAACTCAAAAGAAAGCGATAAAGTGGCAAACACAAATATTGGCAGAAATCTGTCAAAACTGAACAGCTGACAAAGGTCGAATTTTTGAGGTATTTTCTGTTGCTCAAATCAAAAAGTGTTCAACTAACAAAAGTTTGGATATAACCTGGGGCATATGCACAAGTAATCGCAGGTCCAAAAGATAAACAGAGAATTTTCACGAATTTTTACGGTGCAGCACCAAAAACAGTTTCAGGACAGCAACATCCCCAAATCTTTACCTCACTCAAATTAGAGGCTTCTCTTGGCACAAAAACGAAATAAACAAGATAAGGAGCGGTCATTACAGTAGTAATGACTTCCAAGACTCAAATAAAAGAAAAAGTACTGAAAAGAAAACATTGGGTTATCTCCCAAGAGTGCTTTTCTTTAACGCCTTTGAGCTAGGCGCAGAAAATTATGAATCAAGTAATATCAGCAGAAGCATTAAGATCAACAGAAGAGGTCTTGTCAATAAGGCATTGTATTTCATCCACATAAGTTTTTGAAGACCCTTTGCGATCATGCTTTGGTACACTATTCTCATCAAAAAGATTTTCAGGACAAATCCAGTCAAAATTATTTTCGAAAGCTTCACACAATCCCAAAAGCTTGCAAGGTATAGGTATCTCGGCCCCTTCATCATTTGTACTAATAACCATTATAGGTGAACCAAGTTTATTAAAACGTTTAAGAACTTTCCTAGCTTCAATAACAACATCCTTAAATTCTAGGCGCAAAGTTTCCAAGATAAAAGCTTTCTTTTCGGGATCCTCAATTTCATGAAGCTTAAGGAACATATATTGCATAAAAGGATTAAGACTAGCAAACCTAGTTTCCAATATGTCAATTAAATAAACAGAAGCAACTTCAATACTAGGAGCGAGCTCAACCCAAGACTTTTCCTCAACTTCCTCATGCATAATAATGTGATTAAAGAACTCCTCAATGTTACTTTTTCCAATAATCGAACCACTACCTACAGAGAGGTCCTCCAGAACGTACTTAGGGATCAGCATGATAAACTAAAGTAAAGAAATAACAACTACCAAGGATTCTAATTTTTTTGGGTTTTTGATAAAAAGCAATGCAGGTAAAATAAATAAAGTAAAGCAAAACAATAAAACAAAGTAAAGAATGTGTGTGCGAAAACTCCCCTCGCAGAAGTCTTCTCTTCCTCCCCGGCAACGGCGCCAGAAAATTAGCTGCTACTTCTTGATGGCACCAGGAAATTACTGATGATGCCAAGTTGACGTGGGAGCAGACTGTCCTTATGCGTGGTGGATAACCAGCCCGTTGGGAACCCCAAGAGGAAGGTATGATGAGTGTAGCGGCTAGTTTTCCCTCAGTTAAGAAACCAAGGTTTAATATCGGTCAGGAGAGGAGGGACAAACGACTGAAGGTGATGCGGAACCTGCACACACACAACCAAGTACTTTGTTCCCAACTTGCGATGAGGTTGTCAATCTCACCGGTTTGCTTGAAACAAAGATTATGAGCGTATCGAGTGGAAAACAATATAGTATGCGAGTAAAATAAACAGTACGAGTAAAGTAAATAGGTGATAGCAATATGATGGAAATAGGACCGGGGTCCACAGTTCACTAGTGGTGTCTCTCCATAGATAAAATAACACATGCTGGGTAAACAAATTACAGTTGGGCAATTGATAGAATAAAGATAACGTGATATGTCAAGAAGATCACTATGAGATTTACTCTGGGCATTACAACAAAATACATAGACCGCCATCCAACTGCATCTATGACTAATAATCCACTCTCGGGGATATCAATCCGAACACCCCAAAAGTATTAAGTTGCGAACAACAGATAATTGCATTAAGCAAGGTGTGTAATGTAAACAAAGCATGTGCCCTTGAGCATATGAATGTTGTTTTCTCCCTAGTAGCAACAGCACATCTACCACCTTAGAGGTTTCTGTCACTCCCCCAGGTGAAATAGAGGCATGAACCCACTATCGAGCATAAATACCCCCTCTTGGAGTCACTAGCAAGTACTCGGCCAAGATAGCTACTAACAACGGAGAGCATGCAAGATCATAAACAACATAGAGATAACAAAAGTTATAATTCAGTACAGCAACTTAATCATAAACACCAATATTCATCGGATCCCAACAAACCAAACATGTAGAATTACATAACGGTGATCTCAATCATGTAGGGCAGTGTGGGGACCCCGGCTTACCACCCGGGATACCCGCTATGCATATTTGTACACATGAAATCATGCATTCTCAAGATAACACCCATGCTAGCACACACACATGAAATCAGGCATCATAGGATACAAACACAATGTTTAGCAAAAGTTTCAATTTACCCTACAGATACTTAACCAAGTGCAAAGTTTTCCTGATTACCAAAAGTGGGATGTTACAGGCAGCTCATGAGATCTAAACATGAAGCACATGGTGGAGAAGACAACTATCTAGCTACTGCTATGGACCCATAGTCCAAGGTAGACTACTCACTCATCGCTCCGAAGGCAAGCATGGCGATGAAGAAGACCTCCGGTGGCGATTCCCCTCTCCGGCAGGGTGCCGGGAAGAGCTTCTGGACCCTCCCGATCTTCGGGTCAACGGTGGCAGCGGATCGCGATGTGTTCTGGAAATCTGATCGGGTACTTAGGTTTTTTCCGTCGGGGGGTCTTTATAGGCGAAGGGGCGTCGTCAGAGGAGGAGCCAGGGTCCCTCACGTGGGGCCCGCGCGGCCAAGGGGCTGGCCGCGCCGCGCTCGCGTGTGGGGCCCTGGTGGCCCCCCTCCTACTCCTCTTCGGATCTCTGGAAGCTTCCGGGTAAAATAAGACTTCAGGAACTTGTTTCGTCCAATTCCGAGAATATTTCCTGTGTATCACTTCTGAAACACAAAAACAGCAGAAAACAGGAAACTGGCACTGTGGCAACTTGTTAATAGGTTAGTTCCGGAAAATGTATAAAAGTGCCACTAAGTGTAATGAAACAATAGGCAAATGGTGTAAAAACAAGCATGGAGCATCAAAAATTATAGATACGTTGGAGACGTATCAGTCTTGCATAGCGTGACGCCAATGAGGGTCTTGAAGCGCCCCCCGGTATGTTTTAGGAATAGGAGAAGGGGTAGAGTGTGTATCGGAGAGGTTTAGCCGAGTAAGGGGCTGGAAGATGTCGTGTTTAGCACGCGTCTGCATGGTGTGGGTGTTCGTCGGAGACGGTGGACGGTGTACGAGAACCGGCGGTGAGGCAGGGGGTGTAGGCGTCGGTGCGGCAGCTGGGACGAGTGGAGGCCCAGTCGGGCTGGAAGGAGGCGGCCCATGAGCATGGGAGAGCGATGAGCGAGGCGTAGGAGAGGCCGGCTCGGGCGCTGGGGAGCCATGCATAGCGGGTGTAGCGGGCGCTGGGGAGCCATGCATAGCGGGTGTAGCGGGCGCTGGGGAGCCATGCATAGCGGGTGCTGGTGGCGGGAAACTGGAGCAGGCGAGGTCGAGAAGAAAATCGAGGCTCGCAGGAGAGCTATCGGCCGTGTCAGTCTGATGTGCAAAAGGAAAGATGGTTTCGTCAAAAATGACGTGAGGAGAGACTATGACACGGCGAGTTTGAAGGTCAAGGCATCGGTAGCCTTTGTGTTGAGCTGGGTAGCCGAGACAGATGCATGCGACGGAGCGAGGAGCGAGTTTGTGTGGTGTGGTGGCGGACTGGTTGGGGTAGCAGAGGCACCCGAAGGTCCGAAGGAGACCGTAGTCAGGATATTTGCGGTGAAGGCGAAAGTGTGGTATGGCAAAGGAGATGGCTTGAGACGGTCGTATATTGACAAGATGTGTTGCCGTGGCAACAGCCTCGGCCCAGTAAGATGGTGGCATAGAGGACTGAAATAAGAGCGTGCGAGAAACATCATTGATGGTTCGAATGGCGCGCTCGGCTTTGCCGTTCTGGGCGGAGGTATACGGACAGGACAGACGAAGTCGAATGCCGTGAGTAGTAAGAAAGGAGGTGACGGTGGAGTTTAGAAATTCAGTGCCGTTGTCAGCTTGTATCGCCATGACAGGGCGAGAGAACTGTGTACGGGCATAGGCAACAAAAGAGAGGAGAGTGTCGGCTGTCTCAGACTTTGCACGCAAGGGAAAAGTCCACATAAAATGAGAGAAATCATCAACAATCACAAGGTAATATTTGAAACCAGAATTACTCAAAACTGGGGAGGTCCAAAGATCACAATGTATTAATTCAAACGACATGACACTCTTGGAAGTAGACCTAGTGAAGGGCAAGCGCACGTGCTTGCCAAGTTGGCATGCATGACAAACACGAGTGACTGCTTTATTACATGGTATAAAAGACTTCTTGTAAAGATGTGACATGGAGTCACGGCCCGGATGACCTAGACGACGATGCCAAAGCTCGGTGGTGGTGGAGGCGATGAGTCCTTGGGCGGTGGGATGGAGTGCCGGCGAGGTGAAGGCGTAGAGGTCTCCCCGACTATTGCAGCGAAGGATCACGACCTTGGTGCGAAGGTCCTTAACAGAGAAGCCAAAAGGGTCAAACTCAATGGAACAAAGATTGTCAATAGTAAAACGATGAATAGAAATCAAGTTTTTGACAATGTTGGGAACGAGTAAGACATTATTGAGATGAAGTGTGCGAGCGGAAGCAGGTAGAGAAGCATGGCCAATGTGTGAGATAGGAAGTGTGGAGCCATTACCAACGGTGACAGAAGAAGAAGGAGAAGATTTGTGGAGGGAGTAAAGCATACCGGGGTCGGAGGCCATGTGTGCCGTGGCTCCGGAGTCCATGACCCATTCGCCGACCGTGGAAGGGGTGGCAGCGTTGTTCAGGGCATGGATGAGCGCGGTGCAGTCCCAAGCTTGATTGCCGCCGTGGCTGGAGGGCCGTGCCGGGTTGTACCCGGGGATCGGTGGGGCGTTGGTGCCAAAGGCCTGGCCGTGCAGAGGCGCAAGGGAGGTAAACGCCTGGGCCGGGGGAAGCATCGGCGGTCGTGGACCGAGGACACCGGCACCGCTGGCGCCGTAGTTGGAGCGGGCGACAGCAGGAGGCTGGACCTGCTGGGCCTGACCCGTATACGGGTTGAAGCAGACCCAGGGGTCAACAGGGGGCGTGCCACCACCGCGCGAGGTCTCACCGGCGCGGTCGTTGCCGCTGGAGCGGTTGCCGCCGTTGCCGCCGCCGTTGTTGTTCCCGCCACCTCCGTTCTTCTTCTTGCGGTAGTAGCCGCCGCCACCACCGTTGTTGCGGTTGCCGTTCCCATCGCCGAAGCGACCACGGTCACCGTGGTCACCGCGGTCATCACCGCCGTGGTTGTTGTTGGCGCCGGAGGAAGAGCCAGCGCCGTAGAGAGCGACCTGGTTGCCCACCTGTGCGGAGTTGGCGAGCTGAGTCTCCCGCAGAACAAGAAGGGAGCGAGTCTGCGAGAAGGACGGCAGAGGGTTCTGCATGGTGACGATGGTGGTGATGTCGGCGAAGCGCGGGTTCAGTCCGTGGAGGCAGTTGAGGACGAGGGTTTGGTCGGTCACCGGGGTGCCGACGTCACGTAGCCCGTCGGAGAGAGCCTTCAGGCGGTGTCAGTATGCCGTGACGGAGAGATCTCCTTGCATGAAGCCGCGGAACTCCGCCTCGAGGTAGACGGCCCCCATCATCTGGTTGTCGAGGAAGAGGTTGGTGATGAGCATCCAGGCCTCCTGCGCCCTTTGTTCCTCCGCCATGATGATGTCAAGGATCTCATCGGAGATGGACCCATAGAGCCAGGAGCGGACGACGTAGTCGTCGCGGATCCACTCGGCGGTGCGGTCGGCGGGCGCTGTAATGGTGGAGACGTGGTGCAGGAGGTCGTACTTGCCGAGGAGAACACGGATCAGCATCCTCCACTTGGTGAAGTTGGAGATCTTGAGGTTGAGGGTGACGGGGACGTGCGTGCGCACGCTGGCGACGTTGACCGCCTGCGAGGAGGAGGCGGGCAGGGTGATGGTGGCGAGAGCGCCGGACGTTGCAGTCCCGAGAGCGCTGGAGGTGGCGTCGAACAGGGCGCCAAAGGTGGCATCGGTCATGGCGGGGGCGGTGGAGTCGGCTAGGGCTGGGAGGGTGGCCATGAGATCGGATCGGTGGGGGCTGGGGTTGGAGATCGGGGCTGGGGTTGGAGATCGGATCGGTGGAGGCTAGGGTTTTTTTTTCGATCGCTCTGATACCAAGCAAACGATTGTGAAACGTCACGCCTTGGGGCGTCGTTGTATTCAGTATATATAGCGAACCGGATTACATGTCTTGGCTTACAAGTTAGGATCTAAACAGATCAAGCCTAGACTTACGGTACAAGTTATACACTAGATTACGTACAAGAGATTATACGTTAACAGTTTAGATGTATTGATAGGTGGTGCCTTATTTGACATGCAAGTGGCATATTTGACTATGAAACATTACATACAAACCTGTGTCTCAATGGGGAATCAGTTGGTGCTGGTGATAGTTCGTCAGCGACTCGATCTCGAACCGTGTTTCGTCCATACGACCATACGCGGGCGGGGCTGGCAGACGGGTGGCTTCCTCCGGCGTGGATCGCTGTTTAAGCCATGCGAGGGGGTGTGTCATGCGCTGCGATCGCCGGCTGTCACCATGGCGCCGGCGAGCGGAAGGGAGAGATAAGTACGGCGACTCCGAACGGCCATGCCTCCTGGAGATTTCATCGGCATGAAGTGTGCAAACATAACCAGGCTCGCGGTGTAGGTCTGTGTTATTTGTACCTAATGATCATAGTGGAGAGTATCATAAAGTAGTATCATGCATATGATATTTATGTATAATACTATATTTATAATACATGATATTATAAAGTAGTATCATATATTTATCGTATTTATTGTTTTGTAGTATCTTAATACAAATGTGTGTACACGATTTACTTAAGATTAATGTTTTTCGTAATATGCGCTATGATATAGTATCTATCTATATGATACTCTAATCTTCTCTTTCTTCATTAATTAACTGTCACATCAGCATTTTTATAAATCTAGTTTATATGATACTAAGGGTGTGTTTGGTAGGCTGGGTCATATGAGAATTACTATCTCTGCTCATACAAGTTGACCTCATACAAGCTGAGCTGAGATTTTTGTATGTGTTTGGTAGCTCGTGTTGATTGAGATATGCTACATCCATCCGTTGTTTGGTAGGTTGTATGCGTTGAGAGAGGCTGAGAAGGTCTAAAATTTGCATAAAGACACCTGGCTACAAAATTAAAAAGCAATCTGGTCCCTATATATGAAATAGAAATCAATCCGGTCCCTGTAAACAGAAAAAAAAGGCAATCAGGACCCTGTAAAAAACCCA
This sequence comes from Dactylis glomerata, assembly GCA_007115705.1. Taxonomy (NCBI): domain Eukaryota; kingdom Viridiplantae; phylum Streptophyta; class Magnoliopsida; order Poales; family Poaceae; genus Dactylis; species Dactylis glomerata. The sequence goes on from QXEO01001808.1 coordinate 302,649, forward strand.
ATCGGGTCCCTGGCCGGCAAGCACGCACACGCCGGCGAGAGGAGCTCGAGTCAGGGTGCTCCGGTGAGAAAGCACGACGCAGAGGACTTGGGGCGGAGGAGCATGGCCGGAGACGACTTGGGGCGGAGGAGCTTGGCCGGTGACGACTTGGGGCGGAGGAGCATGGGGCTGCCGAGATCGGGGGGAGGAGAATGGGTCTGCTGAGATCGGAGCGGATGACCTCCGGCCAGAGGAGCTCGGCTGGAGACGACTCCTGTCGGGCCAGAGACGACCTCCGGGCGGAGGAGCTCAGCCGGGGACGCGTTTGGGCCAGGGACGCGTTTGGGCGGAGACGACTCCTATCGGGCCAGAGATGACCACCGTGGCGGCGCGAGGAGCAACGTCAGCGGCGCGAGGAGGAGCGCCGTGAGCTGGACGGTGCAAGGAGGAGCTCCGGCGGCGCTGGGCGGCGCGAGGTGAGGGCAAGAGCTGGCGGCGCTGTGCGGCGAGCGCTGGCGGCGCTAGGCAGGCGCAGAGGAGCGGATTGCGTTCGGGGGGAATGGGGGTTGGGGGCGGTGACCCCTGTCGGGCCAGTCGCGTGGGCCCCGCGAGGAGGTGGGAATTTCGGGCGAGGCGAGCCCTGCCGAGTAGCGAAGCTCGATCTGAGCTTCTCTACCGGGCAGGGCCGAGAGTCTCTTTTCGTATGAAGTGGGCAGTGCTCAGGTGGGAAAACCGACCTACCAAACACCTAAATTTCTAGAAATCTCGGTTGGGATGAGAATATCTGAGTAGACCCAGGCTACCAAACACACCCTAACTATAACACTAGCACTATAGCTAGCCTAAGAAAGCCCATGGACACAAGTGTGGCCTTGTTAAATTAGGTGGATATGATGTGAACGATCGGTTCAATGGCATTCTAGACTCTGCATACTGACGAGACCCTGATAGCGATCAACCCATACATGCGAATGCCCTGTCGCCCTGACATACAAAGTGGACTGGACATACATATATCCCATTGTCCTAGTTCCAGCTCGTATTCTTTATTTTTGTATACATGTATTTCCAGGTAGCAATAGCACACACAGTTTGATGATCAGACAACCTCCATTAACGACGACACACAAACAGATGCTAGGACTGGTACAAATTGGACTGCAGGAAGAACAGTTTGGTAAGATTATATATCATTTCAGTTGCCGCCTTGCCGGTCTCCGCTCCTCCAGGTAGTACTATTCTACCACTACCATCGCTGCAGTGGAAAATGATGATTACGCTACACACATCGTCGCAAATCAGCTTCTCCACCTACCAGTCGGAGGAGTGGTACTGCCAATAAGCTGGAACGTGCTCTGGTACTCGGTTAGTGTTTTCCCAGGCTTGAGAGGCAAGCTGCTAGAGTTCAGCTTCAATCGGCATTGAGCTGCTCTCTTCCATATGTCCTACCGTACTCTCGTGGTTGTTCCAGGGAGGAGGTATGACCATGCTAAGAAATAAGGGGCTCCTCCATGGGAAAATCGGAGGCCTTGCAAGCTTGGCAGCAGAAGGAATGTAATGACCACAGCCTGTGATATCAGAACAAGTCATCCAAAATAGAGGTGCAGCCATGATGTGGCAGCTGAGGCAAGAGGATGGAGCACCTGAACCGCATGGTTCTCTAGCTTTTCCCGTCAATTTCCTAAGATGCCTCCTATTCTTATGTACGTAAGACACAACGTACAACCATGTGGTTCTTAGTTACAATGTTCTTCTTCCACTATTTTAGCTTCTCATTTCTTGCACACATCTGTCGCTAGACAATTTTCTTTTCCCCTTGCTTATTATTATCACTATTTATGTGGTTTGAAGAGTGAACTTCACTTAAATATGGGTGGCATAGACAGACGAGAAAGGATGCATTCGTTTGGGAGTAGCTCGAGACTCATAGATGTGTAATGAAAGGCTTATTGATGCATTTCTTTTCGCCATTAGTACTCCTACATTGGTCAGTATGAGCAAAGCATGTGTAAAATAGCATCCTACCATTATTAACAAATATTTATTAGGTGTACTTTGTATGGTATCCTCTTGTATTGTAAATTTGTACTACATGTTGTTGATCCATTGTGACGTGGTTGGTGATGTACATAAATAGACGCTATACATTTAACCGAAAAAACTCTCCTTGATATTTGTTGCAGGCTTGTCTCTCACCATGATTAATTTGCAAACTCCTTATCTTGGTCACTTTATTGTCCTTGTTCTATCTCGTAGTTTTCTTTTTTATATACATGTATTCCAAGTATGACATGACGCAAGTTGCCGCCCTGTATGACGTCGTCCGGCACGGCCATGCGGGTGTCGTAGATCTCCTTATGATGGATGCCCCCATCTATCCTCCATAGCAACCGAGGACGGCACCTCACCGCTAAGAAATGTCATGTAGTTTCACAACAAAAAGCCCATTTGGAGCTTTCTTACAATAGTTCATTTGGCACTTGGGTGATTCATCATGACGGCGTATGAGTCGATGCACATCCACGAAGAAACAATTAATGGTACGAGGAAGGAAACGCTTGTTATCATGCTATATCTCGGTCTGGAAGAAAAGATAAGGCGCGATAATGATGGATCACATTCCGATCTTCGGCTTCTTGGTGCATTTCTAGGTCCGGAACAGAAGTGGATAGAACATGTGGATTTGTAGTGAGCTTATATCCTAAGGAATATTTACACTGAGGAGAGTGGCAAGTACCCATGCATGTGTGCAGATACTCTCTTAGTGTTTTCTCAGGTTTGAGAGGCAAGCTGATAGATATCAGCTTCATTCCATCCATCTTTCCTACCAAACTGGCTGTCCCAGAGAGGTTATCACCATGTTGAGAAATAAGGGGCTCCTCGATAGGAAAATTGGAGGCCTTGCAATCTTGGCACCAGAAGGAATTTTTTTTAAACAGACGCAAAAGCCTTGCCTCATCCATTAATGAAGTAGAAGGAGTCGCTCAGTAAACTTATGGAAAACCAGGCAAAAACCATTACAAATACTCCCACGCAAGCGAACTACACTCGAACTAAAGAGCAACAAGACCACAAAGGTGGACTGACAAACCACCCAATTTAGAGCCACGACAACCCCCTAACACTAGGATCGCAACATTGCCAAGAACCCAATCGGCACAAACAAGCCCATGCTTACATCCAAGAAAGCTGAATCAAGAAATCACCCGTGCCTCCCCAATAATGTCACCCTTCTTGCCTTCGCACTTGCTAGATTTCTTACGGATTCTAGATTGAGAGTGAGCGCCATCCTTATTGCATTTATCCCTTGATGCCTTCTCTTTCCATAGACCATTCTCCTTTAAGAGACATCCTGTGTCTCGTCAATGTAGAACGAATGTGATGACCACAACAGACAATCTCAAACTGGGTTCTCCAAAATAGGGGTGTAAGCCTGATGTGGTAGTTGTGTCAAGAGGCGGGAGCAAATGAACCGTATAAATTTCCCACATCACCTGCCATTTTTATGTAAGATACATTGTAAAACTATGTGGTTGCTAGTTACAATATTGCTCTTCTCCTCTGTTTTAGCTTCACGTTTCTTAGACACATCTGCCACTTCTATGCGAGACCATTTATCTTCTCCTTGCTTTATATTGGTGTTATCACTTCACTATTATATATGGTCTGGTGAAGATATGTAGTACTCCATAGCGAACTTCACTGAAATATGGGGGTATAAAAAGAAAGAGAAAACATGCATTCATTGGGGAGTAGCTAGAGACTCATAAGTGTGCAATGAAAAGTAATTGGGGATTAGCTAGAGACTCATATATGTGCAATGAAAAGTATATGGATGCATTTTTTATGTCGTTAGTACCTTTATGATTTTTAGATATTTTATCTTATGTTTTCAAATGACATATCTGTTACTACTACCGATGCCACGAAGTGCCGGGTAGTTTCATAATAAAGCAAAAATATGTCGGTCCTCAGGGAGATACGTACATTAGTTAACTATATAACTAACTAACAGCTGGACAAATTATTTGCCAAGAAAAATCTGGCTGGTCAATTTCTAATTACGGCGTGTGCGTCGGTGCACAAAGCCGGCAACATGTGATGACACTGCAGGAAACAAGAGACACGAATGGTGGAGAGGAAATTCCGTATATGACACTAGAACAAAATATGATTACTATTTGATCCTAAAATAGTTTCTTTAGTTGCTCTAAAAAAGAAAAAGTTACTTCCCTATTCGACAGTAGGCCAAAATTTCTTTCTTAATATGACATTCCGGTACTATTTAAACACTTAAGTGTTAAGTAGGGACGTGAAAAGAACTTTGTCAAATCATACTACATGAAAAAGTATTGGACAATATCCGTGGAACCTCACCACTAGTGGCCAGTACAAGGCTTAATCCGCATACAAGGCACAAATATTCGGTGTAACATCTAATCCTAGTAGATAGATGGTATGGAAGATCTGGGCTCTCCCTCCCCTCCTCCTCCCCCTCCCCCAAAGTACTCACATGGCTAGACATCCAAAATAGACTTTGGATGACTTACCATCTAGATAAGAGAGGCTAGACCAATTGTGGAGTTTGCCCTTTTTACAAGAAGGTGCCGGAATTAGTTGTGCAACTTTTTGTTCATTGTAGATACAGCTCTCGGCTTTGGGGCATAGTCAAGAATTGGCTTGGGCTACAATACATAGACCTCAACATATGGCCGGCGCAATCAATCTTCACTTGGTGGGCTTGCATGACAAGGTGAAAAGATCTAGCCTCCCTCACCCTTCTCAATTCTCATCTCTTAGGAATATTAAATGAGCGCAATGCACGAGTTATCAACAACAAACAATGCACCATCTTCCTTTCTTCTAGCAAAGATCAAACAAGAGGCCAAATTTCGAGTCATCATGGATGCACAGAGAATGAGTAATTTAATGACGGGAGAGTAGCATTTTTGTTGTAGTATTGCACTTTTACTTTCTTGTTTAAAAAACTCTCTCTTAATTAATAGATCGGGGCCATGTTTGAAAAAATAAAAAAATTGCGCCTGATGCCATACGTGACCAGCAAATTATAGACAAAAGTTGCTGTAATGTGAACACATTGGTGTGTGAAGTTTACTTATACTTTATAGTCTGTAATCATTTTAACGTCTACATATTAGTCATGTCACGAACAATTCAGTATATTGCGTGTTCACACATTTCACATCTAAACCAATCGAAGAACCTACTTGCGAGAAACAATGGCTTGAAAGATGTTGGATACAGGAGCCAACCGATCTCGTCATCATCCCCTTTCACCATCCACGCCCGGTCTCGTTCCTTACACAGCACACACAGGCGCTGTGTTGAGAGTTGAGTGGCTCTTGTTAGACACCATTGATCCTAGTCGTCGTCGAAGTTGAGCGCTCCAAGCCTAACCGGTACCGCGGGACCTTGCAGCTCGTGACGTGCTCCCCTCATGAATTGCACCCGACGAAATGACAAGAGTCAAAGTTAATATTGCAAAAACCTAGATCACAATAGATTTGGTGCCTGGAACCTCGATGTTAGACTGTAAAACTATGTGGTTTGTAGTTACAATGTATTTCTTCCTATGTTTTAGCTTCTCGCTTATTGTACTCATCTGCTAGTACTTGTTTTGTAGATAGTTTTCTCTTTTCCTTAATTGATATTGTTGTTACAACTTCAGTGCAATATATGGTTAAACAAAGATATGTAGCACTACATATACGTAGTGAAGTTCACTGAAATATGGGTGGTATAAAAATACGAGAACATATGAATTAACTAAGAAGTGGCTAGAGAATCATATGTGTGTAATGAAAGGTCTATTGATGCATTTATTTTCATCGTTACGACTTCTACGATTGATAACATAAGCAGATCATGTGCAAAGTAGCACCATGCCATTACTATGTATGATATCCTCTAGTAATTTACATTTGCACTGCATGGTACTTGAGGAAGTAGTAGTCTAACAGATATGTCGTTTGTAAAGAAGCTAAAGTGGCTAAGAACCATGGAGTTATATGGTATGTGCTATATATGAATAGGAGGCATTGCGGAAAATTGATGGGGAAAAGCAAGAGAACTATATTGTTTGCTATGGTTGTAGAAGATAGTTTTAGGAAGATATGTAGTATGCATCAAACACCGAAACATGTGGTGGTATAAAGGGAGGAGAAAAAATGCATTCATTGTTGATGGAGTAGCTAGAGCACTTCTATATTATGTACATAAAGAGAAGGGCAAAAACTTGAAACCGCATTGAACTCTGCACTAATGGACGCGCGGATAGATATTTACTTGATCTCTGTTGCAAAACTTGTTTACCCCTCGTCTCTGAACAAGGTTTTTTCTTCTGAGATACGAATATGGTTAACATGCAAGGGTCAAAGTCAGTCATGGCCTTTGTGATGCCAACATTTCAGAACAAGGTTGTTGCCAACTTTTTATGTGCTGATGAACGCTGGAAACATTGTTTGGATGCGTTGATAGGCGATAGCTAGTTCATGATAGACACCTGGCGGTCATCGGTATGAAGTCGGACAAACCAAACCAGACCTTCCGGTGTTCTTTGGGCCTCTTGGGCAGTAGCATAGTCTGGCCTGGCTACCGTGGATGGAGACTGACGGGCGATTCGGTTGGCGGGCTGCTGACGGGAATGCTTCAACGGCAACGGTGTTCTAGACTCCGCAGACCAGACGGCCTGACACGCCCGATTGTCTTCTATACCCGTATTTCCTAGTACTACTGCTGCAGGTATGTATAGGTCGATGACCAGACTCTTTCAGCAGGAAAGAACCAGCACATACTGCCAAAGGCACGGTCAAATGAAACTTCTTCGTTTGAGTTACCCTTTTGTTAACTAGCTAATTAACTATTAACTAATTAACCAGGCCAGATGGACGAACTATTTGCCAAAAAAAAAGGCTGGACGATCAATTTATATAATCATGGCGTTTGCGTCGGTGCACAAACACAGCGACATCAGCAGGTGAAAGCATCGCATGAAAAGAGGGGAATGAAATACCTCAGCTCAGCTGGGATATCTATTCTTCCTGGAAAATATATGGGGAGCAGCAGCTGGCGTAGATAGATCCTCTTCCAGCCTTCGGTTGTTGGTGTAATTCCGGTGTTTAGACTTTTATTTGACAATCAATACCACATATATTTATAAGAGTAAAGTCTAAAAGAAATAAGCAAATCTTCAAGGTCTTCAAACTCTTTCTTCTTCCATAACATAATCTTGTATTTTTTAGAAGGCAGCCGAATAAAACCGAACCATAAACCTGTAAATACCAATGAAGGTTCTCCTATAATTTTAATTTGAGCCGCAATACCAAGGCTACGTGCACGCGCGCAGCCATTAAAGTAGTCAAGCAACATCGGCAAGAGTACCAACATCAGCATGTCAGGGCAAAATAACCGAACAACTTGATCGATGTCGCTGGGGAGTCGAGAGTACGAATCACCATTGTCGAGGACGTAGCAGCCGGGAAAATTATTGCAAGGATAATACTCCTCGCGGCGACCATAAGAAAAGATCCAAGATCGATCTGGCGAAGCAAGATTCGAAGAACCATACCTACAGAACTTTAATCTTCCAACACTGCCATTAACATCGGGACGAAGATCTCGTCGTCGAAGGAAAAAAACAAAGATCAATTATTGTAGACGATATCATCTCCATTGATATGGAGACCAATAGAAGATGGCTATCGAATTCTAACTTAATTTACTAGAAAACTACTTTTACTAAAACCTCCACACATAGATTATGTTCCCCACCCCTCCTTACGCCGGCGAGGCCGGTCAGAGGAGGGAAAACCAATTTATGGTGGAGTAGAAGGTAGAGGCGGCGGGGCTGTTTTCTTTGGAGCGGCGGCTGGGGCGGAAAACCAGCGACAGGTTTAATTCCGGTGTTCAGACTTGGGAAAACAGCCGAACAGAACACGTGGATGTACGTACATGGCCAGCTAACATAGATCGATCGGTGCGGTGTGGAGGAAAAGATGGCCGCATGTCGGTTGTCACCTTTCTGCTGCAACGTGCAACCCAGCCCATTTCCGCGTTCGTTTGTTCGGTGGCAGGCGGTGACGTCCATGGTGGCCTGGCCAAACCAGCTTTCATCTCCACGTTGAGCCTACATATGCGTGCACACTGGCCACTTTCTTTTCTGAAAAATAAACTGCTTGTACTACTAGCTAGGTTTTTAATTTATTCCTCCGCACGTGAGATAGCCAGATGCTTCCTTTCCATTTCTAGGCCAGGATTTAAGCCCGCCACCGACCTTCCCTTTGGACACAAAATGTAAACATTACTACTCCCTCTGACAACTATTACTTATCATAATACAGATGCATCTAAATATTAAAATATTTTTAGATACATTCATATTAATTAGTACAAGTAATAGTGGCCGGCTCAAGTAGTTTGTTAAGTTAAGACATGCTGGCTTGATATGTTTGAAAGGCTCTAGAACATCGTTGGATGTCTGTCAAAATTATATTAGCATGTCCATGTGTCTCGTTTTAACCATTTTAACAATTTTTAGCGGTAGACTGATTCTATCAATAGCAACTTATTTTTAAACAGAGATAATTCACTTTTCGTTGGGGGCTTAACAAAGATAAAAATAAAGTTCACTAAGCACAACAATAACAGGAGGCATGAAAGTGAAAAGCGAGTTTTTTTTTTACGGAACCTCGTCAGAGGGCGGGGAGCTCCCGCATTGCATTAAAGGAAGAGGGAAAATGGTCCAGTTAATAAGGGAAACCAGACCCGAAGACCATACATGCACGGTTAATTAAGGGAAACCGGCAAAGACCGCACACCATACACCCGAAAACGAATCAAGGCACATCGTCCGATCCAGATACAAGAGTCCCTAGGCCCAAGACCATAAGGAACACCTCGTACCCAACCAAACCAACACCTGCAACCTCTAGAGCACTCACGCAACAAGATGGGTGCTCGCGAAAAACCTTATGACCTCGACTAACCATTGACCTCTAGCAACTCTCAAACAGCCCGGGCTGACGCCGGCATGACCCGTTTCTTTGAGGCCACTTCCTTTGGCCGATCTCCGAAAGACTCTGACAGCCTATGCTCAGCGCGCTTGGCAGTCGGGATGCTGCAATCATTGTTTTTCTTTTCGAGACGACCACTGCGCCTCCCAGCACAAGTGGAGCCCCCCTTCAAGCTGCACAAGGATCGGTGCATCGAGCAACGAAAGCGGCTGACTGTTGCGAAAACCGCTCAAGTACTCTTCCAGCAAGTTGGACACCCCCGTGCCACCGGTCACACCATTGCCACCAAGCGGAGAGTCGGGCTTCTTGTTCAGCTCCATGTCGTTGCCCAAAGGCACAGGGTCAACAACCCTGGCTTGCTTCTCCACGCTATGGATCACCATCTCGGGTAGGGCATCATCCAAACCAGGGAGAACATCCAAGGTCTGTGCCCCCACCTCCATCTCCGACAGACAATCAGCCACAACCTCAACATCTGTCTCCTCACCAACTGCCACACCAAAAGTCCCAAGGTCCTCATGCTCGCCCGACACCGAGGAATTGGCGAGAACAAGGCTGCCTCCAAGCGCTTCCATGAGGTCCCAAATTCTTGAGACCTGGTCAGTCCACCCCTGCACAGCAGCAACCAAATCACGTAGAGGTTGGAAAACCTCCTCCAAGCGAGCAGCAAACAACATCTGCAGCTCAGCGCTTAGTCCCTTCGCCTGAGCTGCAAGGAGAGTCTGGAGCGGCTCTGAAGCAGCAGCAGGCAAGCTTGGATCATTTACAGATGCACCAAGATCAGCCCCAGAGTCCCCCTGTTGGGCAACGACCGCAGCCCAGGAGAGTGGAGGTCGATGGGCCAGAGGCGAGCCGCTGCAAGGGAGCGGTGCTTGGCAAGCAGGCATGCCACCGGGACGACCAGGAGGCCTTGGAGGCGAGCGGGGGCGGAGGCGAGGACCAGGAGCATGGCGCGGCTTGCAGTCCCATTCGCGATGGCCGGAGTGGCCACAACCCAAGCACCGGACGGAGCCATGGCAATCGGCGACGAAGTGGTCCGATGCCAGACACCGGAAACAGAGGCCGAAGGTCCTCCGCTTGAAGGCCAAGGACAACCCAGCTTCCTTCTTCTGAGGCGAAGCAGAGGTCGCCTCCTTCTCCAGTTGCTGGCGACGCCGTCCTCGTCCTCCAACTTCTTCCCATACCCTCTCCACAGCTCCCAGCTTCTCCGGCGCAGCAGAAGGCGTCCCCGCCTGCTTGGGCGGGAGCTGCATCGGGGCGGTCAGCACATCAGCAGCCGGAGGCGACAGCTGGGTCGGGGCGGTCAGTGCATCAGCAGCAGGCACTCCGGGTGCAGCGAGAGGACCTCCGGCCTCAACGCCGCACACATCACCGGCTGTCAGGGCGGCTGCCCCCGGATCTCGATCTGGCCCAGAGAGGCTTGCAGCAGGGGAGCAGGGACGAGGGAGCGGGGCTATGGGAGAGGGTGGGGCGTCAGGATCTGGGGGGGCCATGAGGCATGGGCTGGGCAGAGCTCGCGGCTGGAGGAGCGCGGCGGCGGCGGCGGAAGCCGCCGAGGCACCAGCAGAGTCGCGAGAGCTCGGGGGGAGAGTTGGTCGATTGGTATGAGGAAGTTCTGAGCAGAGGAAAAGCGAGTTGAAACACTAAAAAAAACCTGATCGTCCATTGCAAGTCTGCATCAACTGAATGACATGCACAAAAAAAGTCTAGGCTTGCATCTAAGAAAGCAAAATCATGAAACAGCCTGCGCCTCCCCATTAGTGTCACTCTTCTTGCCTTCGCACTTGCTAGCTTACTTCCGGATTAGAGATTGAGAGTGAGCGCCATCTTTTTTGCATTTGTCCCTTCATACCTTCTCCTTTCATAGACCCTTCTTTTTCAAGAGACATCACATGCCTCCTCGATGCAGAATGAATGTGATGACCACGACAGACGATCTCAGATTGGGTCGTCCGGAATAGAGGTGTAGGTGTGATGTGGTAGCTGAGGCAAGTGGCGGGACCAAATGAACTGTATGGTTCTCTAGATTTTCCCATCAATTTCCCTTGACGCATCCCATTCTTATCTAAGATACATCGTCGAACTATGTGGTTCCTAGTTACAATATTGTTCTTCTATTGTTTTACTTTCATGTTTCTTGGTACATCTGCCACTTCTTCGCTAGACAATTTATCTTTTCCTACCTTCATATAGGCGTTACCATTTAACTATTATGGGAGTGGATTTCCTGCCCACCATGGCCCCTACACACATATGCCCTGTACGGTGATTCAAGCTCTATGTGCCTGTTTTAGCTCTTTTTCCTAGTATAGAACAAGATCGCTGTGCAAAAGTAGTTTCAGAATTTTGGTTTGAATTTTTTTGATCAAATTATATATGGTTTGATGAAGATATGTAGTACTTCGTAGTGAACTTCAATCAAATATGAGTGGTATAAAAAGACATAGATTACGGACCTGGACGTTTGGCTCATAGGTGCAACGTGTTTGCAAATCGCAGCCATACGTTACTTCACAGGGATCCGAGCCATTTAATGTTTGCGAATGTGGTAAATCAACTATAATTGCAGATACAACGATAATACAGCATGCTTACCATGACCGTACGGACCGGCTTATTAAATGATAAGCTTTGGTACAGAATCGAATAGATCAGTCAAATAAGGAACATCGTGCATATAGCCACACCGCTCGGCCCCGTACTGAGTGCGTAGTACTGCAGCACCCGCCCATCATAGCACGTCCTGGCCAAAATCTGGTACCTCCTTAATATCCAGAGTCAATTTCCATGAGGGTACGGTTCTTTCTCTTATTCCTCGGCTGGATAAACCGGAAAACTACCCTCAACAAGAACGAACTGCTCCCCATGCCATCGGCGCCAACGATGATAGCACCGTCTTGCTCCATCAGGACACAAATCATAGCGTATATGGAGATTCGTAGTGGTCTCCGCCGGTCCAAGCTCATTGGCGTCCCAAACTCCTATAGCAATTCCTTGGTGGCTGCTCGTGCTAGATGCAGTTACGGGAAGCTGATTCTCCTCGCCATGGCCTCGAATGGTGCCGAATAGTGTGTTGCCGCACTCCTCACTCACTTCTCTGTTGATTCCCACTAGTCTTAATTACTCGCACCGGCCATCTAGGTCTGGGCGTTGCGCACTCGCAGAATATGCCATTAGTGCATGTAATTAAAAACAGTTTTTTTTGTAGTATGAAGCATGGTCTCCTAACTCCAGAACTCAACGATTTGATGGCCTAAGCGCGCCGGCGGGCTCGCCGCTGGACACTCTTTGAAGCGATTCAATGTGGTTTTCTCCTTGGAATTTAAGGGTAATTTACGGGCTGCCTGGTAATTCTCCTCGATCACCGAACAGTACTAGCAGGTACCATTCTTCCTGGCCTGTTGGATGCAACTAAACTGGATGGTTCAAAAAAATTCAAGCACACGAGAACTGCTCTCATAGCAGATGTAGTTCGTGGCGAGCGACAGCGACACACTGTACATCGTTGTCTGGTTGCCGACTAGCTCGTGCCGCGAAAAGCATGGATCTCCGCTGCGCTGCGCCTGTTCCTGATCATGCACCCAGGTACGCCTAGATTAGGATGTTGACCTGGACATGGCGGGGGTGAGGTGCATGCACAAGGTAGAAGACTAATTTCACAAGGGGTGTAAGAGTGTGAAGATACCAGAGAGGTAGAAGAGTAAATATGCGAGCAGATATCCATTGCACCAACCATCTAAGCTCATTTAGAGTTGGGGAGTGCAGAGTACAGAGGCAGCCGTACAGGGCCCACCTGTGTGGTGGGTATACATCCAGAATACATAGAACCAAACTCAAATTACTAGGAAAGTACAAACTAAATACTATCGGCTGGGACAGATCCCCATGAAAGCCAGCGGTACAGATTTGATGGTGTGTAGCACCTATGGAATTTTTGACGGATCAGACCACCTGCGCGAGTGAAATGCTAGAAAGGACCCCCTCCGAAAATTTTTGTCAAAAAGGACCAGCTGTGGGTGGCGGCACCCCCGGGGCAGGCGACACGTGCCCCTGCCGCCATTGGGGGTGGCGGCATGCCCCCTCCCTGCCACCTGCCGCCAGTGTGGGTGGCGGCATGCCCCTCCCTGCCACCTGCCGCCAGTGGGGGTGGCGGCATGGCCCACCTGCCGCCAGTGGCGGTGGCGGCATGGCCCCTGCCCTGCCACCTGCCGCCAGTGGGGGTGGCGGCATGCTGCCTGCCGCCGCCACGCACGCCCGCCGTCTCCGCGCCAAGCCACATGCCGGCGATGCCAACGGCGGCAGGGGCCTGCCGGCAATGGCCCAGGCGGCAAGGGGCACGTGTCGCCTGCCCCGGGGGTGCCGCCACCCACAGCTGGTCCTTTTTGACAAAAATTTTCGGAGGGGGTCCTTTTTAGCATTTCACTCGCGCAGGTGGTCTGATCCGTCAAAAATTCGCACCTATGAGCCACCGAGCATTTTCCGATAGATTACATGCATTCATCGAGGAGTAGCTAGAGACTAATAAATGTGCATTGAAAAGTATATTGATGCATTTTTTTATGTCGTTAGTACTTCTACATTTGTCAACATGAGCAGAGCATGGGCACCCTACCATTATCAACAAATATGCATTAGGTGTACATACTTTGTATGGTATCCTATGTATTGTACATTTGTACTGCACGCTCCATTGTGCGGTGGTTGGTGATGTACATAAAGATAATGGCATACATATAACTAAATCAGGAGAAATCTCAAATGAATGTAACATTTAGATAGTATTTAATTGATTCAGATTCATAACATGGAATGCTCTATTAGGGTGGTTGGCGTTGATCCAATTGTCGCAATGGACGAATGAATTTTGTTGGAATCTACATGAGAATAGTAAATTCAGTTGATTCTATGTATAAAGCACTTGTCAATCAAGATGTGCCAGTCAATAATAAAAATCTAGACAATAAAGGTATCACTAATCTATTATTGTCGAGGGTTAACTCGGCAAATGTCCTAGATGAAGGACTTAGGTTCGGGGGAAGAGGGCGTCGGATGAACTCGAAGGTAAAGATCAGTCAAACAAGGAAAAGTTTGGTGTGTGTTGAGAATAAGCGTGGTATTCAATTGGCTCAATCTCAATCTGTCCCTGGCCGGCCTCTCCTGGCCCCTATATATAGGTGGCCAGGTCTCCAGGATCTGGTCGGGTTCAATACAAATTACAGTGTCTGTATATGAGGTCATCTCGTATTTTGACTACATCTATGCTTAGACCTCCCTAACGGGCCCCCAAGGGTACTAAGATAATAGACCTGATTAGCTATACCCTTCTCAATAAAGGTCTCACTAATCTATTATTGAGGGGTCGTAAAGGAGTAATACTTACTAAGGATAACTTTGTAAAATGATGTGACATGTGAGTATAAAATGTATCTTTTTTCACCAACGTGAAATGGTTAAGAACTTGTTTTTTATTATATGTTCTCTCGTTCCATATGGTAAATCATTCAAGTAGTTTTTAACTAGTATCCATAGCATATTGTTGCATATATTTTTGACAACAGGCTACATGGTATAGATCACAACTTTAGAGTTTACTAGGGTTGGAGAACTTGCCATGATATGGTCGCTATGTCTATATAGAAATGACATAATTTTTAATGATTTTTTTTCTTATGAAGGTCGTCTACCAGTGGCATTTGCTCCATTTGTGATTGTCTTTACAATGCATCGAGGGTCATGACATGTTTATGAAAGTGTCTACATGGTTGGATGATGCGGCGAGATATATTTTATCCCACATTGATGACAAAGTGATCTTTGGGTTGGGCCTCCAACAATAAAGGCGTTCCACATTTGTTTTATTTTTCCTATGTAATTATTTTGCGGCTATGTGGATCTAACTATGAGGAGGTCAGGTTTAAGTCCTCATGAAATGTATTGTCACGATGCTACTTTTAGGTAATGAAGTGTCTCTTATCCTTCTTAGATCTTTGTTGTAGGGTTAATTTATCTTTGAACGTGGTTAGTTTGCAAGCACCATACCCTGGTCACTTTATTGACCCTTCATTTTCATAACTTTGTAAATTTGTTTCCCATGTGCTGATAAATGTTGAAAGCAGCTTTGACGTGTTCATAGGTTGTGCCTGATTTCACGTGAAAGTAACATATTTGGATATGGTGAGATAGCTAGGGTGGAACATCTCATACATACATGAGCGATGAATAAATTTGATGCCAATGACTGTTCATTGGCAAATCCACCAGGAACGGTGCCCATGCTGACGGCGGTGGTAAATACGAGGGGGATAAATGGCTTTCTAGTATGGTCTTTGTGTATTTTTAACCAGTGTTTTTCTCTAGTGTTTTGAATGTACGGAAGAGAAAAGGGAATGAGGGTAGAATCATGATCCCTTCACGCCCTTTTATATAGTTTCTTTGCAGTGTTTTCCGATCGATCTTATTTGTATTTCAACGTGCATAAGAACTATTAAGCAGTGGGAGAAAGGGGATCCGTGAATATCCATACATTATTTGCTTGCATTCATCGGTCACTTAGCAAATACATGCAATTGGCATTGCATGACTTATTAATCTATCACTAGCAAATGCATAAAATTGGCATTGCATGACTTCTTACAAGTAGTTACATGGTTTTTTTTGTTGATTATTTGTGGTGGGATTATATCCCAATAAAATTTTCACGTTGAAGATATAGGGCCAATACCCATGTGTACTCAATATTTTCCTACATCTTGATATCAGATAACAAATGCCACATCTTTTTAATCTTGCTTTCCCCCTGCTGGTGATGGTACCGTTGAGAGGGTATGACTATGTGCAGAAATACTCTGTAAATTTAAGGCCTTGCATGCTTTCTCATAGAAGAAATTGGACGGCCACAAAGGGATGAGGAAATCTAGGTCGTCCAAAATAGAGGTGTAGGCATGATGTGGAGGTAGATGAAAGAATGGGGAGTATGACAAAAATATAGTTATCTTCCTCTTTTGGTTAATTTTCCCCAATGCATCCTATTCTTATGCACACGCCACAAAACTCTATGGTTCTTAGACATTCTAGATTATGTATTTGAAAAATATATATGTTAGACTACTCTATTTCTCACGAAATATTTTTCTCTTCTCGATGCTTGCTATGGTTTGTTGCCACTTAACTACTTCAGATGGTTTGATGAAGATATGTGGTATGCATCAAAGACCGAAAATGTGGTGGTATATAAATAGGAGAAAACATGTATTCAATGCCGAGGGAGTAGCTAGAGTACTCCTAAATGTTCATAAAGAGATGGGCATAAATATTAAACTGAATGAACTCTTCACCGATGGAAGCGCGGATGGGTATTGACTTGATATATTTGTTGCAAAGCTTGTTTACCCTTGCATCTGAACAAGGTTACTTTGCAATGGTCCAAATCATGATCTTTGTGATGCAAACTTTTCCGAATTTTTGCCAGCTTTCATGTGCCGATGAATGTTGAAAACATTGTTTGGATGTATTGGTAGGCAATAACTAGTTTGTGACAGATATTCGACGGTGTGACATTGTCTCTGAATGGCGAATGGTTGGGCACCCTAAACACGTCGCGGTTAGAACTACATTGTGATTTTTGGCCAAACCAATTTTATCATCAGAAACCATGCGACGGCGGGAGCTGTACTGTGCGCTAAGATCACCGGTTGTCACCACTGCATGGGCAATGCGAAAGGGAGAGAAGAATTACTACTCCGATGAACGGCCAGGCGAACGGGCCATGGCAGTCTATGGCAAATATCATTGGTACGTACGAAAGTTGCACAAACCAAGCCGAACTAGACCAGACATGTGGAGTACGCCTGTATCTAGGCTTTGAAAAGCCCATGGACAATGGCATAGCATGGCCTGGTTGAGTACGATGGAATGGAGCTCCTATTTCCCGCTCGTTAGCGGGAGCGATCGATGGTGGCTCCGCCCGCACGGGAGTGCCTCTGTTAAGCTAGGCCAGTAGCGCTTTCTTCTTTCTCCTTTGACTTTTTTTAATTTTTTTTTGAAGAATTTCAAATTTTGAATTTAATTTATTTGAGCTTAAACAAATTTTAAATTTGAACAAATTTCAAATTGAAACAAAATTTCAAATTAAACAAAATTCAAATATAAACACAAATTCAAAATATGAACAAATTTGAAATTTGAACAAATTCAAGTTTGAACAAAATTGAAATTTAAACAAATTTTGAATATGAACAAAATTTTAAATATGAAGAAATTTTGAAATATGAACAATTTCGAATTTGATTTTTTTTAATTCAAACAAATTTTGAGTTTGAACAAATTTCAAATCTGAATAAAATTCAAATTTACAAACATTTTGAATTTCAACAATTTTTGTGTTTAAAAATGTACGAAAAGCCACCCTGTAAAACCGGAGAACCGAAGGTCACTAGAAAATATCAAAAAAAGAAGTAAACAAACCTAGAAAAACTAACAAGAAAACCAAAAAAATCGACTACGAGCGCTAACAGGCCACGGCCCGCTCCGTCTGCGGGCGCGAGACATTTCAGCGCACCCACAGGCGGCCCGCTCCGGTTGCTCTAGTTCTAGCTCGAGTTCTTCTTCTATTCACATATACTACTACTACTAGTCGATGACTAGTCTGATAGTCTCCCTCCTCTAGAGGAAAGAACCGGCACATATTGTTAGAGATATAATTAGGTTACGTATAGGATAGGTTAAGTAGAGATATTTCTTGACTCCTACTCCAAGTTTACTTCTATACTCCTATATATTCTCGCTCGAGAGGCTCAAAAATACATTTATCATATTCTGTCAATCTCTCTCCCCCTATCCTTCTACATGGTATCAGAGCGGCACCGAACCTTGACCTAGCCGCCGCCCCCGCTTCCGCGCCGCGTCGCTCCCGGGGAGGTCGATCTTCATGATCTCCGCCAGGGGCCGTGCAACTCGTCCGCTGACCTAGATCGTCTGCCCCGTGTGTCTTTTTCTCGCCGGTCGCTTGACCAGCGTTTTCTTTTAGGTTTACTGATCTTAGATCGGATTGCGTCGTCCACCGCCGCCGTCACCACACGCTCAACTCCAACCTCGGCGTCAAGCTCGCACCAGCGGCCACCCATACGCCAGCTATGGCGGTCGACGCGCAGGCGCAGCCGCTTCGGTCGGCTTTTGCCGGTTGTCGCGGTCCCTCGGTCGGCTGCTGCGCCTGCCTCCGTAGGCTGCCGCAGTCATCTCGCCGGCGCCGACTCTGCACCGGCCGGCTCGCCTTCACCAACCGCGCAGCAACGTCGGACGCGTCGTCCGAGGGATGCCTCGGTGTGTCACTCCGGCTCCATGCCTGCGTGGTCTCAATCGCCTGTCCTTCTTCGCCGGCATCGCAAGGGACTTCACCGACAACGACGCCACGGGTTCCGATCTGTGTGTCGTCATCAAGGACTTGGCACATACAGCGCCGCCGTCGGTCTGATCAACCGATCTGGCGCACGTCTACGCAAGTACGTCCCCAAGCATGCGCCTACCACCGTTCGAGCATCGGGCTGCCGCTGCATTGCCCCTTTGGGCCGTAGCGTCGCTGCCTTTGGTCCTCGCCGCCAGCTATCAACGTGCCTTTTCCAGCTTGTACGTCGCTGATGGTTCTCACGCCGCTGCACTGACTCGCGCCCTGCAGCTGTGCCATCCCATCGGGCCGTAGCATCGCTGCACGCGGTCATCGCCGTCACCTCACACAGACGACGCAGGCTGCCTTCGCACCGCCGTCCGCGCATGGCCTTCATCGCGCCGCCGGGTTCTTCCTCGCCTCATTGGAGCACCACCATCTCATCAACGCAGGTACCCAGCATGGCCCCTCCTGGCTGTTGTAGGTCCCGCTGTCTACCCCACCGCCTGTCTAGGCATCTAGCATGACCACTCTTGGTCGTCGCTGGTTCGCCGCATTCTACATCTACGTCCAGCACGACTTCATTGTCAGCGTCATCGCCTCGTTCTCGACTACACCTGCTCATCTACTCCGACAACCGCGGACTGCATCGACACCCTTTGCTGCTGTGTGCCTCGCAACCGTCGTGGAGGCCTTCTCTGGTAGTCTCCTCTCCGACATGGCATGAAGTTATTTCTACTGGTCTCGTTCTTCCCACACGCGGTACTAGCAACACCGGTGCTTGCCTTTGTCCCCGACGCGTTCCCGACTCTGGCAAGCTCGATCGCAGCGCCTCGTCCACGTGTTCGTCTTCACGTACTTGGTTTTGGCACAACCGGAGTATGCATTCGTCCCCGACGTGCGCCTGGTTCTGGCAAAGCCATGGCCGCACCTCGTCCTCGACGGCTCGGACTGCATCGACTTCGGCATCGCTCTCCTCGATGACTGCCTCGACACATCACCGTCCTTCTACGGCGCCCTGCGCGCCTGCGGCTTCATCTGCGGCTACCTCGACATCGGCACCCGACCACGACATTGACCACGGCGACCCCTCGCACGGCTACCTCGACCAACAAAGGCTTCATTCGAGTCGCTGTTGCCGGTGCCGCTCCTCTACCTACTACTGACCAGAGGGCTGCTGCCAGTTTACCACTAGCACGCAAAATGATGATCTCGTACGTCAAGCACGTACATCATCGCCCCCATCACCTCCTGGCTCGGATCAGGAATTCCGGATCGGCCTGGCTGCGCGCGCGTATTAAAGAAAACAACCCAAAGGTAAGAAAGGAAAGCAACCCGTACGTACGTAGCCGGCTCAGCTGCTACTACCGACGCCACCAAGTGACATGTAGTTTCACAATAAAAGAAAACAAAAGTGGTCCTCAGGGGGGATACATCATCAGTAGTTAGCTAACTAACCAAACAATTTTTTGCCATGAAAAAGCTGGACGATCAGTGTCATAAGACGGAGAAATGGGCACCAGGAGCGTAGATAGATCCCGTTCCAGCCTTTCCGGTTTTCAGACTTGAGAGTTCAGAACAAAACCGAGCAGAGCAGAGCAGGTGGATCTCCGGTGTTGGGTTTACATGGCCAGCTAGCTAGAATAGATCGGTGCGGTGTCGAGCAGAAAAGACAGTCGACTGTCGGTTGTCAGGCAATGGGGGCAGTGGTATGCTACTGCCCCACGTAAGCACGAACCTAAAAATTAAATGGAGCAATAGGTGTGAAGAATATTGATCCAGCCCATGACACTTTCTCTCTTCTCAAAAGCAGCTTTAATTTCTCT